>CM067300.1:44676966-44827620 GCA_034231615.1 Meghimatium bilineatum
TATAACTAAAGGAAAACCATTCCACAGTTGAAAGCGGCGTGTCTGACTCTAGACAGACAAATCCACCAGCTAACAAACAAACAAACTAATTCCTTACAACCAACGACCTGTCTAAACGTGATATTGCCAATTCCTGCTGTATCTAGAAGATGGCTTCACCAGTTACATACTTTTCCAGAACCAACGATATGATTAAACCATTAGGTGATGGTGTTAATGCTGTGGCCGTATCATCATTCAAGAAACCGCTTATCCAGATTCGGCGATACTATGTTGATACAAACATAAAGTATACTACTAAAACAGGCATCACGATGAGTCGACAAGGCTTTCTCGATCTAGTAGAACTACGAGATGTTATTCTGAATGAATTTGATAGAATTTCGCGTGTTTTCCCTACAAAGCAAACTTCAAATGCTCCAGTCTCAAACACATATGACGCTTCGTTAGTTGGGGTTCAAACACGCACGGTGATTCATCTGATTCAGTTTCAAATATCTATGACGATTCATTCTCATATGGTTGTGGTAACCTAGAGATGTATCTCACACCCGATTACGAACCCGTCTATGCTCCTGAAACGCCTGTATCATCACCAACCCACAACCAATCAGAACAGAAAAAGACCAAACCTAAACCAGCCAAGAGACAAAGAACACAGTCAGTTGCGGCACCATTTTATCATAAACCATTCATACATCGAACATTCTTTTTCTTATTTATTTTGAAAAATGTACGATCGTCATAAATAATTTTTTTTTATATTTCTGAAACAATTTGGTTGTCAAGTATTTTCAAGTTCTCGTTTACGTGTTGTGTGTATTGTCTGTTTCGTTGTCTTGTTATAAAGAACTCTCTGTGAAATTCAGAGAGCCATGATTATCCACAGATCAAGAGCTCAGAGGTTATCTGCAGGGCAAGAATACCAGCAAAACTCCAGCCGTTATCCACAGGTCAAGAATACCAGATTGAGGCGACCGGAGCCAGGTTACATCAGAAATCAGATACAGAAAAAGCGTGGCTTGGGGTCAGAAGCAGGTCAGGAAACCCGCCTAAAGGGTGGCGTTATAATCAAGAGACATATACATTTAACACACAAATAAAAAGAAACAGATAAAATTGGTTAAACATTGAAAATGCTTTTATTTTACGTACTTTTTATATTTCGGTACGTATAAAGGCATAAAATTATGAAAAAACGGACATGAATTTTTATCAAACATTTTAATTATCATGTATACACCATAAAATTATCAAATAAAAGTGTACAATGGCATAAAAAGCATAAAATTAGGAAAAGACCATTATTACATAAACATTTATAAAGAGCATGTAATTAGGTAAAGGGCATACCAATTACAACAGGCATCCACATCATCAATACATTATGAAATTATACAAAATCTCCGACACCAAGTAAGAGAAAAGTTATATAGAAAGAGGTGTTGTTGAGACATTATCTGGCTGTACCTGTCATTTAATATAAAAGTAAGAAGGTGAGTCTCTGTGTTGTTCGTAAGTGTACACAGCTGTCCCTGTCGTCTTAAAACCCATATTCTTACCCCCACTACTCTGTCTAGTTGTTAGAACGTCAGAAAATGTCTTTGCGTCAAATTTATTTTGCGTCTTGCTTCCCTTTTGTCGATGTCTTGTCGTAGGGACGATAACAATGATAAGTCTTGCTGCATAACGAGATCATCCCTATACCACCATACTCGAGTTTGAATAGGCCTGGCTTACGTTTATCGAATAGCCTCGCCTCGATGCACTGGGGGCAGTCTTTAGGTGGGTCGAGTAAGAGGTCTATATGAGCATGACAGGTTTCCCTAGGGAACCACTGGTCGTAGACTCGCCGATATTCCGCCCTCATGCTAGGCTTAATGACGTCATGCAGACTGCCAGCTGCTAGGGCTAAATAAAGAGATCCCGTATCCATCTCTGTCACCTCAAAATCACTCTTGTCCACGAATCTATCGAGGAAGTCATAGTAAAACTCAAGCATCCTACATTGGCATATTGGTAAACGAAAAAACAAATCTGGATGGGCAGGTCCCATTTCGTGTGCCGATACCGTGACGCAAACTCGTATAGATCAGGACTAACATCGACCATCTTCCTAAAGTAGGGGATATTGGGCAAATCGTCGGTAGCTGTAGGTTCCACATACACTACTTTAGTATGTTTCGCTTTATTGGTGAGGGTTTTTCCATAAGCCGCATTTCCAAGTAATTTCATAGTATCACTTGTAAAAGATGCGGCTTGTGATAGATCATCCTCACGACGAGCTCTGGTAAAAGTATCACCAAAGTGACTGAAGCATGCTACAGATTCATACTCTATAATCTGATATATATATATGTAACCACCAGACCATGATCCAGATACCACTTTAGCAGGGGTGTGGCCAACAAGATTTTGTTACCAACATTGCTACCAATAAGCGTGCGACGGGGTGTAGTCAATAGCTTGTTTTCTTCAGCGTATTTCGCCATCAGGGGGTCGATATCTGCCCGACAGACGTCAATGTTCTTGAAGATGGGTGTTATTTCTGAAAAATGTGAAACGTGAATGTCACATTCCAGAAGCCCAAAATACGACCAAGCGACAACCCCTGCAAGAATTTGTTCTTTATTGGGTTTCGTGTATTTTGCGTAATATGGTTTACGCCGAGTGAATGTAGCATCTAAAAAGTCTCTGATGTCTTTCTATTTCTTTTTTAAGGCCTGCCATTCACATTCCCAACATTCTACAAGCCGACCCGAGCACGCGGCAGACACAATAGCGTTAATCTCACATGTTTTGGCATACAACGCAGCCAGTGGTTTTTTGTTGACCGGGTTGATGACATGGCCTGTGGTGATTGGACAGTTGGGGTGTCCATGGAACATGCACCCATGAAATTGGTAGGCGGTATGTTTCTTTACACAATAACCATCCACTGGGATGTTACGCTCACCCAACCGCATTTCTTTTCCGTTGAATTGAGTTATTAACTCTGTGTTGTTAGTGTGTTCCATCCACGCTAGTGACTTCCGACATTGGATGGTGTACAGACATAGTCTGTTTTGCTTAAAACCATCATCCTTGGTACGGGTGATTATATAATCTGTGTATAATAATCATTCCCTGCATTAATACCCACATATATTTAATATTATTTCTGTTAGTAGCTTCTATATTAAGGAAACCAATTTTAAACTACATGAGAGAGGGAGAAGGAGAGGGAGAGAGATAAAGAGAGAGAGAAAATAGTCTAACGGTTCGTTTTGAAGAAACGCTCGCACACCAGTTTCGGTGTGAGCGCTGTTATCTTGATTAATTACTACCTGTTGTGCGGTAGCTCCGACCATGTAGTAAATTCAGATATAGCCGAATTTAATGGTGTCCAGATGTTCGTACTAACTGTACTAGTCTTTGTAATGTTTCCGTCTTTAGTTAAATAGAGTTGTTTCATTTATTTATATAAAAGATTGGTTCACGCGGACATATGTAGTAACAGTTTTTCATATATTTCGTTGACTGCGTTAACTTTTTTGTTTCTTGGCTTAATTTATTTAAAAACAGCATTTCATTACCATTCACTGAACAACACACACTCATGTTTTATAAAGAAACTCACAAATTTCATAGTTTGTAGCTGGGGTGCGATGGACCACTAATCTGAATGAGACAAAATTTCTATATTAGTTTATAGACAGCCACCCCTTTACGATGACTGATTAGACTCCTCAGACATACATATAATGTTTATAAATACACCCCGTATCGGTGTGGTCTATGCGATGGCATCTTAAAGTAAACCATAAAATTAAAATTAAAAAAGGGGCTACCTTCTCGATGTGGTAGTCTGAAAAAAGACTGATAAATTAACATGTCAGCCTGCTATGTCAAGCTTGCTAAGCACGCTTCTGTGATAATGGTGTTTCTAGATGGAAAATTCCAGGGCATTGCAACAGCCGGAAAGGTGAATAACACAAAGGAAAATGTTGTTGTACCTATGACATCGCCGTGTATCACAGACCTACTAGGTTACCTTGTCATACCAATAGCTCACTGGTTTACCTTTTGTCTTTATGAGCTAGCGGAATTTTCCAGTCCGAAATATTCCACGATGAAAACCAACAACCCTTTTGGACTTTGACCTCTAACACAACCTACATGTGGAAAATGTTTATCTCTAAACTGACCTCTAGTTGTATTGAGAGTCATTGATGAGGCATCACAGCGTCCCTACGCTGTCTATAGGGATCTAGGTCACAGACGTGTGATTTCCTTTATCTCGGAATATCAGGTTAAGAGTGGAAATTCAGGGTAGGGATCTGACGTTTTACCGCAAATGTCATGCCACGCATGATTTATTAATTACACATAGTGATATTATTATCAGTTGTTGTACTGGATTCATCCAGTGCGATCCGGTATCGCTAGTGGCCACACACCCGCCGCGTCGACCGGTTTCGGCCGTTTCAACTCGACGCTATATTGGAAGTGCACTTTTCTCTTATTATGTCTTATCATGTCTTATCCGCGGCTCGTTCCAGCCCTGATACACTACTCACGTATTTTCCAGAACAAAAATGTAATTATAGACACTAAAGTTGCATTATACAAGACTATTATTATCACTGTGCTACCTGTACCAACACTGGACAGTGACAGCACAAGACAAAAGAAAAATTTGGCGGCAGAAGAAATAACATGTCTGCGAAGAATACTATGAGTGTCATTAAGAGATAAAATTAGAAACGATAACATCAGACTACATACCAAACCAAAACAATGCAAGCGAGTATGTATTGAAGCCTTTGCGGCGATGTGGGTATATAGAAGAATAGGGAGAACATCATGGAAAGAGAAGAACACAATTAAAGAGGTTCCAACAACACATAATATAAACAAAGAATTATTAAAAGAGATAATCACCAAGCAAATAAAATATTTTGGACACATTAAAAGACATGACACGTTATTGAAGACTTTACTTGAGGGTAAAGTCGAAGGGAGGCTAGCAAGAGTTAGGCAGAGATACAAGTGGAACTGTAACATCACAAGATGGACAGGTTACAAACTAGCAGAGTCCACCAACATAACAAGATATTGGGGGTGTTGGAGATCTGTTGCAACCAACCTTCGCTGCGCAGACGGCACTTAAGGATGATGAACAATACAAATATAGAAGATTATAAAAGGTTAATTTCCTAGTCCAATCCAAACATCTAAATAGTAATCTTTCGGTTGAAATTTATCTCCAAAAATAGTACCTTTCTGCATAAATCCTGTGAAATAAACAACGTATCCACTTGATAGCCACGCAGTCCACCATCCAAATGTCCCGCCTGAAATTATCATGTGGTCACAGCTGGACATGATAGCCATGTGAACAGCAGCGGATGCGTCAGGCAACACAATAACGTTGCCTCTGATCAAATTTTGATGACACCAATTTAAATCATCACTCCCAACCACAAAAGTAATATTCCTGTTTGGAAATTTTGACTTCATGAAACGGAAAGCCTTCATAAAATAGGATTTCTCAGGAACACCGTAACCTAATGCTTGCTTTCTACTGAGTAGGAAATCACCTCGTCTGACGTGTACTCCAACAAATAAAGTACTCCTATATTTGGCGTGCAGGTCATGCAGAATTCCATCAGCTTCATTTGCTATAGAATCTTGGAAAATGAATTCTTGTCTGACTTCTTCGGAGACAGAATCAAAATATTTATATGACTGAAGATAGCCTCCAATTCTAATATTCTGTAACGGTAATCTCGTCAATTTGTCATCCATCGCACTGGCATTTTCTTCACCAATCCCTAGCCATCTAAAACAAAAAATATCGTAAAAATTAAATATATCAAATTACTATATCATAATTTGCAATAAGTAGTAAAATCTAAAATGAAGACCGTAGGCGTTTTCCATAGATTATTGAAACACATTTGTAATGTGCGGGAGATCCTAAAAATATGTGCGTTTGACAAAATTTTGACGCCAAAATTAATGTTATTATGGCACAAAAATAACAAAAAAGTATATTCTATGATCTATGATCACCAAACTGGACAAGGGACAAGGGTCAAGATGCTGGGCTCAATAAAAGTATGATTCATGAGCCAAAGTGGCAATGTTGAATAACAAATACAAAATAACGTTGCTGCATCTAGTCAGTGGTTGACTAGAGGCTTATGTTGTCTTCAGCATTTATAACGTAGCAATGATGCCATTTATATGTATTTTTAGGGCACGCATCCTCGTACGTTATGAGTACGGTGGCTGGGTCGAACACATGGGTATTGTGTAGACTGCAAGTAACCACAGTCCAAATTTCTTGATCATGTTGGGTATTCCTGACATTACGGGATCTTGATCTCCGACAAATGACGAGTAAACTTGAAACATACCCGTTTGGTAAGAGTCAAGACTGTAAATAAGGGAACGGGGGATTTTAGGACTCGACTCTGCCCCACTCCTTTAGTAAAATAGAAAACTGCATTTAGTACTAGCAAGCTACCCTTGTGTTAACGGGGCCCAGAAGAGGATCAAAAGAATAGTGCCACTGCTACCTGCCATGTACGTTAGAGGGAGTTGAATCATCCCTCCCCCCACTCTCCTTTAGGAAATCAGAAAATGAATTAGTACTAAGAATTTACTCAAAGAGTTACACAAACACCCATTACCGATTTCCCCCAAAAAAGCCACAAAAAAACCCCATCAAAACAAAGGCATTGTACACGATAATTGGTGAATGTCGCTTCTTTTTAAAAAGTAAACATCCCTCCCGTATTCCCAACAGGAGAGGTATCACCGGCCCTGATTATACCATCAGCCTTTTGCATTCCAGATTTGTTTGGATACTTCTTCTTTGTTCAGTTATCAGATTACAGCAAAAATAACTTCGATGAACTATGTGATTCTTTTCAGGTCATCAATAGAGCCTCTAATGCTGCAAGCAGCACCCTCACAGTATGCCATATTTTCTCCACTTCTTAGTAGAGAAGGCATGAGTGATGAATATGTTATGTAATTTCTGTTCTCAGTCCATAGTTGCACAGTAGTCCACAGTTGCACGGCAAACCAGAGTTGCACAGTATTCCACAGTTGCACGGCAACCCAGAGTTGCACAGTAGTCCACAGTTGCACGGCAACCAAGAGTTGCACAGTAGTCCACAGATGCATAGGCATGATTCTGGCTCACCAGAAGCAGAGCCGACCAATGAAATATTTCTGGCCGGTCAGTAAATCTAGCCTGAACCGTGAATAGAATCAAGAATAGATTATGCATTCATTCATTTTCCTTTTGCGCTGAAGTTAGCGCATAGGGTAGAGGTCAGATCTCTCCAATTCTGTCAGTTCAGAGCTATTCTGTGCAGTTCTTTGAATAGTATGAATATTGGTTGTTTTACTTTCTCTAAGTATTGTTCTTCTGAGTGTTTCTTTTGGTCTACCCCTTGCTCTTTGCCTGTAGGTATCCATTCAAGAGATTGGTAGTGTATTATGTTGTGTCTGCGCGTCGGACATTCCGTAGGACCAACGGCGTTTTCTGATAACATCTGTGATGAAAATTTGATGTGTCTCTTCTCTGATTTTATCATTCGATTTGAATTCACTCCAATGGGTGTTAGTTATCCTACGAAGACATCTGTTCTCGAAGCTCAGTAATTTCTTTTCTGAAGGTAAAGAGCTTTTCCAACTCTCACATTCATATAATAGCACCGGAATAACGCAGGAATTAAATAAGCGCATTTTCGTGCGCGTGCAGACTTCAAGATATTAGATTGTCTGTTAAATGCACTTGATGCTACGGCAATCGTAATTTCTGGCACGACATCACCGTCGAGTGTTAATTTTCTTCCTAGATAGGAGAATTTCTGTACTTTTTCAAGTTGTTGTCCATTTAAAGTAATTTCGTTAGGTGAATTGGTTAAGTCCATAATTTTTGTTTTTGATGAATTGATTTGGAGACCTATTTGTCCTGCAATGAGTTTTAATCTATCAGTTTTTGTTTGTGCATCTTGATGGTTTTCACTCAATAGTGCAAGATCATCTGCAAAATCCAGGTCTTATAATGCTGTTTTATTTATCCATTTGATTCCTAAATTTGTGTTGGATGTGCTTTTTCTCATAGCCCAGTCAATTGCGATATTGAATAGTAATGGTGACATAGGGCAGCCTTGTTTAACACCAGTAATCACAGGGAACCATTCTGAGTTGCCTTTTTCTGTTCTAATAGATTATTAGACTAATGTTATTATACGAAGGTTATCAGAATAAGGTTAATAGTTAGTTAGTTATTCCTCTAGGGCCAAAGATGGCACATAGGGCGGATATCATAGATTTCCATGTCTCGCATTTCATTGCAATTTGTTTTAGGTCTTCATTGTTTCTGATACTTATGGTGGAGCGCTCTGTTGTAATATTTCTACGGAGGGTTTCTCTTGGTCTTCCTCGTTTCTCTTTCCCCTTGTTGACCACATCAAAGCTTGACAGGTGAGTCTTTTGGTATCCATTCCAAGCGCGTGCCCGTTTAATCCCAGCAACGCATTCGAATATAGGTGGATACATGTTCTTGTTTTGCCTCTTGCCTGACAACTGTGTTTGATTTAAAGTCTGCCCAATGGATGTTCAGTAGTCGTCTAAGACACTTGTTTTCAAAGGTGTTTAGTCTTTTTTCTAGATTTGATGTTGCATTCCAACTTTCGCATCTATATGTTATTAGAATAAAGTTTTTAGACTAAAGTTATCAAACTAAAGTAATTAGAATAAAGTCATTAGACTAAGGTTATTAGAATAAGGTTATTAGACCAAGGTTATTAGAACAATGTTATTCGACTGTTATTAGAATAAGGTTATTAGACTAAGGTTATTAGAATAAAGTTATTGGACTAAGGTTATTAGAATAAAGTTATTTGATTGAGGTTATTAGAATAATGTTATTAGACTAAGGTTATTAAAATAAGGTTATAGAGTAAGGTTATTAGACTAAGGTTATTAGACTGAGGCTATTAAAATAAGGTTATGTGACTGAGGTTATTAGATTAATGTTTTTAGAATAAGGTTATTAGAATACGTTTATTAGACTAAGGTTATTATGATACGTTTATTGGAATAAGGTAATTAGACTTAGGTTAATAATTCTGGTCATGATTTTTCTACTCTTCCTATTTGCTGAGGAGAGAAATGTTTCCATAGTTTTTTGTTCTGATGCATCCAGTGTGGCACCGCTGCGAACCTCACGGATTATTGTTCTTCTTATTCTTCTTATTTTTATTATTATATTAGACTAAGGAATCTGATGACTAACGAGTGCGATAATTGGATTCATAGTTTATAACAAAATGAAGTGACATTGGACCACCAGTGGTTAATTTGCTGAGCCGGTTTTGATTAAAGTATTTTCCAGTATAGAACCCACACAAAAAAGAAATTTAATTAAAGTTTGACAGTGACGCGAGTAGTGCAGTTTAGGAAAATTTAAAAAAAAATAAAACGACTACGGTAATTACAATGTTAATGCTGTTATAATTAAGATCAATTTTTAAAGCAGTGACATTTGAAGGACGCATGCGTATAATAAAACTGGAGCATGCTAGTTTTAATATGAAATTTTAGTATACGTGAAATCCAACATAGTATTCAATAAGATCAATCAATCAATCATTCAACAAATCAATCAATGAAGTGGCGTAGTATCAAGTGGCGTAGGTGATTATGTTTCACCACAACTTTATGTATATTGTGTTGCTAATAATTTCATTTGGTGACATTCTCTCGTGCCACAGTGACAACCTATCCAGATACTTCTCTATCTGATTTTACCTTCTCCTATTGATCATTCCTGTGTTTACTAAATCTTACTATGTGTGGCAAATGACCGAGAGGACAGAGCGTTGGTCTCACACCCGTGAGGTCCAGAGTTCGATCTCCGGTAAGTACAGGTTAATTAAAAAACTCACATTTACATGGCGTGACAACAGAAAAAGCATGCGACCTTTATCACACAGCTACACAATGTTTGCTCTTCCATGTGCTCTATACATCTTTACTGTCTACTTCTAATTTCGCTATAAATTGTATTTTTACTCCTGAATCTTTAAAGATTCATCCCATCAATATTCATCCCAAAACTATGTTTTCCATCAATATTCAATCAATATCCAATCAATATTCATCCCAAAACTATGTTTTCCATCAATATTCAATCAATATCCCATCAATATTCATCCCAAAACTATGTTTTCAGTGTAAGACATGGACTCTAACTAAAGAACAAGAGAGAAAGCTTACTACGTGTGAAATGAGATGTTAAAAAAAAGCAGTAAACAGAACCAGAAGAGATCATGTGAGAAATTAAGAGATTACAAGAACTGTTGGAACAACATCAGTGGTTAAATATATTGAAAAACAGAGAATGAAATGGTACGGCTACATTATAAGACTGAACCCTTATTGGCCAGCAGCAAGAGCATACAACATGAAAATGGAAACTGCAAGATACCGAGGAAGCCCAGGAAGAAGATGGATTAAAGGAGTTACCAGCATTCTGACACTGCACATTATTATTGTATATGAAGCGAATAGACGTGCAATAGTCCGAAAACTGATTCTCATTCAATCATCGACGACTCACAGCATGAACAGAGAAACGACAATAGATAGATCTATAAAGACTTCTACTTTTAGTTTTCTTGGCTGTCCATGGACTGGAAAGACCAGAATAATCCACAACCAACAACTGAATGGAACACTGAGCTGATATACTTTTAGATGGATGACTGAATGGTAAGCAGATCATTTATGGGAATGTCCCTTATACAGTGATGTTAGTTCCTAATCAAGAACCAAGGCTATCCATGAATTTTTCATCATTCTTCTAATAAATTAAATCTCAGTTGCTGCCAGCTAAATATATAACTCGGGAATGCTTTATTCTATTTCCGTGTATACCCACACTATCCCAATATCTGACCACACACACACACACACACGCACGCACGCATGCATGCACACACACACACATACGTACTTACATCCACACACCCACCCACACACACATATACACACACTCAAGTAATTCACCTTGTCTTCTACAGTTCGTACAGAAATTTGCATCATTCTGTTTTCAAACATCTTAAAACTTCGTTGATGTATCACATTCATTTTTTTGTGGCGTTTGCTTTTGCAATTAAAAAATAAATATGTTTTACTGATATTAAAATATGTTAATATTGACTTTTGTGGAAACTCAGAATGATCGTTTTGTACACCATTGCTTTATCCTTATTAAAAATGTGTTTTCGGAACATATTTTACTGTATTTGCATTGATCACTTTTCTTTCGAAATCTAAAGGCGCATGATTGTAATTGTAGTAGTGTATCGATTAATAGAAAACCCAGATATACGACAAAAATAATGTTAAAAAAAGTCAGCCAGAAGTACATTCTTTATGTATACAAAGCAATAAGATTTGTATAGAGCTCTGCAGTAACAAAACTATAATTGTCACTGGTAACTAATATAAGTCAACACTAATAAAAAGGTGTACGTTGCATGCATATACTCATCATTATTAATAATCAGATATGTCCACTAGTTTGATTTTGTACAATATCTTAAATGAATCTTAACGGGCCCATATATATACTTCCAACGCTTTTTTTTAATTAAAGAAGAAAAGGTGAATATGAACTAATGTGATATGAACTAATGTGATATGAACTAAAGTGATATGAACTAATGTGATATAAACTAATGTGATATAAACTAATGTGAACATTTATTCAGTGTCATAAAATAATGTGTTTGTGAGGGGGGAAAGGGGGGGATTGAGTATCCTTAATAGTACTTAATACTATTTTAAGTTAATATTTAATATAATTTAATCACAGCTCGTAAGTTTATATGAGTCTCTTGTCTTCGCGGTCATTGGTTACGCAGGCGCCAATATCACCGCCAGCCACACACAGATTGAGAGGCTGGAGAGAATCCAAAACGAAGCGATGCAGATCATCATTGGTTGAACAAGGGACTGTGTGGCTTTAAGATGTCTTCTTGATTCTCCGAGCATATCTCATAGAATTAATATATGTGGGATGCAGGGAAGGATTTACGTATAAGGTAATCAAGCTATAGCTTAGGGCCCCCACTGTCTTTTGGGCCCCAAAAATTATATTTGGTACTGACATATAATATCTGGACTTATATAGGGCGACATATCTCAAATAGTTAGGGCCTTATCAAGTATAAATACGGAACTACCCAGATGACATAACTCCTGGCGTGAAATGGACACCTATTCCTACGGTCTTTCAAGAGGCATTAACGACAGTCATTACACTCAATAGAGAGTGCAGAGAATATGCGAGAATACTAATAACACAGATGTTGTGCTTTACTCAGACAGGATTTACAGTTGAATGAGCATTAGTCAATATCAAGAATGCGGGAATCGGGAGTGAAGATGATCGTGGCCCGTAGAGAACCCCTGACAAAGAGTTCAAAAACATCAGTGAACCAAGATAAAATCGCAACTATCAGCCGTTATACCTTGATAGATTTACTGAAGCGGAGATCTGAGCACCTATGGACGTGTCCGGTTTGCGAAGAGAATAAACAACAGACCTAATACCTAACGCCATAGTATAGGGCGTGAAATTCCAGAAACTAGGTATGCAGATGTCATCACCCAAGCATGTCATCACACAAGCATGTCATCACACATGCTTATGTCAGTTGAACATCATAGCGACACAAATAATCTTTTTTTCAGAATGCAAACAAAAAAACCCACAAAAATAACGAATATACATAGAGTACCACACTTACAATAATCATTGACAAAGAAATACTAGAAAATGTAAGCAACTTTGAATATCTCATGTTTACCAACAGCACTACAGATTTATCAACAGATTAGCAATTACCTTACAAAAACATCATATATAAAAAATCTTTATCAAGCGGCAGACAGACAAACAAATGTACAATGGACAACATAAGATCACCCGACTAATGGAAAACGTCCTTCTAAAATGAGCCATTTGACTATTCTCGTGATTTTCATTGGATTTCGATGTAAAGTATAATCATAGTGACCAACAAAAGAAAAAAACGGGAAAAATATGTCATTATAGAAGGCTGTTTTCCCAATAATCAATACGTCTTTGCTGGCAACAGTGCAAACAGATAAGTGCATGTTTTCTGTACTTTCTCCGGATTTTTGTCGAATACATAAGACGTGTTGACTGGAGTTACGAGATGAATAGGTTCCAGCCGAATAAGCATGGTTCAAATCCCATATGTTGCCTTATCTTATTCTTCTTCTTCTGTGTTCGGTCTCAAACTCCTGCAGATTAGCAGGATGTAGTCCGGAGAACAGAATGCGTTGTGTCATGGTCTACAGCATTGCTGCGATATCTGCACCTTTCGGCCTGACACATCTGACTTCAGCGTGGCTTTGGGTCATTGACCCTATATTGGATCGGAAAGCCAACTCCATCCCTTAACCTCCTTAGTCGCCTTTTACAACATGCATGGACGGTAAACAGTGTTGCTATTCTTTGCTTCCCTTTCAGGCCCCGGCAACACACGGGCGGTTGTCTTATAATTTTCTCCTTAATACTAACTCGATGATGTTTCTGAACTATAATACTTTCTCATTGTACATGTGTTTTGTTTCTGTTTTTTGTTGGGCTTAAACTAATCTCTCGATTAATTCTACCCACAGATCCCTACATTGTTAGATATCGGTTGACACGTTCTGTGTATGTTTTGCATTGTCTGCAAATATAAAGCACATGAAAAGTCAGTTCGGTAACATAAGTGGTTCTTGTTTTAGATTTGCCCAGGACTATTTTGAACAAAGTTCCACGAAAGAGAACCGAGACAGACCTAAGTCTACGACGGACACGTGATATCGAATACCATCTGAACATGACACTAGAACAAAATAGTCAGATTGCAAAGTACTGAGAGGCTTACAGAATGACAGTGAAGGCAACGTTCTGTAAAGGACATAGAGAGAGAGAGAGAGAGAGAGAGAGCGGATTTCCTATAGGTTACGTAGTTACTATGCTGGTAATCGTTTGTGTCTTTTATTATGGCATGCATGACATATCACAATATAGCTATTTGTTCTCTTTTTGGGCTCCGGCAACACTGGTGTATTCTGAGTTTTCATAATGGGTACTAAAATGGGACTTATGTTGGATTTTTTCGCCGTCGCTTGTATCTTGACGATATCCTATCATCAGCTATGCAACGCTTGTTACCTATTTCCCGTTCTGGTGCCTTTTACCATCTGCTAAACATACATCTGACCGTCCTTTACTATATATTACTTTTCATCTCCATAAGATGTCGGCACTACGTATCCTGTTCCGACATTTCTCTATCGTCCAATTAGATCCCATCTCTAGTCCTGTATTTCCCTATCGTCCCTTTGTCGCTTTTCGGATAGGAACCTTCGTGATCTCTTGTGTCATTCTAGTCTGCGCTAGGGAGCAGTTTTTAGTACTGGCACAGCCGTTGAATATAACATTACAAATAGGACACTTCCAGCGATCAGCACACTGGATATATTAAACATTACAAATAGAACATTTCCAGCAATCTGTAAACAAACACCTAAAGTGTGAGAGTTACTGTCTAGAACATGTCCACAGGTACAGAAAAGATTTCTCTTTTGGAACCATAACAATGTGTATGATTGTTCTCAGTGAGAAATACACTCATCAAAACTAGATATCATACCATAGTATCCACGCAACAACCACGTCTGTGATTGTTAACATGGCCTACCCAACATCATCAGGCAATATTATGTAATTATAATAAATGACATTTATGAAAATACACGAAGAGAAATTACAATAAGTAGAACATTATCAATATCTTGGACACAAAATCACAAATGATGTCAAATGTGAAACCAAAGTTAAAAGGAGAATAGGAATAGCTAAAAGTACTTTCAATGACGCGAGAAAAAATATTGACATCTAAACAAATTACAAACAAGCTAAAATGAGAATTCTAAACTGCTACATCAATTCGATATTAATTTATGCTTCAGAACCATGGACAATAAACAAACAATTAAAAGAGAAAATTGATGCTTCTGGGATATAGAAGAATAATCAGAACATCATGGAAAGAGAAGAAAACAAACAGAGGTTCTACAACTCTTAGTATGAAGAAGGATTGTTAAAGGAAATAAAGATCAAACAAATAAAATATATTGGACATTTTAAAACACATGACATCTTGTTGAAGACCTTACTTGAGGGCAAAGTCGAGGGGATGCGAGCAAGAGGTAGGCAGGTGATCCAAGTGAGAAAGTAACATCACAAGATTGACAGGTTGAAGTCTAGCAGATTGCACCACCAAGACAAGAGACGGGATTATGGAGGTCTGTTGGGCCAACATTTGTTGAGGAGACGGCACTTGCCGATGATCTGATTATATAGTGAGACTTTTCTTTCAGCGAACATTCATCTTTACAGTTATATGTTTCATGTTGTCTCCCATCTCATGGGTTATATGTTTCATGTTGTCTCCCCTCTCATGGGTTATATGTTTCATGTTGTCTCCCCTCTCATGGGTTATATGTTTCATGTTGTCTCCCCTCTCATGGGTTATATGTTTCATGTTGTCTCTCCTCTCATGGGTTATATGTTTCATGTTGTCTCCCCTCTCATGGGTTATATGTTTCATGTTGTCTCCCCTCTCATGGGTTATATGTTTCATGTTGTCTCCCCTCTCATGGGTTATATGTTTCATGTTGTCTCCCCTCTCATGGGTTATATGTTTCATGTTGTCTCCCATCTCATGGGTTATATGTTTCATGTTGTCTCCCATCTCATTGGTTATATGTTTCATGTTGCCTCCCCTCTCATGGGTTATATCTTTCATGTTGTCTCCCCTCTCATGGGTTATATGTGTCATGTTGTCTCCCCTCTCATGGGTTATATGTTTCATGTTGTCTCCCCTCTCATGGGTTATATGTTTCATGTTGTCTCCCCTCTCATGGGTTATATGTTTCAAGTTCTTCCCCCTCGCATGGGTTAAATGTTTCAATGTGTTCCCCTCTCATAGGTTAAATGTTTTACGTTGTTCCCCTCTCATGGGTTAACTGTTTCAATGTTGTTCTCCTCTCACGGGTTAAATAATTCATGTTATATGTTCTATTGTACCGCCTCTTAAGCGTTAAATATTTAATATTGTTCCCCTCTCATTGTTTAAGTGTTTCATGTTCTATTGTTTCCCCTCTAATGTGTTAAATGTTTCATGTTGTATGTTATGGAGTTCACCTCCAATGATTAAATGTTTCATGTTATATGCTCTATTGTCCCTCCTCTCATGCATTAAATATTTCATGTTGTTTGTTGTATTGTTCCCCCTCTTATGAGTTACATGTTTCATGGTATATGTTCTGTTGTTCCCATCTCATGGGTTAAATGTTTCATGTTGTATGGTTTGTTGTTCCCCTCTAGTGGATTAACTGTTTCAAGTTGTATGTTCTGTTGTTCCCTCTCGTGGGTTAAGTGTTTCAAGTTGTATGTTCTGTTGTTCTCCTCTCATGGGTTACATGTTTCATGTTTTATGTTCTGTTGTTCTCCTCTCATGCATTAAATATTTCATGTTGTTTGTTGTATTGTTCCCCCTCTTATGAGTTACATGGTATATGTTCTGTTGTTCCCATCTCATGGGTTAAATGTTTCATGTTGTATGGTTTGTTGTTCCCCTCTAGTGGATTAACTGTTTCAAGTTGTATGTTCTGTTGTTCCCTCTCATGGGTTAAGTGTTTCATGTTGTATGTTCTGTTGTTCTCCTCTCATGGGTTAAATGTTTCATGTTGTGTGTTGTGTTCTGTGTTCCAATCTCATGGGTTAAATATTTCATGTTGTATGGTCTGTTGTTCTCCTCTAATTGGTTAAATATTTCATTGTATATGTTCTGTTGTTCCCCTCTCATAGGTCCATTGTTTCATGTTGTGTGATCTGCTGTGTCTCTCTTTTGTGTTTAATGCATGATTTCTCTCAATTTCTTACCTTTATCGTCTATTAAATAACCAGATGCCAGGCCATTGGACATTGCACATTAAAAGTGAACTCCTAGATGGCTGGGAATGTTAGATATACTATAACAGAAGATGGATCCATACATCGTATAGAAGGGTAAAGAAATAGTTGACCCAGAAATATATGATACGCTTGTGTCAGGAAGTGACGATGCTGGTAAATTCCTGCACTGAAAATGCCTCTCTTGAGAGAGAAAACATTCATTCATACATGGTTGGTTGGTTGGTTGTTGATCCAGCGATCCATGGCCTTACGCCCTTTGACCTATCAAACCACTAACAAAACCATATATTTGATGCACCGAACTGTACTGTCACAAATATGTGACAAATATGTTATTCAGAGATACCTGCTCACAGATAAAGAGATATCACACATCGAAGCATCACTAAAATCACCATCACCTCAATGTATTTTACACAGAAAAATAAAATTGTCGTCTCTTTAAGGTATGCAAGAAAATGTTCCTTGACACTTGTATTTGCAAAAGTTTGTTATTTGTTTTTAGTCTCCAGTAATATATTTCTTGTTCTTACTGTCTAGATGATTTATTAAATCAAGTGGTTTCTCAAAGTTTTTTTATCATACCCAGTAGACTTCCAATTTCCGTGTTTTGTTTAATTTTCGAATGAATGCCCCATTTATGATGTGATGATCTATTTCAACCTAGGACAGGTCCATTGATTATGTCAAGACGTTAATGTTTTCGTTGTGATGCAATGTCTATTTATCTTCTACTCACAAGGGTCTGTGTCTCGAGTGAAGCTGGTATTATACCTAGGTTACCCACTAGACATTTCTCATCGGTTACCCACTAGACGCTACAAAGTCGCGAACAATTTCCTATGTAGAAAGACGTCTTCACTGTCCATTGTATCTATAAATCATTGAACATCTGTATGAGCCGTGTTGGGCAACGGCGACAACTGAATCATATTTGGGCTTCTTTGTCTTCATAAATGAGGTCCCCTTCGCCGGCAGAGTAGTCAAACAAGCCTATGATAGTCTGGGATTTGACAATGTACGTTTACCACGCAGTCGCCTCGTTTGCTTGTGATAGTCTACTAATCCATAAACAAATACGGACTGCTGTATTCTAGTCCATGAACAACAATTCGGTAGGTTGCGCTATCGACTTTTGAGAAATTGCTGCATTTTCCCTTGCAGAACTCCATCCTCTTGTATACTTTGCTTTTTCCAAAAGCATTCGACGTGTATTCTATACGCTGCCATACAGTAGAGGCTTGCCAGTGTGGCAACTGATATCTGCATTTGTAGTTAAAGGTGCAATGTTTTTTATCGCTGCCATCTCTCCAGGCATATCGCATGAAGCTACTAACGAAAGTTGAGGGATAGGCTGGCATCCTGTCCTATCTGAAAAAGTGTTCATTGTTACACCTAGTCTCAATTTCCTACTTTTGTCTTCTCTCAAATAGTCCCCATGAAGTACGAAGAAATACAGGCCAGCAGACATTGCACATTTCTCTTTTTGTGGTACACTCCTGGTGACGTGTAATGCTAGATGTGCCATCAATGCTGATGAGTCGACATAATTGACAGAAGAATAATGAGAAAGTTGGCCGAGATGTATTCAATGTACCTCTTTCAGAATCCTGGGATCCTGGAATCCTGGAGGACTAGAATGTCTGTCTTTGGGGACTTTGCGTATATCCATAAACCTGTCTTACACATCCATGTCTCTCTTCGGGGACTTAACATGTATCCATAAACCTGTCTTACATATCCATGTCTCTCTTCGGAGACTTAACATGTATCCATAAACCTGTCTTACACATCCATGTCTCTCTTCGGGGACTTAACATGTATCCATAAACCTGTCTTACACATCCATGTCTTTCTTCGGGGACTTAACGTGTATCCATAAACCTGTCTTACACATCCATGTATGTGAGACCTTATATGATTCTGGGTGTTATCTCAGTTACACAACTGAGAAGAAGCTGCGCTTTGTCAGAAAGATTATGGATTGCAAAAAGCTACCTGCTTCACAGAAACAGAAATAATTTATCATCATCATCATCACCGTACTCTTGAGGCATCTACTCAAATTGGAACATCTATATTCGCCGTCCATTCAATGGCGCTGAAATACAGCTTTCTGATCCAGAACACATTGCGGTATTATGTGACGACAGTATCTCTGGATGTGTCGGATAGGATGAGTCGAATATATTGTTCCTCTTATTGCAATCGATTATCATGCCATCTGAAGTCTCTACAGCTCTGCATGCGATACCTAATAGTGTCAGCCAGAAAAATAACATCGGCCGTGGTATATCTATAGATGTTACTATTTCTATATAAACGATTTCGTGTATAATCATCCCTCACTTCCGGGATATGTGTATCATTAATGTTCTTCCAAGTGGTGTCCTTCTATTTCTCTTGTTCCCTGTAATTTTGTTTCTAAGCTTAATTGAATGTTAAATATATGCAATTAGTTAGTTTGTTCCTTTCGTGTCGAAAGCGACACATAGGGTAGAGGTTTTGGCTCTCCATATGATGCGGTCCGCTTCCCGCAGCTTAAGTTCCTGGATGGTCTTACAGCTTATTAATTCCCCTTCTTTAAGAATGGTGTTTTTAATGGTTGTTTTAGGTCTTCCTCTTTTTCTTTTACCCTCAGTTGACCACATAAGGGCTTGTTGGTTTATTCTGATTACATCTAGTTGTAAAACGTGTACAAGGTATTTCCATCTTCATTTTCTTATGATGTTTAAAACATACTCTTGGTGTGTTTTGTCTCTTAGATCACTATTTGTGACGAAGTCGCTCCATTTTATGTTCATCAATTTGCGAAGACATTCGTTTTCGAAACTGTTTAGTTTGTTGTCTGTTGCTTGAGTTGATTTCCAGCTTTCACTACCATACGTTAACACTGAGACAATACATGAGTTAAATAGCTTTAGTTTGGTGTTTGTCCCTAGATCTTTTGATTTCCAGATATTAGTTAATTTAGAAAATGTGCTAGCTGCCACTGCTATACGTGTGTTTATTTCTTTCATTGAGTCTCCGTCAACAAACATTCGGCTGCCCAAGTAGTTAAAGCTGGAGAATTTTTCCAGTATTTGGTTATTTACTAAGATGTTATTTGTTGAACTATATGCAATTACCCATGTTATATCTTGTATTTCTACCTCACCACTGATTTTCCCACTCCTCCCTCCAGCAATTCCCATCCCCCTTTAAAAGTATACTATTTTCACGCCTGTACATGTCACTGAATAATCTTTATTATTTTACTTGTTCATATCTTGTCTTTCCGCTACCCTCCACATGCATATTTTTATTGATATCCTCTAGTTCGACATTTGCAATGTAACCTTACTTTTCTTCTAACGTACACGTTTCATATATGTACACTGATGTGTATGTGTTTATGTATACTTTTATGTAAGCGTATATAAAAGTGTAAGTGTGTGAGAGAGTACGCACGCATGTGCAAACATCGTGTAACGTGTGCGTGTGTATGTATTTGTGTATGCTTATTTTTGCATGTGTATGTTTATGTGGTAGAGGTATGGGCACGCACACACAGACACGCACACACATCACGCACACACCGCACAAACACGCACCACACATCCCACACACACACCACACACCCACCCACACGCACACGCATACGCACACACACGCGCACATACACCACACACACTCACACCACACACACACACACATACACACACACCCACACACATATATATATATACACCACACACGCACACACACACACACACATACACCCACACCCACATACACATATACACACACACATATATATATATATATGTGTGTACTGTTCAAAAAAGGAAAGCACGTTTTTTGAGTTAAATTTATTCACATATTCGCTGATTGGACATCATTCAACCTATCGACTATGTTCACATAGTCATTAACTTCTCGTGGTTACCTGAATTGTATTCACCCCATGTTTCGTGAGGTCATGAAAGAGGCTTAGGTCAAAATAACATTTTTAGCAGTAACTCGTGAAAGGTTATTGATATGTTAATATGAAAGGTTATTGATATGTTGATATGAAAGGTTATTGATATGTTGATATGAAAGGCTATTGATATGTTGATATGAAAGGTTATTGATATGTTGATATGAAAGGCTATTGATATGTTGATATGAAAGGTTATTGATATGCAATCATATGTGTAGCTTTAGTTCAACAAAGACACAGAAGAACAAGAGCTAAACATAAACATACATGGACAGAAACTACAACAAGTAAAACATCAATATCTTGGACACATAGTCACAAATGATGGCAGATGTGAAACAGAAGATAAAAGGAGAATAGGAATTACTAAAAGTACCTTCAATGACATGAGGAAAATATTAACATCTAAACAAATTACAAAAAAGTTAAAAATGATAATTATAAAATGTTACATCTATTCTATATTAATGAAATATGGACACTAAATAAACAATTAGAAGACAGAATTGATGCCTTTGAGATGTGGGTATATAAAATAATAGGGAGAACATCTTGGAAAGAGAAGAAAACAAATGAAGAGGTGCTAAAACACAATATGAAGAAAGAACTGCTAAGAGAAATAAAGATCAGACAAATAAAATATTTTGGACACATTAAAAGACATGACACTTTGTTGAAGACCTTACTTGAAGATACATGTGGGAGAGTAACATCACGAGATGGACAGGTTACAGTCTAGCAGAGTGCACCACAAAGACAAGAGACAGGGGATGTTGGAGATCCGCTGCAGCCAACCTTCGTTGCGTAAACTGTACTTGATGTTGATGTTGACGTGAAAGGTTAATAAGAATCCCATGAAACTTACTGAACACAAAAACTCACTGACCATATTGAATTTTAAAAAAATGGTAGCGTATCATATTCAAGACGTACCTATCAACCCAACATTTTTTAATGTAGTGATTTTCTAGGCAATTTAAATACGTTCAGTAGTTTTCTATTGTTATCTTAAGAATCCGGATGATCAAATTCCTGTGGCGGGAATCGAACTCGATACATTGGCCGTCACATGTGCGCTCTGTACCACTACGCCACAGTGACGTACTTATATTATTGAATGCCTATAAAATATCGACAGTCCTGGAATAAATTAAGTTGAAAATGCAATGCGTTCGTCTCACATATGGCTCATCTAACTACATAACAAAAATACATCATTGTACGCTTACCGACTCAACAATTTCTACGATTTCTTTAGAGATCAAAGATTTTTTAATCGATTTTTATTCATTTGTGACGTCACTTGATCACAGTATACACAATGGTTGACGTAATTTGTTTTTCGTTCGATAAATTTGTCATTACCTGAACAAGGTGTGCTCTCACATGCAAAGATATACATGGGGGGGGGGGTATAATGATGTTATAACACATTACGCTGCAGTAAGGATTTATTAGTCCTACACTTTTAAACTGAAGTTGAGCTGGTGGGTGAATAAAAACAGCGGATTGTGTTTAAACGCCAGCGAAATAATCAATAAAAGCACGAAGACCACAATATTAGTTTCCCATTTATATTATATTCCGTGATTTTACAGATTGTTTAGAATATATTAAAGAATTGTACGAAGATAACAGAAATGATATTAACTTAAATTATAACAAAGAAGGTCCAAGTATTTTAAAAGCAGAAGTAAAGGAAGCCATACAACACTTAAAAAACAACAAATCATCGGGTCCAGACAAGATTACAAAAGTAAAATTAGAAGCCCTGGGAGATTATGGTCTTGAAATTATCACCAAAATGTTAAATGACATCTACAACAGTGGCTATATTCCATCAGATTTGCTACAATCAATTTTCATAGCCCTACCAAAGAAACCCGGTGCAGTAGATTGCGAAAACACAGAACAATTAGTCTTATGAGTCAGATGACCAAGATTCTACTGCGCATAATAATGAGGCGTATAAGAGGGAAAATAAAACCAGAAATAGCAGACGAACAGTGCGGATTCGTAGAAGGAAAAGGCACAAGAACTGCCCTATATATAGTAAGAACATTAATGGAGAGGGCCATAGAATTACAGCAAGACCTTTATCTGTGCTTCATAGATTACAGCAAAGCATTTGACAAGGTGAAGCATTCAGAGATTAGAAAATTGCTAGAAAGTCTTAACGTTGATGGGAAAGATCTAAGAATAGTAAGAAATATGTATTGGAAACAAACAGCTGCGATGAGAGTTAACAACACTAAAGGTAGATTTCAAAAGATAGAAATGGGTGTCAGGCACGGCTGTATAATGTCACCGGACCTTTTCTCCCTGTATACAGAATACATTATGCGAAATATAGAAGATATGTCCGGAATAAAAGTGGGAGGATACAATATCAATAACTTGAGATATGCTGATGACACAGTACTGATCGCAGGAAGCAAACAAGAACTACAAGCCCTATTAGATAAAGTAGTGAAGAAAAGTGAAAACAAAGGCCTCAGTTTAAACAAGAAGAAAACAGAAATAATGGTTGTATCAAAGAGACATACACCACCAAGATGCAACATAATAATTAATAACACAAAATTAGCACAAGTTGAAAAAGTGAAATATCTTGGCACCCTGTTAACATCAGAAGGTAAATGCTCAAGTGAGATAAAGAGTCGAACAGCAAAAGCCAAATCTGCATTCCAAAAAATGAGAACCATTTTCTGCAATGGAAGTCTATCAATGCAGACCCGAATTCGGGTGCTGAGATGTTATATCGAACCGATTCTTTTTTATGGATGTGAAGCATGGACTATAAACAAGAAAATTCAAAGTGAATTGGAGGCTACAGAAATGTGGTTTCTGAGAAGAATGATGAAAATACCACGGACAGCCAAGAAATCTAATGCAGAGGTTCTCATTGATGCTGGCGTAAAAAGATCAATCATATCAAACATTAGAGGCAGACAGTCAAGGTTTCTAGGGCATGTGCTGAGAAGAACACAGCTTGAACACTTAATAACCACTGGAAAGATCAAAGGGAGAAGAGATAGAGGTCGACAAAGAGAAAAGTTACTAGATGGGCTTGTATCGTGGCATGGTAGAAACTCACCAACCGAGCTTATTGACAACACCAGAGACAGAGAGTCGTGGAGAAACATGATCGCCTACGCCAGTCGGCATGGCACTTGTTTGATTGATCTTACGTTCCAAATCCCACTAATTATGTAAGTCCGGCTATTAGGAAAGAACCTAATAAATACAAAACAAAATGAGAGAGAAGCTTGACACACCAACAAGTCATGAAGTAGAGTCTAACATAATGTAAATGTTACATTGAAAAGCTCCTCATATGGATGGCATCTCAGCAGAAATCTAGAAGATAGGAGAGGTACTTGTCTTGAGAAAAGCTTACTAATAACTTTGTCATGTGTTGAAGCTCAGAATCCGGGCCTCAAAATATGAAATACATCTCAACTTTTCACTTATATAAAGACAAGGGAAATAATGTGGTAATCACAGAAGGTTAGATCTGCTATCCGTAGTTGGGGAAATACTAGCTCGTGCAATGGTCAGTCCACTTACAGACACTCGAGTATGATCTTTTGCCTGAGAGTCAATGTGGATTTCGCGTAGGTCGTGGACAGTGGGTATCATTTTTGCTGCGCATCTGCTTTAAGAAACTCAATAATATTAAAGGGCACTTTTCACAACCAAAGATCTCATGAAGGCATTTGACACAGTGAACATTGATGTGTTGTGAAAAGTGATTGCAGCCTTTAGCTGCCTCCAAAATGTATCAACATCGTGCGACAGTTCCATGATGACATGGTGGTTGTTATTATTACTGATATAGTGTCATCATCAGTGGATCATCTCACAAATGGGGACAAACATGGATGCTTTCTTGCTCCAACTCTGTTCAGCTTGATGTTTTTGCCATTCTGGCAGATGCATTTCGGTCAAGTAATGTAAGTCATACAAATAAAATAGAGAATAGATTGCACACTTTTCATTTCTCAGCGTTTGTTTGTCAAACTATAGTGCAAGAAGCGATGGTCAGTGAACCTCTCTGTGAAGATGAGTACTTAATGTGTGCTTATTCTGCAGACAGTTAGCAGTTTATCCTCAACCATGTTTCTGAAGATAGCGACACCTTTGGCCTCATCATTAAGAACACAGATGTCATGTTTCAACCCACCCATACAATCGACATTTCAAATCTTCATTACAAATCAAAGAGAAAGAGTTTGAAGCAATTAACAACTTCTCGTACTTTGACAGTACCCTCTCACAAGCTGTAAACATCGACACTGAGGTAAACAACAAAATGTGGCACATATGAAAGACTATGCAAATATGTATTTGAGAGAAGAATATCAACTGTCACATAGCTCATTGTTTGCAAAGCAACATTACGCTACTTCTTCATGCGTGCTACACGTGGACATCTTGCTTTTGCATCTTCGAAAAAAACAAACATGATGCAAAGGTATTTTAGGCAACTTCAACTCAAAAGTAGGTCAGGTCAGAGAGCAACATGATTTGAACCAAGATACACATGGTTTAGACAGTAAGAACAATAATGGGTAACGTTTATTAAACGTCTGTGCGAAAAACAACGTGGTAGTAATGAATACATATATTTCAAACATCACCCGATAAGACTATACACCTGGACGTCCTTCAATGCAAGACACTACCAGGTGCACATTGCGACGCAGATCATGAGTTTCTCATCGCAAAGTTCAAGCAAAAGATTGACACAATCCTCATTCTTGTTCAACATCTACGAAGAAAATATAAAGAGAAATGTGATAGAAGACTTACATAACGATGGCTATCACGCTTTAAACATCGGTGGCTTAAAAATTCCTGAACTTCGCTACGAAGACGACACTGTGTTTCTTTCAAATGATATAAAGTGATTGAAAAAACTAATTTAGAACACAAAGAAATATAGCGAATCACAAAACATATATTTAAACACACAAAAAACAAAATACATGTCAGCAGATAGAACAACACAACATCCAACAATCAGAATAGAAAATACCGAGATGGGATGTGTGGATAAATTCGAATACTTCGGAGCAAAGATCAACGGTGCAGGAGGCTGCATGGCAGAAATATGGAAAATATTGACAATGGCGTATTGTAAAATAACACAGCTGAAAAACATATGGAAGAACAACAAAATAGAAACGAAATTGCTTATGCTACAGACTTTTTTTCCGGCTGCAACACATGGCTGTGAAATATTTACCCTAAGTAAAACAGTGACAACGAAGATCAACGCCTTTGAGATTAAATGTTACAGAAAGATACTTAGAATATCATGGAAGGAAAATAGTAGAAACTCAGATATTATAAACACATTGAAGATGCTAGAGTGTTGGTTACTAAACATAATAACAAAAAGAAAACTACACCTGTTTGGTCATATCAAGAGACACAACTGTTTAGAAAGACAAATAATGGAGGGCAAAGTACCTGGAAAGAGGAGAAAGGGCAAATCAAGAAGATGATGGACTAATTACATTAAAGATAACATGAATACATCGTTGGAAAATGCGAGAAGCATCACCCAAGACAGAAGGGCGTTCAGAGAGTTCATTGTGAAGACAACGTTCTGGAAAGAATACGTCACATGACACGTGGACAGTTTACTTCAGTTACTCTAGGAGACTCAAGTATTGCCATCTGTTCTGCCTCCATAAGCTACGAAAATGGTGGTATAAAATACCAGAAAGGGAAAAACTGGTGTAATCTATATCTGTAAGCATACACACAATGCTGATTTAGGACATAAACTTTGGACGGGCCATCTTGTCTGAATGAAGACTGCGTCTATCAAAAAAAAAAAATGATATGTAGAGAACTCAGGCATGCACCAGCAGGTCGGAAGACAGAAAAATATTTTTTAAATATACGTTTAAGACATTACTAACTAGCTCAAACATAGGTAATGCCACTGTAATAGATGGCAGGACAATAGATAGCTCCTACATATTTAACTGTTTTAGAGAAACTGCACGATCAAACGAAATTAAAGCTCATGGTGATTTATGTTCCATGTCCAGAATATAGGAGTTGGGCTTGAAATGTGGCGAGACAAGAAATAAATATTAATATGGTCGACACGAACGTTTCTTATTCCACCCATATCTGGAGCGGGCAGTTGTCATGTAATTTTCTATATACTCATATGGAGATAGGAGTACCCATGGATGTGTCCTGTGTGCGGAGATGATGATATATCGACTAACTAGTTAACTAAACTGACTAACTAAATTAACTAATCTAACATAACTAACCTAACCAAACAAACTAAACAACCAACCAACTAACTAAACTAACATAGACATTAATAACTAACATAGACACAAATAAATAACATAGATGCAACTAACTAAAATAGACACACATTCTTGGAGGAGTCGTGTACAAGACATATCCGTATATATTGTACAGACACTGGTGGCAGATTCAGGAGCGGCGCAGCTGCTGTAGAGAGCTAATGCTACTCATCAAAATCGTGCGAAAGGAAAGTGAAGAGCTGATCAACGTCCTACATTGTGTCACACACATGTCCAGAGTGTGGAAGAACATTTCAGACACGCATGTAGCATTAGTCATAACCGGACACACCGCAGTCATCATAATCTTCATCATCACGCTAGTTGAACTAACTGGTCATCGTCGTCTCCAACGGACGAATACAAAATATTAATGTAAAACTATTTATATATATGTATTGTGAGTTGCATTACATTTTAAGTAGAGTTTGTAATCAAGAAAAAATCGTCGTTTCGAACGAAAAGTCCGAGTCAAGACAGGCACTCAGAAACACAGACTTGAAGGGTGTAGTCAAGAGAGTGGAATACGTTATAGCAGTTTACACCTTGGCTGCGATATATGCCTCGTTTGACAGGATACACATCCGACTTCAGCCTTAATTCTGGGTTACTTTGACTCTCCGTGAGATGAAACAGCATATCCGTCTCCAGAAGTTCTTAAGTGCCGAGTCATTTATCTGGACTGATCCTACTGTTCATTTTCAATGGGTACACTTTGTCAGCATTCAATGAAAATTACCAAAAAATGTCAAAATTTGTTATTGAACTTAGCAAATCCGAGATAAGCAAACTGAAATATCATAGAGAGAAACTTTGAACAGCTAACCCCATCTGGAAACTCTCTAGTCACATCCTACGTCATGATGGTAGGTCACAGTTTTACTATTTGTTTCCCCCCTTTCAGGTCCCGCAACGAAGTTGCTTTAGAAGTGGAAACTGACAGACAATTTAGATTAATTTATAAAATACGCATAAGATTCACCCCGAGTTTCCCCATCTAGGATATTTTGAATTACTTTTATACATTCCCATTAGATTAATCTCGAGTTTTAGATGTTGAAACTGACAACAACTTGGATTAATGTTAAACATAACCACTAGATTCTTCATGAGTTTCACCATTAAAGACAATTTGGATTAACTTCATGCATATCAGTTATATTCTACCCAGGTCTTAGATATAGAAATTAAAAGACAATTTGAATTAATTGTGTATATGACCATTAGATTCATCAATCAATATAAAGACACTGCGTAAACGTAACAACAATTGTACTTACGTAAAACACAGGTTAATATAACCGCTTCACTCAGACACGACGGACTATAACTAAAACTAGTGGGTAATGATGTGCACACATCATATTGATGTGTGCACCAAGACCTGGTCATAATGTTTGTGGTTTAGATGTTCAACAATCTTAATTGGGAGCCACCTTCCTCTTGGGCAACACTGCTGATGTCCACTGACGACGAAAGGGTCAACATTAAAGAGCAAGATCATGTTGATGAGGTACTCGATCAGTACTCTGTTATATGCGTCATTCGAGCCAATCGCATCAGTACACGTTTCTAGACCTGTGTGGAAACACTCGAATACGTCGTAGTCGAATACGTCGTATATGAAAAGAACGGATTTGCGCCATGATATTTTTACGTCTTCTGAATCCTTTGAGCATTCCCGGAAAAATGCGGCTCTCTTCGGGGTCTCGAGTGATGTGATGTGCAACAATCTTCTCAATAAGTTTGCCCGTTGTGTTATGCACCGTTATGGTTCAGTATCACTTGATCTGGTCTTGGATTTTACTGGGATTCTTTAGTGGCAATATGTAGTTGTGCAGACATTCTTCCTTGATAGTACTGTTTTTTGATGCTTTCGTTAAACTCACGAAAAGGGTTGATTATGTTACTCTCCTTGAGGAAGGCAAAGTCCTCATATTTTCGTATATTTTATAATGGGCATAATTTGATGTATTCCTCCCGAGTTTTCACATATACGATAATTTGGATTAATGTCATACATACCCAATAGATTCATCTAGAGTTTTAGATGTGGAACTGAATGGCAGTTTGAATTTATTTCATACATACCCATTAGATCAATACCGAGTTACCACATGTAATACAATTTAGATTAACTTCATACACACCCATTAGATTCACTCAGAGTTTTAGATTTGGTAACTGAAAGAAAATTTGGATTAATTTCATACTCACACATTACATTGATCCAGAGTTTCCACACATAAGACAATTAGGATTAATTTGATACATACCCTTTAGATTCATTGTGAGTTTCCACATATTGTAGTTTGAAAGTTTTTGCTAATTCAGTGCCGGGCGGAACAAACATGTGTCTTCCTTGTCGTCGAGCAAGTCCAAGTAAAGATGCGTATACAAACATTTGATTTCCCAATCTCCCTATTTCAACGTAAGCAGCGGTCAAGTAATATATTTGAGTAGTGGCATTATTGATTTGTGTCGAATCACTAGTTGCAACTCCTAAATTTGCAGTACTTGCAACTTCAAAATTTGTAGTACTTGCAATTTCTAAATTTGTAGTACTTGCAATTTCTACATTTTTAGTACGTGGAACTTCTAAATGTGTGGTACTTGGAATTTCTAAATTTGTAGTACCTGGTATTTCTGAATTTGTAGTACTTGGAATTCCTAAATTTGTAGTACCTGGTATTTCTGGATTTGTAGTACTTGGAATTCCTAAATTTGTAGTACTTTGTATTTCTGAATTTGTAGTACTTGGAACTCCTAAATTTGTACTACTTGGGATTTCTAAATTTGTAGTACTTAGTATTTCTGAATTTGTAGTCCTTGGTATTTCTGAATTTGTAGTACTTGAGATTCCAAAATTTGAAGAACTTGGAATCTTGAAATTTGCAGTACTTAGAGTCTCTAAATTTGTATTACTATAGTCGACATATGTCTTTCCTGTTTCAGAGGTAGTCATTATTGCATCATGTATTGCGTATCTTAGGTGCTTTGTCACATTTAGGTTAAACTCGTTGCGGCCGGTGTGGTTTCTTTGGGTCATCAGAGACAAATATTCGCTAGGAAACATTGTGGAAACAGTACTGAAAGAAAGAAAAGAATATATATAATAATCGTAATTTGTAGAATACACTTTTCTGAATTTCTATTATTGATGGTTCTATGTCATCTTCTTCTGCTGTCATTCTCAAACTCCTGAAGATTAGTAGACTGTAGTCCGGAGAACGAGTTATTTCATGGTTTACAATTTGGCTATCATATCTGTGTCTTTCGCAGCAATTAAAGTGGCAAACAAAACAAGAAGGGATCATTTGAGGAGACTACCATAGCTATTAAAACTGTGACTTTAAATATTCATTTTTTTATATATCAGCTTGTAAATACATGTTTTTAATGTGTGTATACTAAAGGTGTACTTTCCAGTAAAAATTGCGAAGAAAATGAATGTTGTGTGTGCTATTCGATAAACATATTTCCTTCAGAAAGCAATTTGCAAATTACAGGAGAAATAAGACTAGTATCATGTTTCAATACATTTCAGGATGGGTTGACACAGTGACACAAAAAAGAAGTCTCCAAATTAACTTATTAACAACAGAAGAGACAGAGAATTGTGGGGAAAATGATCGCCTTCGCCACTCGTCATTGCACTTATTTGGATTATATTTAATTAATTTATTGATACTAAGATGTACTTTATTTTATTATTTTATAAAATAGCATCTGTAGACAAATATATTGAAAAACATTGTCATATGGGAGTATTGCAACCCCACGGTATTAACATTAATCACCGTTTTGTTTAATTTACATACTACTTTTTAACAGCGTCTACCCCCTATTCTTATTATATTATAGGGGCCTACTCCTAATTATTTGGTAGCCATATCCCTCTGTACTTTGAAATTGTTTCTTTATGTGCACGCTCATGAACTTTGTTTTTGTTAGATTCCAGTGTATTTGTAATTTGTCTTTGTTGTTTCTGTTGTTTATATCGTATTCCAATCTGTCAATTCTATTAACGTACCTTATTTTTGTGTAATCGAATCCCCCTTTCTTATTTTTAAAAATTACAGATGGGTACCCATACACACATATGTATGAATCTGTATAAGCATATTATTTTACATGGTATTGTGTATCCATACAGTTGATTTGGGTCTCGCATTTGCATGTGTGCATATTCTTGTGTTAGAGTAATACATGTGAATATATTCATGTGAACGAATGGGTATAAAAATACATGTATATATCTATATGTGTACGAATGTTCATGTTACATTTATTCATGTGAGAAAATGTTTATGTGAATGCATATGTATATATTATGTTGATACTTATTTTGTGTCATTATGCACATTTGTTCGTGTTTGATCCATTGCTCGCGTTTGGATACATTTACATATATATATATATATATATATATGTTGTGTGTGCAGGTACCTATGTACATGTATGTGTCTATGTTTCAATGAGTGCTGTGATATCAGTATATGCTTTTGTATATGTCTGGATGTTTGTATGTATATGTGCTTATATTTATAGTTATTTGTGTGTGTCGGGTAGAATGTTTGCATGTTTGGTTCGTGAATGTGTTTGGATGTGTGTATATTTTTGTTGTCTATCCTGTGCTATCAAATGCTATTCTTCTTTGCATATTTCTGTGTTCCCTATGTTTATTTGTGCCCCCCGCTCCTACGTGCAATGCATTTCTCTGTCCTTTCCCCTTTTGTCTCCCTTTGCCCCCATGTGCCCCCTGTTGTGGGCAGTGCTATTTGGTGTCCCCCTTACTTTAGTTCTGCATCTTTCATCTTTGGGTATTTCATAATTTAGGCATATATGCACTTGTTGAAATTGTATTGCACTGGATCTGTTGTTGCTGGGTGTTGATTTCCTGGTGAGAGAAATCCATTTTGTTTATATTCGTTATGATTTTGTGTTCTTAATTGTTTTTGTTGCCTTGATAAATGTCCCATTGGACCGACACGTTGACAATTGTATTGTTTTTTTTAAATTGTTATTTTCTATATTGTATTATTTTATATTGATAGTTTTCTAGTAACGTATTTACTTTATTTGTATTTACCTCTATTTGTCTGGTTACTGCGGCACTTCCTTTTTGTCGGACATCCTCCGATATTTGGTTTATTTATATTGAAAAACAGAGTTTGAAATGGTGTGGTTAATTAGTGAAACATTAACCAATATTGATCACTGACAGAAGCATACAGCATGAGAGGGAAAACTGCAAGAGGTAGTGCAAGATCAAGAAGATGGTGGTTTCAAGAAGTTATCAACGTTCTAAGACGTCATAAAATTTCAAGCGACCATATGTACCATAGCCCGATAAAAAAAATGAAATGTCATTTATTCCTGGGACATCTCACAACAGAAGCAGAGAGAAAAAAAAAGATATATATATAAAAAGATAGATCTCTCCTTTGTGGAACCCCTAAGAAAGATTACGTATTTAATTACTACGAGTATTATTATAAAGATATCACTAGTACGTCTCAACATAAACTTAAACTAACGACAGTGTCGGTTAAAGACAGATTTAACTGACACAGCAGACTCAGTGTAATTACAATTGATTTTACATTTCCTGCAAGCTTCTAGACAATACACAGTAAGGAAGGTCAATAAATGAAGTGTCAGGTCGAATGACGTATGTGATCATGTTTCCCCACAGTTCTGTCCCTTGTACTGTTAATAAGTTTAGTTCGTGACATCTTTATTTTGTCACAGTAAAAATCCATCCAGAACTTTCTCTTTGTTGTCCTCCGTCTCGTCTTCCATATATCTTTCTTTTAGTTATTATATGTTCAAGTTGTAATTTTCTTATCTCGTGCACACAAAATATCTTGACTGTCTTCCTTTAAGTTGTGCTATAATTTATCTTTTTATTGCAGCATGTCTGATGACTTCTACATTAGTTTTCTTGGCTGTCCACAAAATGTAAATCATTTTTCTCACAAATTACATCTCAGTTGTTGCATGTTTATCTTGAGCTCTTTTGCTTACTGTCAATGCTTCGCTTCCATAAAGAAGGATTGGCGCAATATAACATCCTAGCATCCCAACTCCCGTATGCATCAATATACTCCATTCCATAGAATGTTTCTTATCTTATGAAATATTGATTTGGCCTGTGCTATTCTGCTCCTGATCTCATTGGTTCACAAGCCAACTGATGTTAATATGTTGCCAAGATACTTCACTTTATCCACTTGATTTAATTATGCATCATTGATATTAATACTGCATCTTTGTCTGTATTTCTTTGATACAACCATTACTTCTATTTGCTGTTTGTTTTGAGTGATGTCATTATCTTCACCTTCTTGTACTACCATATCTAGCAGGGCTTGTAGTTCTTATTCTCTCCCTTCAGAACTGTATCGTCAGTACATCTCCGATTTTTCAGAATGTAACCTCCAAGACCCATCAGATACGACACTATAGCAATTCCAGCAGAATACATCGTGGGGAACACATTCATGGCCGTTCAAGGGGAGATAACATCAGACGAATTCGTAAACAAAATTAAATACTATCATCAGCACATGATTATAGACCACGAAGAGTGATAAAATTAAGAGATCACAGCACAGTCGAAACATTACAACTAATCAACAACAGAAACAAAAATAAAATCACTAAAAGATGACGAACACAGAAGAATATAGGAGATAAACTAAATAAATCAGAAAAATTATACAGGAAAAGAACAACTACACCGACACTAATTGTAAATAAATTAAACAACTACAAACAAGGGGATACCAGAATAATGTTTAGAGAAGCAAAAACACTGAGCAAATTTCAACCAACCCCTCTCGCAATTGAAGACAGGTTGGGAAACACACTAACAGAAAATAAAGACATTCTGAACAGGTGGATGAAATACTGTAGGGAAATGTAAGACGAACCAAACAAAGAAACATAAACACATCTAGGAATAGAGAACTTGAACCAGAATCCATTATAGAAGTACTTAGGACAATGGAGAACTTACTGTACTGACTAGTCACTAGGGTGCGACGAATCGGTTGCTTAATTTATGCACGCAGGAGAACCCAGTGATCAATCTAGCATGCACTCAATGATAAGATCTGGAAAAGTGGCTAAAAGATTGGAAACAACAGTACATATACTATTTCCAAAGAAGGCACTTTGAAATTCTGCACATATAATCATGATGATAATGGAACAACATATGAACACGACATAAATATAGTTCAGGCAGCTTTTAGACTAACCAGAAGTACTAAGTGGTACAACACTGAGACATGATTAATAAATCGTCGTATTTCTACTTCTTCTTTCGTCTCGTTAAAAACTCACTGTCTTTTGTAGTTCATACAGTGTTCCATAGAGCTTTGATTCCAGTGTTGTTTCCTCTGGCCAATATGTCTGTTTCTGCGTTTCATACTCAGAACAATCTTGAAGTATATGTTTGGTGCTCTCTGCTGCCTGTCCAGATGTACACATGACCGTGTTGCCAGTCTTGAACATTGTGTACAAGTGACTGCGGAGTCGGTTGTGTTGTGTTCTGAGGCATATAACTTGTTCTGATCTGTTCATAATATGATAGTCATCTTGTGTTGACGTTTGTGGCTTTCTTATTGACTTAATCATCTGTTTTTTTTTTCTGATGACAGGTGATTGGTAGATTGATTTGGTCATTGGCAGCACTTTCCTTAGCTAGTTGGTCTGCTTTTTCATTTCATGGTATTCAACAGTGAGAGGGTATTCACAGCATGGTTACCCTATACTGGTAAGATACTTAGTTAATTGAGTAGTTTTTGTAAGTCTGTTAGTTTTCCAAACGAGAGCTTGAAGCACTGACCTAGCATCTGTCAGGAATACCACTGGCTGTAGGCCAGTGATGGAGTTAGCAGTTTTTTAGTTGCCACACTAATTGCCTGGATTTCTGCATCATAATTATTGCATAATTTCCCTGTTGGTGTTCTGATCGTATCTCTAGGCTTGTGTGGATATTCTATATATACACCTGTATCTCCATTCCTCACTGCATTCTGTGCTGACCCATCTGTGTATACTCTGATCCATATATCTTGTGGACATTCCTCATCCAGGAAACTGAGGGTCACTGTCCTTTCTGCACACTGTTCTGTTCGTCCTCGCTTAGTATTCCTTTCATATGGGTCTGAATATATATTGGCATTCCTTGCCTTTCACTACAAGGGGTTTATTTTGGTGCAGACCTTATGGGGCTGTCAACTTCACGTAGGTTTGTAAGTTGTCTATGGAGTCGTTTCGCTTGGTGGATAAAGCTGCTTCTTTTCAGTCGCCCAATTGCTGGATTTTGGAATCTTTCCTTCATTGGATGAATTGGCATACACTGACACATTTCTGCTTAAATTAGTACTTTTGTGTCTCTGCGTTCGCCAAGTGTTTGGATTCTTCCCATTTTCTGCATCTCTGCTATGGGTGTTGATTTCATTGCTCCCAACATTATGCTAAGTGACTGATTTTGCACTTTAATCTAGATCTTGTAATGTGGCGTTTCATGTAGGACACCACGCAGCTGAACCATATTCCAGGTGTGGTATTATGCCTTGCTGGTAAACTTTACGGAATATATTATCACTGGCTCCCCATGTGGTTCCACTTAGTTTTCTCAGGATAGCTAACTTCTTCCTGGCTTTTGTTGTGGCTTTGTTTATGTGTTGTTTCCATGTCAGTTTATCATCAAAAGTAAGTCCGAGATATGTGGGTTGTTTGTCTACTTTCAAGAGCTCTCCGTCTATCTTGATATGACCGGCTTTTTGTTTTGGTGAGAGGGTAAAGAGTGTAGTGCTGCGATTATCTGTGTTAATGCTGAAGCATAATCTATTTGCCCATACGTCTAGGGCATGGATAGCTCTTTGTATTTGTTTGTGGCCACTGTCGCATGTTATTCAGTGCACCAGATCATCAGGTCGTCAGTATACATTGCCACTTTGATCCCGTGTGGTAGTTCAGCAACTAGGTCATTGATGTAAACCAAGAAAAGTGAGGATGACTGGTCTCCTCCCTGGCGGACTCCATGACGCAGTAGGACATTCTTGCTCTTGCAACCATATAATTGTACACTGGCTCTTCTATTATGCAGGTATGCTTTTACCCATTTGTCATTCTTGAGCTAACTCTGCAATGTCGCAATTTCTTTAAAAGCCCTTCTTTCTATACCTTATCAAATACTTTAATAAACTGCAATTAGCAGTTCCTATTAGATTTACATCTGAGGTATTATTTTTCCCGTTATTTCTTATTCTTTTTAATAGTAAACTTTCCCACAACAGAATCATGGTCTCTAGTGAACATGGTCTCTAGACAAATGAACATAGACCTATACTTCAGACAAATGAACATAGGCATATACTTGAGACACATGACCATTTACTCAATTACTTATTACATGCAATAATTTATATAAATAAGACAAAATTATTAAAACAAAACATACTAAATAATATTTACTTTTGCAGATAATATCCAAGTCCACTCCAGTAACCAAATAAAGTAAGAATGACCAGTCCGCCGAATGCTGCAACGCGTTCTTTGGATACTCGCATTTTCAAAAGCAACTCACAGAAACAAAGATAGGCAACACACTTCTTATCATATCTAAAACTAAAGGCGACGTGACTTTACGATGTTATAAATCCCACACAATGTAACTACATGTTACATCATGCCTTGTTACATCAATATTCTATTAAGACTTTTCCAGTTGAAGTGAACGTCAAAGTCGTGGAGGTATATAATATGTATATTTGTATGGGAACTTAAAGTCTCAGAGGAAAAAGTCACATATAGCATAGGCGTGACCGATCGTCTATTTAGGAGACATGTCAACAAAAACCTAAACATTAACTATTTTGCGAATTGCGTGAAATCTATTGGTTGGCTTTGGCTATTTTTGGCATCTGTTTCCAAGTACGTAAATAGTGATCAATCAACAAAGCCCAACAATAGTCAAAAACATATCAAACGGAGACCAATGTAATTAATTTCGAAGCTATCATAAGCATATACATACATCTAAGGTGGGATGAATAAAACCACGTCTGTTCTACCTCATTTATTTTGAAGAACAACGCTTATATGGAAAGTAGAAACATTATCCTCAATTACTTTCGCAATTGATCCACAGCTGTTACTTCTTGCCACACAAGAAAATGGTTAGGTAACACTAGTTGCAGTTTGTATCTTATTAGACTAATTTAGTAAGTTACTATCAATTGATACTTGTTACTATTGTAAGTTATACAGTATTTGTTAATATTAGTAATTGTGATGACTAAACTATTTGTTAACTCTTAAACGATAAAGTTCAACTTGAAGTGGCTCTCCGTTGTCCCTGTTTTACTAGAGTTCACATGAAGTAGCTTTAAATACTGGGGTAGTGTTGTTTTTAAAAAATGAAGAAGTTTGTCAGAAACATGATTTTAGTCTGTCTATACTAAGAGTTAAGTTAGTTTATAATATTACAGATGTGTATAGTAAACATGTTCAAATATTGTCTCCGAGATACTAGAATGAGAACATACACAAGTCATACACATTAGTGGACATTGAATAAAGAGAGACAGAGAGAGACAGAGAGAACGAGAGAGAGAGAGAGAGTATGATGCAAGCTGTTATTGCTGTAGTTCACAACATTCATGCTCCAATTTCTGACGAGAAAACCAACAAAAACTTGTGGATTATTGTTCGTCCTCCCATATAGTAGAGATGTCAGTGAAATGTCCATGTCTGATGTGCTGTTTTTGTTCGCAAATTCATCTTCAGATGGAACTAGGCAACAGGGACACATATGCTTTCAATTGTAAAATCTGAGATAATTTATTATTGAGGAAATCGTAGAAAATTTCTACACATCGGACTGTGACTTTTTACACTGAAGTGAGGCAAAATATTTTAATTTCTAATACATTCTGTTGAATATTTACAATTTTATGTAATGTTAGTTTCGTTTTAGTTTTTTTCATAGTTAGAAGGATGCATTAGTTATCAAATAGGCGCAAATAAAAATTATATCTTGAAAGGTATAGTAGGTATACATGAAAATCTAAACATTGAAACTTTAAGACCCACCTTCCCATATATATATATATATATATATATATATATATCGTTAGTAGTTATATAGGGATGACTTGATGCGTAGTGCTCACCAATGCTCACCATTAGATGGCTCAAAGAGGAAAGTATTGGTGAGCTGCTCACCATTGCTCACCATTGCTCACCATATGTGCCCGAATGTGCTAATATAGCTCATATAACAATATACTCGGTCTGACGAGGTCGTGCAGGTCGTGCAGAGGTCGTGGAGAGGTCGTGCAGGGCGTGCAAAGGTCGTGGAGAGGTCGTGCAGGGCGTGCAAAGGTCGTGCAGAGGTCGTGCAGGTCGTCCAAAGGTCGTGCCATGTTACTTATCTGTACAATATGACGAGGTCGTGCAAAGGTCGTGGCGAATGTGCCCGAATGTGCTAATATAGCTCATATAACAATATACTTGATCTGGAGAGGTATTCCAAAGGTCGTGTCGAATGTGTCGAGTGTGCTTTATTATAGCCCATATAGCATTATACTCGACCTGGAGAGGTGGTGTAAATGGGCGTCATGTTACGCCATGTTACATAACCGGATACTACTTAACTCATATAACAATATACTGGATACGGAGAGGTCGTGCAAAGGTGGCACCATGCCCCGTGCTGTTACATAACGGGCTTTAATATAGCCCAAATAACAATAAACGTGTCATACAAAAGTCGGGTAAAGGTCGTCACCTGGTACTTATCCGGCTAATATATACCTCATATAACAATAATGAGATGTGAATTGTCGAGTGTGCGGCTGAATGTACTGAGTGTGCCCGCACATCCCATATGATGGCAGTCGAAACCGGCCGAACCGACCGGCGGCGGGGTGTGATCCGGAGCGATACCCGGTCGCTGTGGCCGAATCCGGTCAAATGTGTATCTAATGATGCAAATGTGTGTGGGGTGGGTCTGGTATTTGGTAGTGGAATTGTCCCTTTATTTGTTTTGCTGATACAAGGAGCTAGGCTCGTGATAAAGACTTCCACTGCGCCTTCCAGTGATTGAGGTCTACATAACCCCATCTCTCCCCCTTGTGTCGGTGGGACTGCATTTGGTGAGTATTAACATGTTATAACTGTATCTGATTAGTGGGTATGTTGTGGTTTTTTCTACTGAAATTTATTTATGACACTATCTTTTATATAAAACGATCCAATTTTAAACCACATGTGAAAGATCACACAAAGTTCAGATTGTAAAACTGCCAAATGCAATATAATTACAGTCATGATAAAGAGCATGTCCACTGCCACTTCCAGTGAATGAGGTTAGCATAACCCCACCTACTCCCACTTATGCCGGTGGGGGTGATTTTGCTGGGTATTAACATTAACATGACCTTATTTGTTTAGTGGGTATGTTTGGGATTTCCGCTTACATTCAAGTGGTTCTCAAATTGTAAAATACTGACCATAACAATGTAAACCCCCGAGACATATAGACACCACAAAAACTAATATTCTGCAAACATACTTCTGTGCCTTTGACCAACGGTTCTCATTATTTCATACTTATATTCAAGTGGTTCTCAAATTGTAAAATCTTGACCATGCAATGTAAAACCCCTGACATATAGACACAACAAAAGCTATATTCTCCAAACATTCTTCTGTGCCTTTGGCCAATGATTATCATTATTTTATGCTTATATTCAAGTGGTTATCACATTGTGAAAACCTGACCATGAGAATGTAAAACTCGTAACATTGACACCACAAAAGAAAATATTCTGCAAACATTATTCTGTGCCTTTGCCCAATAGTTCTCATTATTTTATGGTTATGTTAAAGTGGTTCTCACATTGGCCAATCCTGACCATACAAATGTAAAACCCAGGTCATATATACACCACAAAAGCTAATATTCTCCAAACAGTCTTCTCTCAGGCCACGCTTCAGCCATGGTCGCTTGATGGTCTCTGTATGCTCTTTAACTATGTTCTACCATATTATCATTATGGTCTCACTAACTTCTAACAGGGTCTACTTTGGGCCAATATATTCTTAGTATATTTTCGCTAGAGTCTTAAACTTGGTTCTCATGTGCAGCTTCAATTATGTTCTCTCTGTGTTTTGAGTTATTTTTCTCTGCTAAAAGGTTTCTTATTAACATATTTCATTAGCGCAAACGGCGTGTTTATCAGATGTCGAAAGTCACACGAAAACACATTTCAGCCCTTTCTCACTAACAACATAGTACATTTGAGAAGTTTTATTTGTGTAAACTTAACATTTATTGGTGTTTTTTCACAACTAGATAAGCCACTTATACGGATTTTCGATGTTTTATTAGTTGTCTAATTTGTCATACGAAAATACATTTCAGTATTTTTGCAGTAACAACATGACAAATTTTATCGTGTTTGTATTTTGTGTGACTGTACAATGTACCATTTTTCCACAATTAACCAATCTGCTTTTAGTGATTTTCATTATGTTTTATCATTTGTCTAAATTATCATACCACACGAAATATATTTCAGTACTTTTACACAAACATTATAACACATTTTTTTTTTATTTGTGTAAGTACATCATTTACAATTTTTTCACAAGTAACCAACCCACTTATACTATGTTATCATACTAAAAGAACCCATTTTTCAGTACGTTGCCACTAACAACATAACGCATTTTGCCATGTTTTTATTTGTGGGCCTGCGGCATTTATCAATTTTAGTGATGTTCGTTATGTTTTATCAGTAGTTATCTAAATTAGATACCATACAAACCCATATTTCAGTACTTTTGCACAAACATCATAACACATTTACCATGTTTTATTTATTCGCTTTCAACAGTTATTACTATTTTTGCAATTACACAAGCCGAATTGGGTGATTTTCGTTATGTTTTATCAGATGTCTAAGTTATGATACCATACGAAGCTATTTTTCCTTACGTTGCCATTAACAACATAACAACTTTTGACATGTTTTTATCTGTTGGACAATCACTTATCACTTTTTCACAACTAGGCAAGTTGGTGGTAGCGCCTTTCAGTGTGATCAGACAGTATTTATCTCTTTTCTATACTTACAGTTGCGCATTTCACGACATTTAGATACAAAACACGGTTCCAATGAACTTATTTTCATATGGTAAACTGCATGTTTTAGCTGTTTTCAAAATTATTATCCCATCCGAAATAACATACCAACACTTCTCACTAACCTCATACACCATTTTGACAAACTTCTGTATATGAAACAGCATCGTTGATCACTACTCATAGACAATACCAACACATTTCACACATAGACCCTGTCAATATCCCGTACTGATAGTCCGTGCTTATCCCCCGTGCTTATACCGCGTTCTGATATCCCGTGCTGATATCACCTGTCAAAATCCGCTGCTGATATCCGCTGTCAAGATCCGCTGCTATCGATTGTCAAAATCCGCTGCTATCATCTGGCAAGAACCGGTGTTGATATCTGCTGTCGAAATTCACTACTGATATCCCCTGTCAAAATCCGCTGGTGATATCCGTTGTCAAAATCCGCTGCTGATATCCGCTGTCAAGAGCCGCTACTGATAGCTCTAGTCAAGAACTGATGCTGACATCCCGTGTTGACAATCGACGTGTTGCATCCCTTTTCACAACTAGGCAAACGGCTTATAACACTTTTTGCTATAATCGAAAGCATTAGGCGTTGATTTTCTAAACATACAAGGTAAATGTTTCTATTTGTATATACCAACGTCTCATATTACATATTTTCATATGACAAATTACCTGTTTAGCCCTTTTAACAGCTAGGCAAATCGCTTTTAACACATTTACATATGATAAACGGCATGTTTTTTCACTTGTCACAGCCGCTTTTAACGCATTACCATTTGACAAACGGTATGTTTTATCAGTTATCACACCATATGAAAACCTATTACAAGGCGTTTACACTAAAAACACAACACATTTATCACTTTTCACAGCTAGACATGCTGCTTTTCGTAGTTTTCACAATGAGTAAAGTCACTATTTCACCAGTGTCTAGACTTACAAGGACAAATTACATTGGTTTTATGTACCAACATGTTTAATATTACATATAGCCAAATGACAGAAGTCATGTTTATCACTTTTCACAACTAGGCAAATCCCTTTTAACACATTTTGCTATAATCAAAGACATTGGGTGGGGCCTTTCTAGACTTACAATGCAAATTTCCATATTTGTATGTACCAACAAGGTTCATATTACGTATTTCCATAGGACAACTTTCATGTTTTATCACTGTTCACAACTAGGCAAACCGCTTTTAACAATTGTTGGTATTACCAAAAGCTATGTGTGGTGGTTCTCTAGACTTACACTGTAAATTTTCCTATTTTTATGCACCAACCGGTTTCATATTGCATATTTCCAAACGACAAAGTTCATGTTTTATCACTTTTCACAGCTAGCCAAAACGATTTTTAAATTCTTTTCATATGACAAACGACATGTTTTATTAGTTTTCTAAATTATCAGGTTATATGAAACCACATTACAATACGTTTACATTAAAAAACATAACGCATTTAAGTACTTTTCACAGCTAGACACATCACGTTTCGAAGTTTTCGCAATGAGTAAAGACATTATTTTGCTCGTTGCTAGACTTACAAAGGCAAATTACCATACTTTTATGTACCAACAAGGTTCATATTATATATGTCCATATGACACGCTTCAGGTTTATCGCTTTTCACAATTAGGCAAACCGCGTTTCGCAAACCCCTAGCTATAACCCGGGTGATATCACATGACATTAGCCAAGGCCGATAGCCCCTGGTGATACCCAGGCCACACCTACCAACTGCCTACGGGTAATGTTAGTGCCTATAAGAGTGAAGTGTATTATAGGGTTTGTGTGCCGCCTTCACCATTTAACCGCTACCAGTAATAATCTGCCGAACTAGCTAAACTCACCTGCACCGCATAAACAATAGCTAAACATATAGGGTAGCTTGTTATGGGGTGGTACCTGAGCAATACGTAGTGAAAATTTTATTAATGTGTAACCTATACATAAAGGATGAAAAAAGGCTAACCTTCGTCATTGTCTTAAACATGCGCATCTCTGGGAATGACATCTCAGCACGGGCTATACATACGAAAGCATATGATTCTGATACTAACAAACGAGCAAACACCTAGTTTTATATACGAACCAGCCACACCAATCAACTGTATTGCACTTTTGAAGCACAACCGAATAGGCAATACAGGTTTGGTACTGTGCACACACTCGGAGTAACCCATTCATCCCATTGGGTGATGTGTGTATATTTGTATTACCAAACATTTAAAAAAGCACACGTTATCGGCACTTACTAATAGAAACTACCGGAACTTTGTCATTTTGAAGAATGACTTATGTAAGTAATGTTGTTAATATCTGAATAGGTTGTTTGTTATTCTAACAGGATTTTCGATCACAGTCTTGTTTTTGTCTCTTCTTCAGACAGGCGTTAACGGGCACATTCTCTACCTTTTCTATGATATTTTGATGTTAAATTTAATGTCTGACATGTGTGAAATTCTATAGGGTCTTGGTTGTTGGTCCGTTTTGGTAGTTGCCACCATGTGGGCGTGGAAACAAGTTGGTGTAAATGTGAATACATTTGTGTATTTTTTTGGTGTGTATAGATACACTAACATCCCGGTGATATATTGGGGTCTTATTTATTACTATTGTTGTGGTCGTTGTTTATGTATATTGTTTGAGTTGTGTATGTATAGCCTGAATATGAGTTAGGGCTAACTATGTTAGGTATCTGCTTGGGAATTGGATTATTTACGCAGTCCATCTATTCTCCACAGACCAAGACGTCCACCAAAACCTACCGGTGTGTTCAATGCTTGAAACCATTTAGTCGCCTTTACACACTGCAAAGACATAAACAAGATCTTCACCTTAAAAAAAGACATAACTGTAATTTTTGTGTTAATGTTTACACAGACGCTTCAACATTAAGACAGCACAGGCAAAAGTGTCATACGCCCCAATTAGTAACAACGGATGGAACTTTTAACCCTAGCGAGGGGCATCATAGTAATTTAACACCAACCAAGAACATAATACTAGTTGATCCCCAGGTGGTCGACGCCTTGCTGTATAAAACAGTCTATAAACCACCTGATTCTTTAACTGATTCTATGGGTGAGTTGGACCAAGAAATGCGGGCGGTTTTAGTTCGTGGTGATTTAACCAATCACGAAAAATCTAGACTATATCAAAAAACATTACAACAGTATTTGAATCGACTCAGTCAATACAAAAACACACCTCTGAAGCTATTAGAGAGCACGCATTGTTCGGTACCAAGTGCCTCAATACAGAAAGATGAAGAACCCACTGAGAAAATTCCAGAGAAAGTCGAAGTGATGCCTAAGACGCCACGGCTTCAACATAGGCGGGCATCTAAAAGAACAAAAAGTAAAACAAGGGCCAAAAGTCTGATTTGGGATAAGTGGTAGAAAAAATTGTAGAAGGCAACGCACCATTACACAACAAATTGTCAACTGTTTAAACAAATATGATACTTATATAACATTAATAAACAAAATAAAATAATAAAATCACAACGAGGTTGTTGTATTTTATCTTTATTTGTGTATGTGTGTGTGTGTATGTGACTATATGTAAAAAAAAAAGATTGCTCATAAACATAAAAAACTAGGTCGATTTCCCTCCTAGCACGGGATCCCGTGTAACACGGGGTCTTTCATCATGTATCTACACGGGATCCATCGCTGCACGGGCCCGTGTAACACGGGATCCTGTTTTATCATCTTGGACCTACACGGGATCCCGTGTTACACGGGCCCGTGCAGCGATGGATCCCGTGTAGATACATGATGAAAGACCCCGTGTTACACGGGATCCCGTGCTAGGAGGGAAATCGACCTAGTTTTTTATGTTTATGAGCAATCTTTTTTTTTTACATATAGTCACATACACACACACACATACACAAATAAAGATAAAATACAACAACCTCGTTGTGATTTTATTATTTTATTTTGTTTATTAATGTTATATAAGTATCATATTTGTTTAAACAGTTGACAATTTGTTGTGTAATGGTGCGTTGCCTTCTACAATTTTTTCTACCACTTATCCCAAATCAGACTTTTGGCCCTTGTTTTACTTTTTGTTCTTTTAGATGCCCGCCTATGTTGAAGCCGTGGCGTCTTAGGCATCACTTCGACTTTCTCTGGAATTTTCTCAGTGGGTTCTTCATCTTTCTGTATTGAGGCACTTGGTACCGAACAATGCGTGCTCTCTAATAGCTTCAGAGGTGTGTTTTTGTATTGACTGAGTCGATTCAAATACTGTTGTAATGTTTTTTGATATAGTCTAGATTTTTCGTGATTGGTTAAATCACCACGAACTAAAACCGCCCGCATTTCTTGGTCCAACTCACCCATAGAATCAGTTAAAGAATCAGGTGGTTTATAGACTGTTTTATACAGCAAGGCGTCGACCACCTGGGGATCAACTAGTATTATGTTCTTGGTTGGTGTTAAATTACTATGATGCCCCTCGCTAGGGTTAAAAGTTCCATCCGTTGTTACTAATTGGGGCGTATGACACTTTTGCCTGTGCTGTCTTAATGTTGAAGCGTCTGTGTAAACATTAACACAAAAATTACAGTTATGTCTTTTTTTAAGGTGAAGATCTTGTTTATGTCTTTGCAGTGTGTAAAGGCGACTAAATGGTTTCAAGCATTGAACACACCGGTAGGTTTTGGTGGACGTCTTGGTCTGTGGAGAATAGATGGACTGCGTAAATAATCCAATTCCCAAGCAGATACCTAACATAGTTAGCCCTAACTCATATTCAGGCTATACATACACAACTCAAACAATATACATAAACAACGACCACAACAATAGTAATAAATAAGACCCCAATATATCACCGGGATGTTAGTGTATCTATACACACCAAAAAAATACACAAATGTATTCACATTTACACCAACTTGTTTCCACGCCCACATGGTGGCAACTACCAAAACGGACCAACAACCAAGACCCTATAGAATTTCACACATGTCAGACATTAAATTTAACATCAAAATATCATAGAAAAGGTAGAGAATGTGCCCGTTAACGCCTGTCTGAAGAAGAGACAAAAACAAGACTGTGATCGAAAATCCTGTTAGAATAACAAACAACCTATTCAGATATTAACAACATTACTTACATAAGTCATTCTTCAAAATGACAAAGTTCCGGTAGTTTCTATTAGTAAGTGCCGATAACGTGTGCTTTTTTAAATGTTTGGTAATACAAATATACACACATCACCCAATGGGATGAATGGGTTACTCCGAGTGTGTGCACAGTACCAAACCTGTATTGCCTATTCGGTTGTGCTTCAAAAGTGCAATACAGTTGATTGGTGTGGCTGGTTCGTATATAAAACTAGGTGTTTGCTCGTTTGTTAGTATCAGAATCATATGCTTTCGTATGTATAGCCCGTGCTGAGATGTCATTCCCAGAGATGCGCATGTTTAAGACAATGACGAAGGTTAGCCTTTTTTCATCCTTTATGTATAGGTTACACATTAATAAAATTTTCACTACGTATTGCTCAGGTACCACCCCATAACAAGCTACCCTATATGTTTAGCTATTGTTTATGCGGTGCAGGTGAGTTTAGCTAGTTCGGCAGATTATTACTGGTAGCGGTTAAATGGTGAAGGCGGCACACAAACCCTATAATACACTTCACTCTTATAGGCACTAACATTACCCGTAGGCAGTTGGTAGGTGTGGCCTGGGTATCACCAGGGGCTATCGGCCTTGGCTAATGTCATGTGATATCACCCGGGTTATAGCTAGGGGTTTGCGAAACGCGGTTTGCCTAATTGTGAAAAGCGATAAACCTGAAGCGTGTCATATGGACATATATAATATGAACCTTGTTGGTACATAAAAGTATGGTAATTTGCCTTTGTAAGTCTAGCAACGAGCAAAATAATGTCTTTACTCATTGCGAAAACTTCGAAACGTGATGTGTCTAGCTGTGAAAAGTACTTAAATGCGTTATGTTTTTTAATGTAAACGTATTGTAATGTGGTTTCATATAACCTGATAATTTAGAAAACTAATAAAACATGTCGTTTGTCATATGAAAAGAATTTAAAAATCGTTTTGGCTAGCTGTGAAAAGTGATAAAACATGAACTTTGTCGTTTGGAAATATGCAATATGAAACCGGTTGGTGCATAAAAATAGGAAAATTTACAGTGTAAGTCTAGAGAACCACCACACATAGCTTTTGGTAATACCAACAATTGTTAAAAGCGGTTTGCCTAGTTGTGAACAGTGATAAAACATGAAAGTTGTCCTATGGAAATACGTAATATGAACCTTGTTGGTACATACAAATATGGAAATTTGCATTGTAAGTCTAGAAAGGCCCCACCCAATGTCTTTGATTATAGCAAAATGTGTTAAAAGGGATTTGCCTAGTTGTGAAAAGTGATAAACATGACTTCTGTCATTTGGCTATATGTAATATTAAACATGTTGGTACATAAAACCAATGTAATTTGTCCTTGTAAGTCTAGACACTGGTGAAATAGTGACTTTACTCATTGTGAAAACTACGAAAAGCAGCATGTCTAGCTGTGAAAAGTGATAAATGTGTTGTGTTTTTAGTGTAAACGCCTTGTAATAGGTTTTCATATGGTGTGATAACTGATAAAACATACCGTTTGTCAAATGGTAATGCGTTAAAAGCGGCTGTGACAAGTGAAAAAACATGCCGTTTATCATATGTAAATGTGTTAAAAGCGATTTGCCTAGCTGTTAAAAGGGCTAAACAGGTAATTTGTCATATGAAAATATGTAATATGAGACGTTGGTATATACAAATAGAAACATTTACCTTGTATGTTTAGAAAATCAACGCCTAATGCTTTCGATTATAGCAAAAAGTGTTATAAGCCGTTTGCCTAGTTGTGAAAAGGGATGCAACACGTCGATTGTCAACACGGGATGTCAGCATCAGTTCTTGACTAGAGCTATCAGTAGCGGCTCTTGACAGCGGATATCAGCAGCGGATTTTGACAACGGATATCACCAGCGGATTTTGACAGGGGATATCAGTAGTGAATTTCGACAGCAGATATCAACACCGGTTCTTGCCAGATGATAGCAGCGGATTTTGACAATCGATAGCAGCGGATCTTGACAGCGGATATCAGCAGCGGATTTTGACAGGTGATATCAGCACGGGATATCAGAACGCGGTATAAGCACGGGGGATAAGCACGGACTATCAGTACGGGATATTGACAGGGTCTATGTGTGAAATGGGTTGGTATTGTCTATGAGTAGTGATCAACGATGCTGTTTCATATACAGAAGTTTGTCAAAATGGTGTATGAGGTTAGTGAGAAGTGTTGGTATGTTATTTCGGATGGGATAATAATTTTGAAAACAGCTAAAACATGCAGTTTACCATATGAAAATAAGTTCATTGGAACCGTGTTTTGTATCTAAATGTCGTGAAATGCGCAACTGTAAGTATAGAAAAGAGATAAATACTGTCTGATCACACTGAAAGGCGCTACCACCAACTTGCCTAGTTGTGAAAAAGTGATAAGTGATTGTCCAACAGATAAAAACATGTCAAAAGTTGTTATGTTGTTAATGGCAACGTAAGGAAAAATAGCTTCGTATGGTATCATAACTTAGACATCTGATAAAACATAACGAAAATCACCCAATTCGGCTTGTGTAATTGCAAAAATAGTAATAACTGTTGAAAGCGAATAAATAAAACATGGTAAATGTGTTATGATGTTTGTGCAAAAGTACTGAAATATGGGTTTGTATGGTATCTAATTTAGATAACTACTGATAAAACATAACGAACATCACTAAAATTGATAAATGCCGCAGGCCCACAAATAAAAACATGGCAAAATGCGTTATGTTGTTAGTGGCAACGTACTGAAAAATGGGTTCTTTTAGTATGATAACATAGTATAAGTGGGTTGGTTACTTGTGAAAAAATTGTAAATGATGTACTTACACAAATAAAAAAAAAATGTGTTATAATGTTTGTGTAAAAGTACTGAAATATATTTCGTGTGGTATGATAATTTAGACAAATGATAAAACATAATGAAAATCACTAAAAGCAGATTGGTTAATTGTGGAAAAATGGTACATTGTACAGTCACACAAAATACAAACACGATAAAATTTGTCATGTTGTTACTGCAAAAATACTGAAATGTATTTTCGTATGACAAATTAGACAACTAATAAAACATCGAAAATCCGTATAAGTGGCTTATCTAGTTGTGAAAAAACACCAATAAATGTTAAGTTTACACAAATAAAACTTCTCAAATGTACTATGTTGTTAGTGAGAAAGGGCTGAAATGTGTTTTCGTGTGACTTTCGACATCTGATAAACACGCCGTTTGCGCTAATGAAATATGTTAATAAGAAACCTTTTAGTAGAGAAAAATAACTCAAAACACAGAGAGAACATAATTGAAGCTGCACATGAGAACCAAGTTTAAGACTCTAGCGAAAATATACTAAGAATATATTGGCCCAAAGTAGACCCTGTTAGAAGTTAGTGAGACCATAATGATAATATGGTAGAACATAGTTAAAGAGCATACAGAGACCATCAAGCGACCATGGCTGAAGCGTGGCCTGAGAGAAGACTGTTTGGAGAATATTAGCTTTTGTGGTGTATATATGACCTGGGTTTTACATTTGTATGGTCAGGATTGGCCAATGTGAGAACCACTTTAACATAACCATAAAATAATGAGAACTATTGGGCAAAGGCACAGAATAATGTTTGCAGAATATTTTCTTTTGTGGTGTCAATGTTACGAGTTTTACATTCTCATGGTCAGGTTTTCACAATGTGATAACCACTTGAATATAAGCATAAAATAATGATAATCATTGGCCAAAGGCACAGAAGAATGTTTGGAGAATATAGCTTTTGTTGTGTCTATATGTCAGGGGTTTTACATTGCATGGTCAAGATTTTACAATTTGAGAACCACTTGAATATAAGTATGAAATAATGAGAACCGTTGGTCAAAGGCACAGAAGTATGTTTGCAGAATATTAGTTTTTGTGGTGTCTATATGTCTCGGGGGTTTACATTGTTATGGTCAGTATTTTACAATTTGAGAACCACTTGAATGTAAGCGGAAATCCCAAACATACCCACTAAACAAATAAGGTCATGTTAATGTTAATACCCAGCAAAATCACCCCCACCGGCATAAGTGGGAGTAGGTGGGGTTATGCTAACCTCATTCACTGGAAGTGGCAGTGGACATGCTCTTTATCATGACTGTAATTATATTGCATTTGGCAGTTTTACAATCTGAACTTTGTGTGATCTTTCACATGTGGTTTAAAATTGGATCGTTTTATATAAAAGATAGTGTCATAAATAAATTTCAGTAGAAAAAACCACAACATACCCACTAATCAGATACAGTTATAACATGTTAATACTCACCAAATGCAGTCCCACCGACACAAGGGGGAGAGATGGGGTTATGTAGACCTCAATCACTGGAAGGCGCAGTGGAAGTCTTTATCACGAGCCTAGCTCCTTGTATCAGCAAAACAAATAAAGGGACAATTCCACTACCAAATACCAGACCCACCCCACACACATTTGCATCATTAGATACACATTTGACCGGATTCGGCCACAGCGACCGGGTATCGCTCCGGATCACACCCCGCCGCCGGTCGGTTCGGCCGGTTTCGACTGCCATCATATGGGATGTGCGGGCACACTCAGTACATTCAGCCGCACACTCGACAATTCACATCTCATTATTGTTATATGAGGTATATATTAGCCGGATAAGTACCAGGTGACGACCTTTACCCGACTTTTGTATGACACGTTTATTGTTATTTGGGCTATATTAAAGCCCGTTATGTAACAGCACGGGGCATGGTGCCACCTTTGCACGACCTCTCCGTATCCAGTATATTGTTATATGAGTTAAGTAGTATCCGGTTATGTAACATGGCGTAACATGACGCCCATTTACACCACCTCTCCAGGTCGAGTATAATGCTATATGGGCTATAATAAAGCACACTCGACACATTCGACACGACCTTTGGAATACCTCTCCAGATCAAGTATATTGTTATATGAGCTATATTAGCACATTCGGGCACATTCGCCACGACCTTTGCACGACCTCGTCATATTGTACAGATAAGTAACATGGCACGACCTTTGGACGACCTGCACGACCTCTGCACGACCTTTGCACGCCCTGCACGACCTCTCCACGACCTTTGCACGCCCTGCACGACCTCTCCACGACCTCTGCACGACCTGCACGACCTCGTCAGACCGAGTATATTGTTATATGAGCTATATTAGCACATTCGGGCACATATGGTGAGCAATGGTGAGCAATGGTGAGCAGCTCACCAATACTTTCCTCTTTGAGCCATCTAATGGTGAGCATTGGTGAGCACTACGCATCAAGTCATCCCTATATAACTACTATCGTTCCTTGTTTGGTTTGGATATGTAACTAGGCACAACTCACTTTCTAAAGTTAGTTTGCAAAGAACAGTCGAGTTTAGAAGAGGGAGTACAGAGAAATTTCTGTATTCATAATATATAGGAATGGTCTCGACGAAATGTAGATGCAAGATACTACACGCATTCGAATGGCTGAAGATCTTGTCTGAAGAGCTTTCTGGCTATCTGTGGTGATGTATCCAGTGTAACCCCCCCATGACATAGACGGTTAATGGGTGCTTTTAGTCTAAGAAAACTGGTATACGCTTAAAATTGTGATTTATTGCGTATAAAATAAAGTAATGTAACCCATAGCATTTATTAATGCCGTAGGGGTGTGAAATGTTAGGGATCTCACATTTCGGTAGCCATCTTCTCTCTTTGTTAGGATTCACCAAGGAGTGGTTTTAAATAACAATTTGGCTAATTTCGAAGCACTAAAAGCCGTGTTCAGAGTTGATAATAGAAAGATGTAATCACCAAAAACCCCTCCCTTATCCACGGGTCTGTGTGTTAGTGGGAGTATTATGATAATATCTAGCAGTACCAGGTATAGTGTATTCATGTTATTAAATGTATAAACGAAGACAAAAGCGGAATTTTCTGAAGATGTATTCCAGATTTGTACATGTCTTATATTTGTAGATATTTGTTGACATTATTAGTTTTGTAAGTAAATCAGTTTTCCCGTGAACAGGCAATGGTAAAACATTTTCATACTTCTATATCCAGTAATCTTTCATAGTATTCATCTTGTTCTATATCCAGTAATCTATCATAATATTCATCTTGTTCTATATCCAGTAATCCATCATAATATTCATCTTGTTCTATATCCAGTAATCCATCATAATATTCATCTTGTTCTATATCCAGTAATTCATCATAATATTCATCTTGTTCTATGTCCAGTAATCTATCATAATATTCATCTTGTTCTATATCCAGTAATCCATCATAATATTCATCTTGTTCTATATCCAGTAATCCATCATAATATTCATCTTGTTCTATGTCCAGTAATTCATCATAATATTCATCTTGTTCTATGTCCAGTAATTCATCATAATATTCATCTTGTTCTATGTTCAGTAATCCATCATAGTATCCATCTTGTTCTATATCCAGTAATTCATCATAATATTCATCTTGTTCTATATCCAGTAATCCATCATAATATTCATCTTGTTCTATATCCAGTAATCCATCATAGTATTCATCTTGTTCTATATCCAGTAATCAATAATAATATTCATCTTGTTCTATATCCAGTAATCCATCATAATATTCATCTTGTTCTATGTTCAGTAATCCATCATAATATTCATCTTGTTCTATATACAGTAATCCATCATAATATTCATCTTGTTCTATATTCAGTAATCCATCATAATATTCATCTTGTTCTATATCCAGTAATCCATCATAATATTCATCTTGTTCTATATCCAGTAATCCATCATAGTATTCATCTTGTTCTATATCCAGTAATCCATCATAATATTCATCTTGTTCTATATCCAGTAATCCATCATAATATTCATCTTGTTCTATATCCAGTAATCCATCATAATATTCATCTTGTTCTATGATCCAGTAATCCATCATAATAATCATCTTGTTCTTTATCCAGTAATCCATCATAATATTCATCTTGTTCTATATCCAGTAATCCATCATAATATTCATCTTGTTCTATATCCAGTAATCCATCATAATATACATCTTGTTCTATATCCAGTAATCCATCATAATATTCATCTTGTTCTATATCCAGTATCCATCATAATATTCATCTTCTTCTATGATCCAGTAATCCATCATAATAATCATCTTGTTCTATATCCAGTAATCCATCATAATATTCATCTTGATCTATGATCCAGTAATCCATCATAATAATCATCTTGTTCTATATCCAGTAATCCATCATAGTATTCATCTTGTTCTATATCCAGTAATCCATCATAATATTCATCTTGTTCTATAATCCAGTAATCCATCATAATATTTATCTTGTTCTATGACCCAGTAATCCATCATAATATTTATCTTGTTCTATGACCCAGTAATCCATCATAATATTCATCTTGTTCTATATCCAGTAATCCATCATAATATTCATCTTGTTCTATATCCAGCAATCCATCACAATATTCATCTTGTTCTATATCCAGTAATCCATCATAATATTCATCTTGTTCTATATCCAGTAATCCATCAAAATATTCATCTTGTTCTATATCCAGTAATCCATCATAATATTCATCCTGTTCTATATCCAGTAATACATCATAATATTCATCTTCTTCTATATCCAGTAATCCATCATAATATTCATCTTGTTCTATATCCAGTAATCCATTATAATATTCATCTTGTTCTATATCCAGTATCCATCATAATATTCATCTTGTTCTATGATCCAGTAATCCATAATAATAATCATCTTGTTCTATATCCAGTAATCCATCATAATATTCATCTTGATCTATGATCCAGTAATCCATCATAATAATCATCTTGTTCTATATCCAGTAATCCATCATAATAATCATCTTGTTCTTTATCCAGTAATCCATCATAATATTCATCTTGTTCTATATCCAGTAATCCATCATAATATTCATCTTGTTCTATATCCAGTAATCCATCATAATATACATCTTGTTCTATATCCAGTAATCCATCATAATATTCATCTTGTTCTATATCCAGTATCCATCATAATATTCATCTTCTTCTATGATCCAGTAATCCATCATAATAATCATCTTGTTCTATATCCAGTAATCCATCATAATATTCATCTTGATCTATGATCCAGTAATCCATCATAATAATCATCTTGTTCTATATCCAGTAATCCATCATAGTATTCATCTTGTTCTATATCCAGTAATCCATCATAATATTCATCTTGTTCTATAATCCAGTAATCCATCATAATATTTATCTTGTTCTATGACCCAGTAATCCATCATAATATTTATCTTGTTCTATGACCCAGTAATCCATCATAATATTCATCTTGTTCTATATCCAGTAATCCATCATAATATTCATCTTGTTCTATATCCAGCAATCCATCACAATATTCATCTTGTTCTATATCCAGTAACCCATCATAATATTCATCTTGTTCTATATCCAGTAATCCATCAAAATATTCATCTTGTTCTATATCCAGTAATCCATCATAATATTCATCCTGTTCTATATCCAGTAATCCATCATAATATTCATCTTGTTCTATATCCAGTAATCCATCATAATATTCATCTTGTTCTATATCCAGTAATCCATTATAATATTCATCTTGTTCTATATCCAGTATCCATCATAATATTCATCTTGTTCTATGATCCAGTAATCCATAATAATAATCATCTTGTTCTATATCCAGTAATCCATCATAATATTCATCTTGATCTATGATCCAGTAATCCATCATAATAATCATCTTGTTCTATATCCAGTAATCCATCATAGTATTCATCTTGTTCTATATCCAGTAATCCATCATAATATTCATCTTGTTCTATAATCCAGTAATCCATCATAATATTTATCTTGTTCTATGATCCAGTAATCCATCATAATATTCATCTTGTTCTATATCCAGTAATCCATCATAATATTCATCTTGTTCTATATCCAGTAATCCATCACAATATTCATCTTGTTCTATATCCAGTAATCCATCATAATATTCATCTTGTTCTATATCCAGTAATCCATCAAAATATTCATCTTGTTCTATATCCAGTAATCCATCATAATATTCATCCTGTTTTATATCCAGTAATCAATCATAGTATTCATCTTCTTCTATATCCAGTAATCCATCATAGTATTCATCTTGTTCTATATCCAGTAATCCATCATAATATTCATCTTGTTCTATATCCAGTAATCCATCATAATATTCATCTTGTTCTATATTCAGTAATCCATCATAATATTCATCTTGTTCTATATCCAGTAATCCATTATAATATTCATCTTGTTTTATATCCAGTAATCCATCATAGTATTCATCTTGTTCTATATCCAGCAATCCATCATAGTATTCATTCTGTTCTATATCCAGTAATCCATCATAATATTCATCTTGTTCTATATCCAGTAATCCATCATAATATTCATCTTGTTCTATATCCAGTAATCCATCATAATATTCATCTTGTTCTATGTTCAGCAATCCATCATAATATTCATCTTGTTCTATATCCAGTAATCCATCATAATATGCATCTTGTTCTATATCCAGTAATCCATCATACTATTTATCTTGATCTATGTTCAGTAACCCATCTTAATATTCATCTTGTTATATAATCCAGTAATCCATCATAATATGTATCTTGTTCTATGATCCAGTAATCCATCATAATATTCATCTTGTTCTATATCCATTAATCCATCATAATATTCATCTTGTTCTATATCCAGTAATCCATCATAATATTCATCTTGTTCTATATCCAGTAATCCATCATAATATTCATCTTGTTCTATATCCAGTAATCCATCATAATATTAATCTTGTTCTATATCCAGTAATCCATCATAATATTCATCTTGTTCTATATCCAGTAATCCATCATAATATTCATCTTGTTCTATATTCAGTAATCAATCATAATATTCATCTTGTTCTATATCCAGTAATCCATCATAATATTCATCTTGTTCTATGTTCAGTAATCCATCATAATATTCATCTTGTTCTATATCCAGTAATCCATCATACTATTCATCTTGTTCTATATTCAGTAATCCATCATAATATTCATCTTGTTCTATATCCAGTAATCCATCATAATATTCATCTTGTTCTATATCCAGTAATCCATCATAGTATTCATCTTGTTCTATATCCAGTAATCCATCATAATGTTCATCTTGTTCTATATCCAGTAATCCATCATAATATTCATCTTGTTCTATATCCAGTAATCCATCATAATATTCATCTTGTTCTATGATCCAGTAATCCATCATAATAATCATCTTGTTCTTTATCCAGTAATCCATCATAATATTCATCTTGTTCTATATCCAGTAATCCATCATAATATTCATCTTGTTCTATATCCAGTAATCCATCATAATATTCATCTTGTTCTATATCCAGTAATCCATCATAATATTCATCTTGTTCTATATCCAGTATCCATCATAATATTCATCTTGTTCTATGATCCAGTAATCCATCATAATAATCATCTTGTTCTATATCCAGTAATCCATCATAATATTCATCTTGATCTATGATCCAGTAATCCATCATAATAATCATCTTGTTCTATATCCAGTAATCCATCATAGTATTCATCTTGTTCTATATCCAGTAATCCATCATAATATTCATCTTGTTCTACAATCCAGTAATCCATCATAATATTTATCTTGTTCTATGACCCAGTAATCCATCATAATATTCATCTTGTTCTATATCCAGTAATCCATCACAATATTCATCTTGTTCTATATCCAGTAATCCATCACAATATTCATCTTGTTCTATATCCAGTAATCCATCATAATATTCATCTTGTTCTATATCCAGTAATCCATCAAAATATTCATCTTGTTCTATATCCAGTAATCCATCATAATATTCATCCTGTACTATATCCAGTAATCCATCATAATATTCATCTTGTTCTATATCCAGTAATCCATCATAGTATTCATCTTGTTCTATATCCAGTAATCCATCATAATATTCATCTTGTTCTATAATATAGTAATCCATCATAATATTTATCTTGTTCTATGATCCAGTAATCCATCATAATATTCATCTTGTTCTATATCCAGTAATCCATCATAATATTCATCTTGTTCTATATCCAGTAATCCATCACAATATTCATCTTGTTCTATATCCAGTAATCCATCATAATATTCATCTTGTTCTATATCCAGTAATCCATCAAAATATTCATCTTGTTCTATATCCAGTAATCCATCATAATATTCATCCTGTTTTATATCCAGTAATCAATCATAGTATTCATCTTCTTCTATATCCAGTAATCCATCATAGTATTCATCTTGTTCTATATCCAGTAATCCATCATAATATTCATCTTGTTCTATATCCAGTAATCCATCATAATATTCATCTTGTTCTATGTTCAGTAATCCATCATAATATTCATCTTGTTCTATATCCAGTAATCCATCATAATATTCATCTTGTTTTATATCCAGTAATCCATCATAGTATTCATCTTGTTCTATGATCCAGTAATCCATCATAATATTCATCTTGTTCTATATCCAGTAATCTATTATAATATTCATCTTGTTCTATATCCAGTAATCCATCATAATATTCATCTTGTTCTATATCCAGTAATCCATCATAATATTCATCTTGTTCTATATCCAGTAATCCATCATAATATTCATCTTGTTCTATATCCAGTAATCCATCATAATATTCATCTTGTTCTATATCCAGTAATCCATCATAATATTCATCTTGTTCTATATCCAGTAATCCATCATAATATTCATCTTGTTCTATATTCAGTAATCCATCATAATATTCATCTTGTTCTATATCCAGTAATCCATCATGATATTCATCTTGTTCTATATCCAGTAATCCATCATAATATTCATCTTGTTCTATATCCAGTAATCCATCATAATATTCATCTTGTTCTATATCCAGTAATCCATCATAATATTCATCTTGTTCTATATCCAGTAATCCATCATAATATTCATCTTGTTCTATATTCAGTAATCCATCATAATATTCATCTTGTTCTATATCCAGTAATCCATCATACGAGTAATATTCATCTTGTTCTATGTTCAGGAACCTTTTCCTCTAAAATAACTGATTTTATGTGTAAGTCTTCATGTAAATCACATTGATACGTCTTTGCTTCCATGAAAGATTCTTATAACATGTTTATAGTATTGCATTTTAAATGTTGATATTGTCTTCTCCTGTGCGAATAGATGATTCATATGCGATGCTTTTTGTAATGCCATTACTAAGCACTTTCAATGGAACAATATATATTCTATGTTATTTTTTAATTTATCTTTGACTATTGAAATTGACAGTTCATAGTTGTTCTTTGGCAATGACTATTGCAAGTATTAGTTCACCTCTGGATTTTAATAAATTTTTTTTCTCTTTTGTTTTGAGAAGAAGATTTCGAGTCTTTCTTTGATCCGTGACGTATATATTTATGTGTTCAAGATACGTGGGTCTTCTTGATATTTGTACTGCATGTCCACTTTCTGAAATCTCATGCCATCTGATATGGTCTGATATTAAGAGGCAGGAATATATTATATAGATGGTGAAAAGATGGAGTTTGTAAGAGATAGACGTGTGTCATAAAATGTGATTAAAAGTTGTACAGAGATTGTGATGTTGTGTTGGGGGGGGGGGACGGGGACAACATTGAAATGAATACAATGTCTGATGAGAACACCAATACTGATAACACAAAGAAGCTAAAGAAAAAAGTAGCACTGACTTACAGAAACACTAAATACATAGGTACATAAAAATGTAACACAATCACTTATGAAATGTGGAAGAGTGTAACGTAAAAATTGAGTAGATAGTTACATAAGACAGTAACAACAATTAACAGAAACAAATGAAAAATAATATGATTAATGTAAATCGATTTTATTAATTACAATTAACAAAAATCAAGCATTTTTTATCACATTTCACACCATCAAGATGCAATATAATTATTAAAGACACAAAGCACAAGCTTAAGAGGTGAATTATCTTGGCACCTTCTTAATATCAGAAGGTAGATGCTCAAATGAGATAAAGTGTCGAACAGCACAAAACAATAAACTTTACCACCAAATGTGAATCATTTTGTACATTACAAAACTATCAATGGGGATTTGATTGTTGAGATTTTATATCGAACCAATTCATTTTCATGAATGTGAAGCATGGACTGTAGACAAAAATTTCAACCAATAGGTTTACAGATGTGGTTTCTGATAAGAATGATGAAAATACCATGGTCATCTAAGAAATTTAATGCAGAGATTTTCATTAATGCTGGGATACATCACCTCAATCTCATCAAAAACTGGGGCAGACAGTCAAAATTTCTTGGGAATGTGCTAAGAATAACACAGCTAGAACACTTAATAACCACTGGAAATAACAAGGGCAGAAGAAACAGGGGATGACTAGATAGACTTGTATTGCCAATTTGCACCATATTGTTTCAAAGTATGTGTTATATGGGAGCTTTCTTGTTCTGTTTGTTTGTTTTCCATTATTTGTGCATCTATTCTGTCAGCAACTTCCTCTAGTAATTTATGGTGTTTCTGTAAATTTCTTGTTCTGTTTGTATGTTTTCCATTATTTGTGCATCTATTCTGTCAGCAACTTCCTCTAGTAATTTATGGTGTTTCTGTATCTTTCTTGTTCTGTTTGTATGTTTTCCATTATTTGTGCATCCATTCTGTCAGCAACTTCCTCTAGTAATGTATGGTGTTTCTGGACAATGCCTAATAAAATGTGTAGATAAGGAGGAGCAACTTCATCAATTTCAATATTCAAAATTGGAGCATGTAAGCAATTATAATGAAAAGAGGCATGTGTTATATCACCATTACAATATCTAATGAAATTATCATGACATTCTTGCATCCTTTAGCAAGCTGTGTTTACAAATCCAAAAACTTCCCCTGCCACTGAATTCTTTTTTGAGAATTTGTGTTATTGATTGTGGCTGTTTTAAAAATGCAATAACTTTTTTGTTGTTAGAGATAATTAATTAATATTTGTACATATAAATAAGGAATTGAATACTGCATATACTGGTGTAATTTATTTACGTGTGTATGTGATACCAGACGTATTAGAAAGTAGTAAAGATGATTTTTCACCAAAAAATAAAGAAATTATAACAGATAAAAGGGAAAAAATTTATTAAAAAAATTACTTATCTATAGTTTTTATATTTTCTGAAGTGGGAACCCTGTAAAATAATCCTAATTCAAATAGTATTTATGTGGTTTCATTGTCAAATCATCATAATGTCACTGGTAAGAATGAATGAACCTCATAGATTTGCCATAAATCGTTATCTGAAAGATAGACCTAGTCATTTTTTATCGCTCCAACACAGTCGATATTCAGTGATTCACCATCTAAATCATGAAAGCAGCGTGATCAATGGACAACTTACCTCTCAAAACACGTCTAACACACTAACGTTATCAGCTAGGCCTATATCTCCAACAATTTCATCGAAGTTGCTAAGCCAATCATGGCTATATGCCGAAGGGACATGCACATTTTCTACAATTTCATCCTCGAAAATATCTTCACCCACGCTGCCTACAGAATCAGTGTCACTAGAATTACCACTATCTAACACCACACCATCTACTGGAGCGATATCTGCTTCAAGGAACGGCACAATTTCCTCCTCATCTGAATCAGCATCCATAATAAACTCGAAGAAAATTGAATCCATGATGAACAAACTTGATTGCTTGGGTGTCTGTAGGAAAAAACGAACTGCTCCTTTCTGTTCTACAAGATTTTGGAGACAAACATGATGCCGGACGTGGAAATGAAATAGGCTTCATCTGCTCATGTCCCAGTTTATGTGCATTACAAAATAGGGATGTGCTACGTGAAAAAACACGTCATGTTTATAGGTGTGTCCGGACACCGTTAGTTTAGAATGAGCTATAACTTTAGGGGATCCATAACACCCTTAGCGTGCCTAAGGTTTTAAACTTATGAAAGACATCTGGCTTTTGTACTGTCACACGGTACATGCATGTTTGAATATGATTGAGGCACCATAGGCATGGGTATGTTCCCCTTCCACCTGACAAACCATAAACCTTTCTTAAGAAATCATAATCACCAAAAAAAGAAAACTACAACTTTCTTACCCTCCCATTCTAAATGTGTTAGTACTTCTATTCTAGCTTTCATATGATGCACTAATGTATGTGCATTATTGTATGTGTCTTTGAAATTTACACTAATGTATGTGCATTTTTGTATATGTCTTTGATTTGTGCTATTGTTATTAGGATTGTATTATGTTTTGTGTTAGGCTTTGCAATCTGCATTGTTATTTTGAAACTTCCTTTGCCATGATCACCACTCACTTTAACCCAAATCTGATTCTCTGGAATGTATCCATTATGCCAAGTAAACAGACCCTCCCTACTATAATCACACAGAAGAGCACTAACAAATAAATCTAAATTATTAATGTAAGCCAATGGTGCCTTCTTTGTCAGTCTCTTATCATTCTCAAATTCTTTCATTTCAAAATTCCCCCAGTCTCTTGTAATTTCGTTTGCACATTGCCTTTGTGATCTTTCATGTGGCATCTCAACACCATATTGTTTGAGAAAAGATCTATGTTTTCTTTTTTGTCTCCAGGAAAGTCCTAGTGATTCTTTCAATGAGAAAGCTGATTCTGTGGGTATACTTACTTTTAAATGGGCAGCTTTACTTATGTTAACAAGAGATTTCTTGGATGGTCGTTTCAGTTCATGTGCCTGTTGAACTTCTAAAGACTCAGTGGATGTGCCTGATATGAGTTCTCTAACTGCTTGAATACATTTTGATCTCATTCTTCTCATTGGAGATTTTAGTTCATGTGATTATTTCATGTGATTTATAATTTTATGTAATGTAATAGGCTGACCAGCAGTTTTGCATATAATTATGTTTTTAATGTGTGCTGTGTTCAGTTTTCTCTTAACAAAATTTGTAAACAGCTTTTCTTCAACTAAAGAAAGTGGTCGTGTAAGTGACTTAAAATGCATATTATGAAGTTTGTTGATGTTTTGCATTGGGGATGTTGATGTACTTGTCAAGTTTGCATATGAATTTACTATACTATGTTTGAATGTTGTTCCTCAGACACAGCAACCTCATCTTGTAAGGAAATGTTAGATTGATTGGGATGCTTTGAGATCACAAATGTCTGCATTCATTTCATGTGTGGGTCTAGTACTCCAATGTTTCATGCTACCAAGACATTTCACTGAATAATGCAAACACACAGGACACACTAATACAAACATCAGGATTAAAATCACACCAAACATTTCTAGATCTATCTCCAATTTGTTGTGTTATCTTTAGTGATTGCTCTGAATGTGTGGTATTAATGTGTAGAATTTTATATAAACATTTAATGCACATACTTATAGAATATTTATGGGGCATATCATTATTCACATTGATACCAAAAATAAAGAAAATATCATTAGCATATTGCGTACAAAGGACTGGTTTCTTGTGGTTATATTTTTGTTTTTTTGGTTACTAATGTCTCTCCACATGTCCTGCATAAGTCTTGAATGTTTGCAATGTGTTTCTCCAAAGTGTGTGCCATCATTATGTAATTTGCAATGGGTGAAGGTAATAAATCTTGGAATTGAAATCAAACAATACTTTCACACTAACAGCAGGAAATGAGTATTACAGAAGACGAACCTGCAATAGAAACAAAAGAATCATTTGTTAGTACTAGACTACAAATATTTGTCACTTGTTATGTCAGTGGTGTTTCTTTCAATCCACATACTCTATAAATGATTTGAAAAGCCACTTCATTTTTATGATGTAGAATAATTCCTCCAGAAATGTGTACCTAGATTATTTACTCTCAACAGCATACAACATTTTGAGAAGTACTCCACTGAGATGTAATACATCCTACACTGTGTTCTGCATTCCATATTTTCAAAATATGCATAATGTGAATCACAAGCTTCAATTATCCTACTAAGCATCCTTTTATTGTCACAGATGTCCACAGCAGGAAATATGTTTTGATGTGATAGATGTGGTAGTTTGGACAGCCAAGTTCATAATTATCACCTTCCAAGTACCTTTTCCAATTACAAATGCTTAACTGTGATGTTTAATATATTCTGGAATATCTCATTAATGCCACATCCAAGACAGGCTTGATTTTCAGCAAATCAAATGCTTTACTAGTTTATATTGGGGCACCAGGATAGAGTGCTTGGATAATGAGCATGGCTGTAGGTAAATTGGAAAGTTATGTAAAGTTAAATGTTGCATAATTTGTGTATTGATAATTGTACAGTGAAAACATTACACATGCATGTAAATGGTGTGGGTACATAAATGAACTATTTATGTGAAACTGTGTGAATTAATTACGTATTATAGGTCTACCAAAATTAATCAAGGTAGAAATCCTTATATGTGCTTCTTACGTATATTCTTGTCCATATGTGGTCTCATATTCCAAAATTAAAAATGATTTAAATAATATGATATCCCAATTTCATATTATATCCAAGGGCTATTGCCGTTAAAAACATAAATAGGTCATACTGTTATATTCATGACACAATGAATATTCAATCACCAAGCTGCTGTCCATGTTTTATAATATAGGTCTGTTGATGTTTCATTTCTACAAATATGTCAATCTTCTCGGCTATGTACATCATAAACACATTTTAAAATGACATTCAGTATTAAAATTAATACTTACAAGCAAAAAAAAAAGGAATGATAAATGCAATTTTTGATTGAAGAAGTCTCATAGGTTGTTGAACAATGTTTGAATGTAGAAGCAAGCTGGAATGAAACAGAGTAACAGGAATAAAGGCAATGAATTATGTATTTCCATATCATCATCAACAAGAAAAATTATTATTATAGGTTTAATATCATTTTAATGTTATAAAAATGTGCGCTATAAGAGTTCCTGTGGTGATTATGTAAACACACAGCATTTTTAAGTGCACCCACCTCATCTTTCGGGAAGAAAATTTATGAATTACACAAAAATTGCTAGTGGGTGTGTTACATTATATTAATTAACAATAATTTCATTCTCACACCTTTCATACATTAGCCAAATATTATGATATGTTAATGAGTATAAAATAACAATTTCTGAATACAAACATAAAATATTGGACGGTTTAAATACAATTTACTTACCACGTTTTGTCGATTCACGTACTCAAGAAAATGGCGGGAAGAAAAGAAGGCAGGATGCGTAAATTATACCGGATTGAGCATGCGTGATATGACGGCCTTAAAAATAACTAAATAAGACACGACATTGAGAAAAAAAACAACACCGTGCCCCTAACTGCAGATAGCAGAAATAACTTATGTGAGTACCACATTATTTCCCTTGTCTTTATATAAGTGGACAGTTGAGACATATTTCATATTTTGAGGCAGTGGTCTAGAGCTTCAACACATGACAAAGTTATTAGCAAGCTTCTCTCAATACAATCACCTCTCATATCTTCTAGATTTTTGCTGAGATCGCATCCATATGAGGAGCTTTTCAATGTACGATTTGCATTGTCAGACTTTACTTCTTGACTTGTTGGTATGTCAAGCTTCTCTCTTATTTTGTTGTGTATTTTTTGTATATTCATCCACTAACTTGGCCTACATACGTGTGCGTGACATGCAGCAAAGTATTGCGGTATATAATATACAAGGAAACATGATATTATAAGCTTGGTGCTTTATTGATTATTTCCCTGGCGTTTAATCTAAAAATAATCTGTGTTTATTATTTACTCACCAGCTCAATATTCTTTTTAAGCGTTGTAGGTTAACTTCAATTAGACTTACGTAAAAAAAGTAAAAAGGGTTATATATCGCTTCAATGAGACACGACAGACTATAACTAAAACGAGTAGGCAATGATGCGCACACAAGAAATCATACAAATTACATTACACAAATCATATTGAACGTTTCAACCAAATGGTCTTTATCAAGACACAAATAAAACATCAAAATACAACGAATGGAAAAAATTATCACAACAAACACACGTATCCAACGGAAATATGGAAATGAGATGCCGGAAGGTAGTTTCTATGTTTTTTAGTATATTGAGATACCTTCCGGCATCTCATTTCCAGGGCATGATTGATCATGATTAAATGTTACCACATTTAATAACTACTATCATGTGCATCAGGGCCGCACCACCCCACCTCACGACAAAATGATTTACTGCAAGATTTAACAGCTGGTCCATCAATATATTCAAGGATATCCTATTTTAAGCATCCTCAAGATCTATTGCGACCGCACATGTCTCCATGCGCGAATCCAACCCCATAAAAAAAAAAGTTAAAAAAAATGGCCGCATTCTACCATGTCTTCATTTCTGGGCAATATCTTCCTAACAATGTTGATAACTACTTATTTATCTCAAGATGACGCAATACCTTCCAGGCTACAATTCTTTCCAAAAGCTTGCCTATCGTATTCTTTATTGTTATGATTCTATAGCCTTGTATCCTGGTGTGATCCTTCACAGGTTTGGGTAGTGGAACTAAATAGCCGTACTACCAGTCTTCTTTTACTATGCCCTTTAGATTAAGAAGGCTATTATTAAACATGTACGCCAACTCCCCATCCGTTCACCGACTAATGCCATCGTATCTAATGATATATGGTCCAGGAGCTGTGTTTTTATTTATTTTTTTATTTTTCAGCGTCTTCCTAATTTCTTGAACTGTGATTATCATAGGTTTTTACATGCGTAAGTTCTTACACGTGTCTGTAATATTTTTTCTGATTTCTTGATATGCCTCCATATTTCTCTGACCAATTTGCGCAGTGTAATGTACCAGCAACTGTTGAACAAATATTTAACATCTGAACATTTATTGAAAAACATATTCAGCACCAACGTGATTTATTCCACATTATCATTCATTATCTTTACAAAGGCCTTTGACCGTGTTTGGCATGATGGTCTGTCGCATATACTAAGACAATTTAATTTTGATACCGCAATCATAGACATTAAACGCTGTATAAAAATGTAAATAGTGCTGTCTTGTCAAACAATACAATAGGAGAGTTCTTCAAAACAAATTTGAGAATTCGACAAGGATGCATAATGCCCCCAATACTTTTCAACATGTACCTAGAGCACATCATACAGGAGAAATTTCATGATTTCAACACGTCTATATTGATCGGAGGTCGCCATATTTGCAATTTGCGTTTCGCTTATGATATTGATCTTATATCAGAACAAGCATTGCAAGAGTTAACAGCGAAGCTAGAAAAAGTTATCAGCAAGTACGGAATGGAAATAACACAGAAAAGAGCAAAATCTTGGTTAATTAACAGCAGAGACACAGAGAAACAGACTAACATCATAATGAATGGACATAATCTTCAAGTGATGAATACATTCAAATACTTTGGATCCACATATGCAGCTATGGAAAATGCACAGCATAACTAAAAATAAGGTTGGAGATTTCTTTAGAGATCTTGTCAAGTCTAACGGTGATATGGAAAAGCAACATCAGTGTTACAGTGAAAGTCAAACTATATAAGTCGCTGGTGCTTTATGTTTGCTGTATGGTTGTGATAGTTGGGCATGCACTGCAGATATGGAGACACGATTACAGGCGTTTGAGTATAAATGCTACAGACGAATTCAACGAATCTCCTATAGGGAACATAAGACCAATGTATACATAAGAAATAAAGTATAAATGTTTGCAGGTGTACAAGAACCATTGCTTTCAATAGTGAGACGACGAAAACTAGCAATGGTTTAACATGAATGCAGGCATGATTCCTTGTCAAATCAATACTGAAGGGAACTGTCGAATGAGGAAGAAGCAGAGGAGGAAAATAAAGACATGAACAGACAACATCAAGGAACGGACAGGACAAGATATTTCCGCACTCATCCGCATCGCTGAGGATAGAAATCGCCGGAGGTCTCTGTGTGCTGAAGCATCCAATGTGGTATCCCTACTACCTTGAAGGATTACTGGTTTATTGATTGATTGATTGAGTTTTACAACAGTATATTGCCATAGGAATATATACCGTATTAGTAGTTAAGTGTGGCACATAGCTGAGATGTTAGAGCGTTGGTCTTAAATCAGTGAGGTCCAGGGTTTGGCTCCGAATAAGGACTAGTTTTTTTGTTCTGTCTGAGGGTGAATTAAGAAATGCACCATGTACATGTCATTGCTAAACAAGTTTACTTTATCACAAAGCTATAAGTACTCAGAATTTCCTAGCGGGTAAAATTTCAATAATTACAGTTGTAAAAAAAAGTAGTTGTAACTTTGTTACCCCCGAAAGAAAAAAAAATCATCACAATTGTGATAATGTTCGGTCACATGTTAGGACTTACCTTTAGTAAAGTATTCGTCATACAGAGTATGTGTACAGTTAACTAATTCTTCAATAACTTTTTTAAAGAATTATAATTAAGTTGATAAACAAAGAATGATCCTTCTTGAAACTGATTGGCTTAGAGTATCTCTTATTTTATATTTTGTTGACGAAATATTCATGAAAGTTGACAATTTCTTACAATGATCATTACTAGTACTTCAAGATGTTGAACATTAAGAAAGCTGTTGTGAAAACTGATTGTTTAATGCCAGTTTATATTTTGTAACTCTGTACAGTAGGTACTAATAGCACATGTTTATGTGTGAGAGACTACTTTTTAAAATCACTCGATACGGTGTGTAGCAAATATAGAGATGGTTAAAAACCACTTCAGTATACATTTTGTATTTTAAGAGTTAATTGTATAAGATTTCTTATCAACCTAGATTTTGTTCTGCATTTCTCTTTCTGAAACTTAGCAGAAATTAATATTTTTAAAATGAAAAATATTCCAAATGGGTTTATGTCTATCTATCTATCTATACGCTGTGTCCCTTGTTTGCCTTGCAGCGTCAGGGGTGGATGAGTTCTCTGGAGATGGCCTTCTTGTGCGCTGTAAGCTTGTTCCTGTGGCTTCTTTGATTTCTGTGATCCATCTTTTACATGGTCTGCCTCTGGCTTTATAGCCGTTATGTCTATGTGTCATGGCCGTTTGTGGCATGCTATATGTCGGTAGTCTGGAAGCGTGTGAAAACCACTTGATCTGCTGTCTTTTGATGTGTTCCAATACTGGTATTGATTTGGTTATCTGTCTTCTGTTATCGTTTCTAATTCTATCTCTTAATGACACTCCGAGTATTCTTCGTAGACATGTCATTTCTGTTGTCACTATTTTTCTTCTGTCTTGGGACAGAATTGTAATTACGGGAGTGCGTCAGGGTTGCGTACTCTCCTACTTGCTTATACATACATAGATAGAATAATAAAAGAGGCAAAATGTGCAGAGGGCAACATCACAGACTCAGGACAAGATAACTCAGAGCAACTAAACAATGAACTAAATGAATTACTTTTCGCAGACAACCAGAGCTTCATATACGAAAACAAAAACAACAACAACATGATCATGTTAACGCACTATCTGTAAAATGTAGAAAATATAACATAAAGATCAATACACAAAAGACGGAAACTATGAAAATATGCAGAACACTAGCTTTTGCAAGTCTATTGCTAATTTTTACATCGCCCTATCGATATTGACATCGAGAGAGAGAGAGAGAGAGAGAGAGAGAGAGTGCTTCCAAGGTAAGCAAAATTGTTGACTACCTGCAGTTTTTCCTGATTGGCGATAATGGAAGTAGCAGTATGTTGGCTATTTGATGTTGATTGGTGCATGACTTCTGTTTTCCTGGTGTTAATAGTGAGACCAAAGTTGTTGCACCAGAAATCGCATGTGAGAAGCGATCTATAGTGCTTTGCATGTTTACGACAGAGTCAGCATACAATGCACAGTCGTCGTCAGCATAAAGTAATTACCTAATAGTGCCAGATTTAGTTTCAGTGTTTGATTTTAGACGACGTAAATTGAAAAGACCACCATCTGTTCTGTAATTGATCATTATACCAGCTCTTTCATTACTACAGTGTGCATCCGTTAGTATGGCTGTAAAAGAGTAGGGGCCAGCACACATCCCTGCTTTACACCATTTGTGACAGGGAACGCAGGAGATATTCATCAGCAATGGTCCGCCATTTTATACATTTCAGCAGGAAAGGTTTCCAAGGAAGCCTTACCAGGAGCTTTATCATTTGACATTTGCTTGATCGCCATCATAACATCTTGACTGCTTGGAGGTATATCGAGTTTTTCTCTTATCCTAAGTTGTGGAATTATGTGTATGACTTCTTCATTTATTATTAATGGTTTGTTTAGAATTTCTTCAAAATGTTCAGTCCAACAATTTAAGATGTCATTTTTGTCAGTGAGAAGCTTCGATGAATCGGCATTTAATAGAGGTGGTGATCCTGGTGGGCGTGGGCCATAGATAGTTCTTAAAGCATCATATAATCGAATATAGTCTTTTCTGACTGCAAATACGTTGAATTTCTTAAGCTTTTTTGACTTAGGCATTTACCATTTAGCTCTCTGGGCTTCTTTTGATAAGTGTTATGGATCTTACAATAGGCTACTTTCTTAAACGGCGAAGATGCGCCCCTTATAGTCTCTTGAATACGTTGTGTTTTTCTACTAACAAGGATATTATTTCAAAGATATTCTCATCAAACCAGTCTTGGAGTCTATGTACCTTCACACTCAAATGTTCCTTAGCTTTGGCGTATAGAATTTCTTTAAATGAAGCCCAGCATCATAAGATGTGGCATTAACACTTAATACACTTTATGATCTAAGTCTCCCAAGGCTATGTCGAGATCCTTGGAGAGATTATTTTTATATCGTGGTTACTCAACTGATCAATGTTTAGGCGTTTTTCTATCTTTTGTCCCTGTCGACGTCTTTTTCTTGCAATGGTGAAGCTTAGTTTGGATACTATAAGCCGGTGATTAGTCCAGCATTCAGTTCCACACATTGCTTTTGTGACACGAACATCTTTGATGCCCCATTTTTTAGCTATGATATAGTCTATAAGATGCCCCTTCGTGGAGTGTGGATGCATCCAAGAAGTCTTTTTGCGTGTAGCTCTCGAAAAATAGTGTTGGTGATAGTGAGTTCGTGTACAGAACATAGCTTTAAAAGAAGGGAACCATTGCTGTTGCATTTACCGGTTTCATGGGGTCCAAGAACACCTTGCCATGCCTGGAAAGTCTTTGCCAAGTCGGACTTTGAAATCACCCAGGATAATGAGTTTATTGGTTCTAGGTGTACCAGATATAGCGGCATCCAACTCTTCTTAGAATTTATCCTTTTCCTCATCAGGATTTGTCATAGTCGGCACATATGCAGAAATTAATGTGGCAAATTTATTTTGCTCACTTTTATTCGCAAAGACATTGAGAGATCGCAATTTCCTCGAGGCAGATCTGGGATTTTCTGCAACAGAGATGATTTTATAGCAAAACCAACAGCTGTGTCACGTCTCTCTGTGTTTTTACGTCATATTCAGAAGAAGGTATACCCTCCACCTCTCTCTGTTAACTGACAATCATCTGCAAACTGCGTTTACCTCAGTGTAACAATATCTAGATTATAACGAGCCTATTCCTCACCAATAGTGTTATTATTTTTTCTGGTCTGTTTACATCTGAAAAATTCGTAACTATCAGCACATTCCATGAAACAACAAGGATTGATTCACACTTTTTTATCATCATATTTAATTAGCAAGAATAAGTAAATCATTCGGTTGAGAAATGATTAGCGCTAAAATTGTTTTACAGTGTGGAAGAGTTGCGCTGTCAATCACAATCTCTCTCTCTTGAGTTTTATCGTGGTCCAGTGGCAAGACAAAGTCGAGACAACTGGGAGGGAATCAGGTGCAGTGGATGGCCAGAGCGTTCTATGTGTCTAGTTGTGCCCTATGCTGTCCACACAGCTTTGCTATTAGCGCCTATGTACCCGTTGAGTTACCTGCAACTTAGGTAGGCTAGGTAGGCAATACCTTTGTTTACAATGCTATGTTTGCTTATTTCTTAGCACTATGAGTGTCCGGAATAGCTACAGTTTGTCGCCCAACTTCCCGTCGTTCGTAACAGGTTGACACCGTGTAAAAACAGGGCAAATCATTTTGACACAGTCAGTGAACTCGACCCAGAGGTGAAAATAGGTCACCAAATTAGATGTTTTTTCGCTATTGACAATAACGTAAAAAAACATTTTTTCTCCGTTATCAACGCTCAAAATTTTGCAAATAACATCAAACTGCGGAAACATATCCATTTATAACTTGAATGCACAACTAAACAACACAACTAGCACAATCCACGAAATTCAGATCACATAAACAGTGAGACAAAACAATCGCAGCTAGTATGTTCGCCATTTTGGACTAAATTATTTTATAATGTTATAGTAACAATACAAATACATACGATTTTAAAAAGTGGCTAATTTCCTAATCCAATCCAAACATTTAAATAGTAATCCTTCGCATTGAAAGTATTTCCCAAAGGTGTACCTTTCTGCATAAATCCTGTGAAATAAACAACGTATCCACTTGATAGCCACGCACTCCACCATCCAAAGCTGCCGCCTGAAATTATCATATGATCACATCTGGACATGATAGCCATGTGAACAGCAGGGGATGCGCCAGGCAATGCAATAACGTTGTCTCTGATCAAATTTTGGTGACACCAATTAAAATCATCACTCCCAACCACAAAAGTAATATTCATGTTTGGAAATTTTGACTTCATGAATTTGAATGCCTTCATAAAATAGGATTTCTCAGGAACACCGTACCCTAATGCTTGATTGTCACTGACTAGGAAATCACCTCGTCTGACGTGTACTCCAATAAATAAAGTACTCTTATATTTGGCGTGCAGGTCATGCAGAATTCCATCAGCGTCATTTGCTATATAATCTTGGAAAATGAATTCTTGTCTGACTTCTTCGGAGACAGAATCAAAATATTTATATGACTGAAGAAAGCCTTTAATTTTCATATTCTGTAACGGTAATCTCGTCAATCTGTCATCCATCGCATTGGCATTTTGTTCACCAATTTCTGGCCATCTAGAAAAAACAAATAAAGAAAGAAAAAATAACGTGAAAATTAAAAAAAAATTGTTATTATGGCACAAAAATAACAAAAAAGTATATTACTATATACTGAGACAGAATAAAAATATTTATATGACTGAAGATAGCCTTGAATTTTCATATTCTGTAACGGTAATCTCATCAATTTGTCATCCAGCACAAAATGGCTTTCAGCGAATGTTGGCCATCTGTAACAAGTACAATAAAAACAATATTATAGCACAAAGATAACATATGGCATAGACGGCTATATTCAAATAGCATATAACAAATGATATTTATCATAATTTGCAATAAGAATTAGTACACTCTGAAATGAAGACCTTAGGAACTTTCCACAAATTTACCTATATGTAAAGGAGGGGCGGGGGGGGGGGGGTTGTTGTTGGAGGAAATGGTGGGAAAATATGTTTTGATACTTGGGCTTGTCAAAACGTCACTTCAACAATATTGTTTTTAATACACCAATTAAATTGTATCTGTCTATTGTAGCTCTTTGAGGGAAGTTATGGGCACACACTTACTTGAAGGTAAGTCCACATTAGCTAATTGAGAAAATTTATGGACAACCCGTGAGGTAAGAATGGAGGTTAAAAGTGATAGAAGTGGGTTGTGATGGATGAAATACAGTTTGTTAGCTTGCACAATGAAGACAAGTCACTGGATGTTGAGGTCCGTTACAGCAAACTTCCAATAGGGAGATGGAACTTTATATATATACATATATAAAGTAAAATAATAATCATAATCATCGGGCAGCATTACATGGACAAGATGTAACAGTCATCGCATCCTTTCAAAACTCCTGTTAATCTTGAGTAAATATTCCTGTTTCTGTGTGGTGTTCAGGTTGTCTTTAATATATTTCATCAATGTTCTTCGTTTCACAGGTAAATGCGACTAAAGTAAATAGGTTACTATATCAATATAAAATAATAAAATATAGAAAATAACAATAAATAAAAGGAACAAACACAACAGTCAACGTGTCGGTCCAATTGGGACCTTTAAAGACAACAAAACCAGTTTAAGAACAAAAGACCATAATGAATATAAACAAAATGGATCTCTCCCACCAGGAAAAAAACAAAAAGACACACCAGATCCAGTGCAACACAATTCCAACAAGTGCACATCGATGCGTTCAACATGTCTAAACTATGAAATTCCCAAAGATGAAAGACGCAGAACCAAAGAAAAGGGGACACCAAACAGCACTGCCAAGAATGGTGAGGGGGCAAGTGGGCAACGGGAGACAAAAGGGGAAAGTACAGAGAAAGACAATGCACGTAGGAGCGGGGGGGGGGCACAAATAGACACAGGGAACACAGAAATGTGCAAAGAAGAATAGCATTTGACAGCGCAGGATAGACAACACAAATATACACACATCAAAACAAAATCACGAACCAAACATGCACACATTCTACCGGACAAACACAGATAACTATAAATATAAGCACATATACATACAAACATCCAGACATATACAAAAGTATATACTGATTTCACAGTACACATTGAAACATAGACACATACATAGGTACCTGTACACACAACAACATATATATATGTGGATGGATATATACACACACACACACACACATATATATATATATATATATATACATACATACACATACACATATATACATATACATATACATACACACATTGATCATTTCTGGGTGCAGAGGGTGCTCTTTATCAGCGGTGATTTTTAGGTAGTCCCGCGCCCTGCACATTTGTATTCTTTGCTCCGCAGTTGAGCAATCAAGTAAGTATCGCATAACCCGAGCCGACGTATCTCTCGTGCACCCCAAAATGATTCGAATTGCTTCATTTTGGATTCTACCCAATCTTTCTGTTTGAGTTTGACTCAGTGTCAGAATTGCCAGTGCGTACTCTACCACCGCCACCATCAATCCCTGATACAGCAGAAATAGCAGTCTCTGTTCGCATTGAGCTGCAGCCATAACTTTCATCGCCGCAAGACCTTATAAGCCTTTACAATTATGTGGTTAATATGATCTTTGAAACTCAGACTTCGGTCCAACATGACCCCCCAAGTACTTTATTGTGCTGGTTCTCTCGAGGACATCCCCTCTCAAAGTAACCGATGGCGTGGACGTGTTCACTATGTGACTGTTTAGGGAAAACCATGTTATCGATTCCTTTGATGGATTAACAAAAGCTCCAGAATTACTGCACCATTCTCCTATGCGATCATGCTCCCTCTGCAAATTTCTGGCAATTTTTTCGCTATCTCTGCCCTGTCTATATACCAAGATGTCATCAGCATAAGACATGGTTCTCCCTAGTCCTGCAATCTGACAGCTTGTAATATGAACTGTATACACATTGAATAGTACTGGGGACAGAGGTGACCCTTGTTGTAGTCCTGGATTTATGATTGTTGGTGGCGAAGTCTAACTCCCACATCTAAGAACAACCTGTCTCTGATAAAGTGCAGAGACAATCCACCTGACAACAAATGGACTTACTTAGAATTGCAGCATTATGGTCATCAAGAAACCCAAGGGCACTCTGTTATAAGCATCCTCCAGGTCTATTGCTGCAGCGCATGTCTCCATTCGTTTGTCAAAACCTTCGAAAACTTCCTGCGCGAACACGGCGGCATTATGCCAAGTCTGCTTACCTGGACGATAGCCTCCCAATGTTGATGGTAGTCTATTATTCTTTTCTAGATGTAGGGACAATTTCCACGCCACAATCTTTTCTAACAACTTGCCAATCGTATTCTGCATAGTTATGAGTCTGAAACCCAGTATCTTAGCATGACTCTTGCCAGGCTTGGGTAGTGGGATCAAGTAACTATGCAACCAGTCCTCCTCTACTGTGCCGTTCGCTAGGCTCTTGTTGAACAACATTGCCAGCTCCTTAAGGTCTTCGTCTGTCCTACCTTTGAGATCATCGTACCTAATGCCGTCAGGTCCTGTCGCAGAGTTTCTTGATCTTTTCAGTACGGCTGTAATATCTTCAAGAGTAATTACATTATCGCTTTCCAATGCTTGCTCTTTGCACATGTCTGTGACTGTTTTCATGATTTTATTGTAATTCCCTAAATTCCTCCGACCGATTTGTGACTTGTAATGAGCCAGCAGTGCTGCACCCTTATTCTCATCAGTCTTCTGCCATACTAAGTCTGTGCTTTGAAAATTGGGGATTGTTATACGCTACCTTGGGTCGTTCATTGATTTATACAGTCGCCAGAACAGTTTTAATGACTTTTCTTTTGCAATCTCATGACAAAAATCTTCCCATATTTTTTCCTTTGCAGCTTTAGCAATATCTTTAAATTCTTGACCCCTGTCCTCTTTGGTCTGTTTGAAAGACGTGGATGGGCCGCGCAGATGACGTTATAAAGAGTGTCTGCAGATTGGAGGATGTACTACCTGGTGCCGAATGGAGTCTGGCACCCTTGGATTACCCAACAGCCTTCGAAGGAGTAATAACACTTAATAGAGAGTGCAGGGAATGGTGTCCGACAGTGGTCGAGTCGGAGGTGCTTGCTCTGATCAGTGAGAATTCCTGGGAAGGTGATACAATTTTATATACAGATGGGTCGGTTGAGAGACACATCAGGAGTTCCTGGGCTTTCACGGCTCAAAGGTGGGGGGAGACTATCAGAGAGGAAAGTGGTGCATTCGTTCAGACGACAAGCAGCTTGACAATGGAGATTCTGGCGGTGACCAAAGCATTCACAATGGGTCTGCTCACAGACTGTCTGCAAGCATGCCTGTATACTCAGTGACTCCATGAACATGATTGTGAAAATTCAGACGGGGTACGTTCGAGAACAGTGGCTGGATGCAGTGAATAATTTCTGTGTGCGTACAGTGACTTTTATTTTTGTGCCGGGACACGCGGGAGTCCGGGGTAATGAAAGAGCAGATAGGTTGGCCTCCCACGCTTCTACTACGGCTGTTGGTGGAGCGATGGATCGGGCAGACATTTTGAATGCCCTACGGGAAAGCGCACGAACAAATGACTGTACAAGTGACGATGACTCTTGTTCCGTGATTAGAATAAAGGAACTTGGTTTGAAATGTGGGGTCGCTAGAAAGGAGAGTTTTCGTGGGCGAAAATGAATTATGGTCAATCAACAACGTACTGGGACTGTCAGTCAACGTTTAATGGCGGATACACTCAAGGAAAGATCTGAGCACTTATGGACCTGTCCGGAGTGCAATGACGATGATCAAACGACTAACTAACTAACTAACTATACATACACGCATATATATATATATATACACACACAAATGTGGATATACATACACATAAATGAGCATAACAATATATATGCATATATATATGCAAACATACATACAAATACAAGTATACTAGGAACACCACAAGTGCATATCTAACATGATCAATACATAGATATATGAAAGATAGCCACACAACATGCACAAGCATGTAAATGTATCCAAACACGAACAATGGCTCAAACAAGAACAAATGTCCATAATGACACAAAATAAGTATCAACATAATATATACATATGGATTCACATAAACATTTTCTCACATGAATAAATATAACATGAACATTCGCACACATAGAGATATGTACATGTATTTTTATACCAATTCGTTCACATGAAGATATTCACATGTATTATTCTTCTTCTTCTTCTGCGATCAGTTTCCTATGCTCATAAGTCTATACAGGAAGATGGGCCGTCTCCATGAATTCAGTCGTCAGCAAGAGGTCCTCACGGTTGCCCCACAGCTTCACCTTCAGATCTGTCTCTTGAGGCCATATTTTGGTTCTCACGTCATTAAAGAGTGGGCATGTCTGCAGAATATGTTCTGGAGTCTGGGGACCCTTTTGACATGGGCATTGGTCAGTTTGGGCAGCCTTAATTTTGTGGATATGTGCTTGTAGTCTGCAGTGTCCTGTGCGAAGTCTAAAAATTGTGGTTTGTTGTGACCTGTTTAGCTTTAGAATAGGGTCCTGTGGAAAGTTACTGCCTGTTCTCTGACTCCATGTATGTTTGTATTTTCCTTTGATGAGGGTTTTTGCTTCAGTCAGTGATATTCTGTGCTGGAATTGTTCCTTTTTTGCACCTGCTTTTGTCAGTCTGTCAGCTCCTTCATTTCCTGCTATTCCACAGTGTGCAGGGATCCACTGCAGCACAACTTTATTGTTGGCAGATAGTTGATTTAGAAGTTCTACAGTTGTTTTTGTTAGGAGATCTTTAGGTTCCTTTTGGATGGTTTGGAGTACTGACATGCAGTCACACAAGAAGACTATGTTAGCTCCTTTGAGCCTCCGTTCCTCTAGAGCCTTTGATGCTTCCAAGATTGCTTGTAGCTCTGCCCTGTAATTTGTTGATAATTTGCCAGTAGCGATTGAGAGTTCTAGTTTTGGGGTGTTTGGTATGAGTATTAGTATCCCAGCTCCTCCTTTCTTTACTGCACCCTCTGATGATCCATCTGTGAAGACATGAATCCACTGTGAGGTAGGGTATTGTGTGTCTAGGTGATCAAGTGTTTTTGCCTTAAGGGCTTTAGGGGTTTCCATAGTTTTGCTCTCAATGCCTGGTATTGTAAGTTTTGCAGTATATATGGGTGAAGTGTTTGTGATGTTGCAATATGCTTCTAGCTGTTCCCATTCATCCGGATTGTTGCTGGTTACTTCTTTATTGGCTTTCATAAGTTTTTTTGATAGGTGATTGAAGCTTGGTCTTTTCAGTCTGTTTTTTGTTAGTTCTTTTGTTTTTTCATGCATAGGGTGATGTTTCAGGCGTCTAAATATTTCTGTCATTATTGTGATTTTCTCATCCCTGCGGTCTGTTAGGTTTTGTAATCTTGCTGTTGCTTCCATTGATGTTATAGGTGTGCTCCTTAGTACTCCTGTTATGATTCGGAGGCCTGCATTTTGAATTTTGTCCAGCTTTTGAAGATTAGTATTTGCTGCTGTTGCATATGTGGTCAATCCATATTCCAGAGTTGGACGAATGTGACCTACATAGACTTGTCTTATGGTTTTTATATTGGCTCCCCAATCTGTCCCAGATAGTTTTTTCATTATTTGTAGTCTGCGTGTGGCTTTATTTTCTGTCTCTTCAATGTGTGATCCCCAAGTAAGTCTTTTGTCAAATTTTAGCCCTTGGTAGACTGGGGTGTTTTCTTTTGGGAGTGGGGTATTGTCTAGAGTGAGAGTATAATTTTCAGGCTTTGTGGAGAGGGTGAAAAGTGTAGTGACGGTCTTACTTTTGTTTATTTGAACACCCCAGGTTTTTGCCCACTCTTCAACTTTGTTTATTGCCTCCTGCATTCTAACTTTTGCAACTCCAATGTATTCTGATTGGGTCCAGATAGCAAGATCATCTGCATGGAGAGCTCTATGTACATATGGTGTGAATAGTTTTGGCAGATCGTCTATAAAAACTATAAAGAGTGTGGGGGACAGAATTCCTCCCTGTGGGACACCTTCTGTTATGTTGACCATTTTACTTTTCATTCCCTGGAGTTTGACTCTTGCATGTCTGCCTCGTAGGAAGCTTTTTATCCACTGAAACATTTTGCCTCTGATTCCTTTCTGGGCAAGTTTTAGCAATAGCCCCTCTTTCCAGACTTTGTCAAAGGCCTTTGTGAGGTCAAAGAAGGTGGCTAGGAGTTTTGATTTTTTCTGGAAAGCATCTTCTATTTCCTGGGCAAGTTATGTTGTTTGGTCCACAGTGCATCTGTGTTTTCTGAAGCCTGATTGGCAGTCATCTAGAAGATTGTTTTCCTCCAGGTAGTTTAAGAGTCTGTTATTCACCATATTTTCCATGACCTTTCCTAAGCAACTAAGTAGACTGATAAGGCGGTAACTTGTTTTGTTGGTTTTTGGTTTTTCCTTTCTTGGCAATTGGAATTATTTCTGCCTCTTTCCATTCTTCTGGGAAGATCCCTTGCGCCCATGATTCATTAAAAAGGTCTAGGATTCTGCTTCTACCCACAGGACCTAGGTGTTGGAGCATTTCATTTGTGATTCCATCGGGTCCAGGGGCTTTCTTCTTTTTTAGATTTTGAATTGCCATGTTAAGTTCTGATTTGTGAAAAGGTGAGGTCATTGTGCCTGGGCAAGGTTGTTGTTTATTTACAAGGTATTTTGTCTCTCGTCTTACTTCAGCAGTTCTTGTTCTAGTTATCTTAATTTTGCTTTCTTCAGCATAGGAGTCTGCTAGAATATTTGCAGCTTGTGTGCCAGTGTAGGACTTCCCCTTGTCTTCTATGATGATACTACTTTGGGGGTTGTTTTCTTCATTGAGGCACTTGATAAGTTTCCACATTTTTGTTGAGTCTTTTTCCATGTTGAGTGTTGCTGTTTTTTCTTTCCAGCTGGATCTAATGCTGTTTAGCTTTTCTCTCCTGAAAATTGCTTGCAGTCTATTGTGTTCAATGATATTGGTTTCTGTTGGTCTAGTTTCCATCTTGGATCTTGCAGCAGAGGCTTCATCATGCATAGCCTGGAGTTTTTTGTTCCAGAAGGGTATGTAGTTTTGTCTTCTTCCTCTAGGTATACTGTTGTTGGCAGCTTCCAGGATTATTCCTGTTATTAATTTTGCATCTTTCCGTATATTTCTTGCTGTAAGATGTGTTAGTAGTTTTTCCTCTGTAAGGCGTTGGTAAGTGTCCCAGTTAGCCTTTTTGTAGTTCCAGCTAGCGATTTTGTGTTGTTGCTTTTCTGTCTTGTGGTTCCCTTTTATTGTTAATATTACGGGCTTGTGGTCACTCCCACCAAGCTGTTGTGCCACTACTCTTTCTGTCACACGTTGGATGTCCTCTGTTGCAATGGCAAGATCTGGAGTGCTCTGAGATTTCCATCGTCTGGAGTAAAAGGTTGGCTCTGATAGATGTTCATTTATAAGGATTAGCCTATTTTCTATCATCCAGTCTTCTATTTCTTGTCCTCTCAAGTCCATAGTTGGGTAACCCCAGCTTGGGGAATGACTGTTGAAATCTCCAACTATAATATGATTTGATGATGTGAGAGGTATTGTCCTGAGGTGTAATTTTTTGTTGTTTGGGCAGTAGAGATTTGTGATAATCAGTGGTTCTGGGGTTGTATGTAATTTGATGGTGAGATGTTCTGAGTCCTCTGGGTTACGTGCGATTTCTGTAGTAGGTATGTTATTTCGTACCATTGTGATGATCCCTCCTTTGTGGCCTAATCTATCTAATCTGAAGAATTCAAAGCCTCTGATGGAGAATCTGTTGCTGTCATTAAGATGTGTCTCCTGAATGCACAAGACATCAATCTTTTGCTTTTGAAGGAAATTCTGCAGTTCTAGTTTCTTCTTAGCCACACCCTCACTGTTCCACTGCATAATTTTGATTGTGTTTTTGTTGTCATGATTGGTTTGGCCGGTTGCTCTACTCTGTTTAATCCTGGGTCCCCGATACACAGAGTCATCATCAGTAGCTTTTGGTGGACCCATTCGAGGCTGGGGGTCCGGAGCTCCTCCTGCCTGGCGATGAACCACAGGGGCAGCCCTACTTCGTGTAATGAATCCGAGCATAGTCATTAACTGTATAATGCGTACATGTCCCATTTCCATTGCTGGGTACCCACGCCTATTCAGGTTGACATGTTCCGTCTTCGGTGAGGGAAGTTATGGAGTCTTCCTGTCCATGTTCTTGGACATCCTAACACTGCCCGCAAGACATCGGAGGTTTGTGGAGTGGCCTTCTCCTATTTTACTGTCAGGGTTGTCTCCCATAGCCTTTCCATCTCCCGATGGTGACTGCAAGGCAGCAATTTTTTGGGAAAAAAAATAAATAAAAAAAAACCCTTCCCCAACGCGCTCCTGGCATGGAGTTGATAACTCCACGCCAACAGCGTGAGCTTATAGCGGCTCATACTCGCTTGAAGCTGCCCGTCACTGGACACATGGGGTATTTCAGTGGGGATATCAGCACCGACTGATATCCCGCCCCGTCCTGGTAGGCAACAGCACCGGTTTGGTCCGCGGCTGCTTAATTGCAGCAAACACTCCATATATGGACATTTCTGGAGTGCCCTCCACCATCCGCCACCTATGGACGCACCTGGTAGGGGTCGGTAGCCCCCCCCCAGGATGTATTATTCTAACACAAGAATATGCACACATGCAAATGCGAGACCCAAAGCAACTGTATGGATACACAAGACCATGTAAAATAATATGCATATACAATTGCATACATATGTGTATGGGTACCAATCTGTAATTTAAAAAAAAGGATTCGATTACACAAAAATAAGTTACATTAATAAAATTGACAGAATGGAATACGATATAAACAACAGAAATAACAAAGACAAATTACAAATACACTGAAATCTAACAAAAACAAACCTAATGCGCGTGCACATAAAGACACAATTTCAAAGTACAGAGGGATATGGCTACCAAATAATTAGGAGTAGGCCCCTACAATATAATAAGAATAGGGGGCAGAGGCTGTCAAAAAGTAGTTGGTAAATTAAACGACACGGTAATTAATGTTAATACCGTGGGGGTGCAATACTCCCATATGACAAATGAGGCGATACTCCAAAGACTGACGTTGCCGGTCACCGGAATAGCAACGTAACAGACCAGTGACAGAAATGCCATTGCTTCCTTGATGTGAAGGACCGTTATAATGAATGGCCACCGGGGAGTCACGATGATTCGTGATATCTCTTAAATGTTCAGCGAATCTATCAGCCAAACGTCTATCTGTTTCGCCAATATACTTCATACCACAACGCTTACATATGATAGAGTATATTAAATTACGGGACAAGCATGAGAACGAGTCTTGAATCTCGAAATTTGACTTAGGGAACTAAAGCATGGGAGTATGAATAACAAAAGGGCAAGTTAAACAATTTCGGGGACAAGGAAAAGTGCCTAATTGATCTACAGAGGTGCGCAGACTGGAGTGAACCAAGAGATCACGAAGGTTCCTATCTCTCCGTTTATCGAAGGTTCGTGATTTTGTTTTGATGTATGTATATTTGTGTTGTCTATCCTGTGCTGTCAAATGCTATTCTTCTGTGCACATTTCTGTGTTCCCTGTGTCTATTTGTGCCCCACCCCCTGTCCTTTCCCCTTTTGTCTCACGTTACCCACTTGCCCCCCTCCCCGTTCTTGGCAGTGCTGTTTGGTGTCCCCTTTTCTTTGGTTCTACGTCTTTCATCTTTTGGAATTTCATAGTTTAGACATGTTGAACGCATCGATGTGCACTTGTTGGAATTGTGTTGCACTGAATCTTGTGTGGCTTTTTGTTGATTTCCTGGTGAGAGAGATCCATTTTGTTCATATTCGTTATGGTCTTTTGTTCTTAACTGTTTTTGTTGTCTTTAAAGGTCCCAATTGGACCGACACGTTGACTGTTGTGTTTGTTCCTTTTATTTATTGTTATTTTCTATATTTTATTATTTTATATTGATATAGTAACCTATTTACTTTATTTGCATTTACCTCTATTTGTATGTTTACTGCGGCACTTCCTTTTTGTCGGTAATCCTCCGATATTTGTTTTTTTTTAATCTTCGTTGCACAACTCTTTTTATTGCCACGCAATCATCTCATCCATTATAGTCATCTTTCTATGCCGTCTGTTTGAAATGAACAAAATTTTGTAATTTAATTTTCTAAAGATAAACTTGCTGTTTTGCCAGTTTTTATTTTACTTTAAATTCTTTCAGAATGTCGATATTGTTAATATTCATAGTCCATGGTATTCTAAGTATTGTTCTAAGATTTAGTTTCAAATACTGCAATTTTGTTTCTCACCTTATTAGTCATGTCCCAAGATTTTCATCAATATATTTCAACTGTGTATGTGTAAGCTCCAAGGAACGTTAGTTGTGTTATTTTGTTACAGCATAGTTATGTGTTTTTCATTAGTAAGATTATTCAGTTAAAAAGAAACACAACACTACAAGTCACAAAGCAAGAACAAGTAATCTTTATGTCACACAAGATTAATTTAGTTATATTAAATTTATTATAAAGAGGCACTTCATATGAAATCTTATAAATTATTTCCAAAGCATCTCTTGGTATGTGATGTACAATTCATCACAAAATTATTACAACATGTTACAAGTGGTGAGTCGTATTTAGGAATCGTGTTGATGATCATATTATAACTCCGACAGAGCAGGTATATGCTCCCTTTGTTTCATACAGCAGATGGAGGATTCAACTTCAGATTGAAGTTTCTTTGGTATTCTGTAAAATGGAGAAGTTTTTCAGATCTCTTGAATATTCTTAATGGCTAGTTTACTCACTGTGGTCAAGTCCTTTTCCATAATAGTATTGCACGCCAATCCCAAATCAGCATAATTTATCTTGGCTGATCCGACTGTTTTCATGATTTTCTTTGACTAACAAAACAAAGTATATGTAAAGTGACAAATGATTCAACCGAGAAAAGTGATATGACATAAATACTAGATCTTTCTTAACTCTAAAATTGTATAGTAGTGCGTCCTGATATAACCAAATTGCACTTTATTGTGCGTCGGTTGAAATGGTGCACCTTCTAAAAGAGAGGTAAATATAACTTCTTACCTCTCTATATACCAGATATACTGTCGTGTTAGTTCTTTTGTTATAAAAATTGTCCTTGTCTTTTGTGTTATTGTTATTTACTTTTGTTTTAAATCGTTAGTTAGGTAATTCTAGTAACCTTATTACCTCAGTATTTACCATTTATTCGTTTGGTTACTGCGGCATCTTCCATTTTGTCGGACATTCGCCAGTAGTTTGGTTATTTATATTAGAGTTTTGCATCCTGCTGCAATTGTGCTCTCATCAAACACTTTATAAGCTAGAGATATCGTCTTCTACTGGTGATATATTGTGTTCTCATCAAAACACTTTATGAGATAGAGATACCGTCTTCTACTGGTGATATATTGTGTTCTAATCAAACACTTTATGAGATAGAGATACCGTCTTCTACTGGTGATATATTGTGTTCTAATCAAACACTTTATGAGATAGATATACCGTCTTCTACTGGTGATATATTGTGTTCTCATCAAACACTTTATGTGCTAGAGATACCGTCTTCTACTGGTGATATATTGTGTTTAAACAAACACTTTATGAGATAGATATACCGTCTTCTACTGGTGATATATTGTGTTCTCATCAAACACTTTATGTGCTAGAGATACCGTCTTCTACTGGTGATATATTGTGTTTAAACAAACACTTTATGAGATAGATATACCGTCTTCTACTGGTGATATATTGTGTTCTCATCAAACACTTTATGTGCTAGAGATACCGTCCTCTACTTGTGATATATTGTGTTCTCATCAAACACTTTATGTGCTAGATATACCGTCTTCTACTGGTGATATATTGTGTTCTAATCAAACACTTTATGAGATAGATATACCGTCTTCTACTGGTGATATATTGTGTTCTCATCAAACACTTTATGTGCTAGATATACCGTCTTCTACTGGTGATATATTGTGTTCTCATCAAACACTTTATGTGCTAGAGATACCGTCTTCTACTGGTGATATATTGTGTTCTCATCAAACACTTTATGTGCTAGAGATACCGTCCTCTACTTGTGATATATTGTGTTCTCATCAAAACACATTATGAACTAGAGATACCGTCTTCTACTGGTGATATATTGTGTTTAAACAAACACACTAGCACAACAAGGATGCATGACTCTATGTCTGCCCTTTTCCATTGGCCGAAGAAATGGCTACCGAAAACGCATCAACACAAACACCACTTCTTCATTTATTCTCAAACTCTGCTGATTAGCAAGATGTAGTCTGACGAATGGAATTCATTGTGCCATGGGTTGCAGTTTAGCTGTGATAAATGTGCCTTTCGTTCTGATGTATTGTGTCTGATACAACATAGCTTCTGGATCAGTTCTACTTTATGATATGTGACAGTCAACTCAACTCCTAGGTTTATTAGTTGCCTCTAACTACACCAGTGGTAGGTAAACAATTTTCTATTCTTTGCTTACCTTTCGGGCCACTGGAACACACGGGCAGGTCCAAATACATATCATGTGCCTACCGCACTTACAGTATTTAAGTAATTTATAATCTGCGCCGATCGTAATTTTTTTTTTTTAGTAGTTTGCGATGTCACTCTGCCGGCACATTTGCCATAAAGATTTGGCATACATGACATGAAGATCTTATACCTAACATAGAAACCAGATCCGTAAATACGTATCATGTAAGCGGCATGGGTCCTAGAAGTCAATTCTGTGTTTACTTAGGGGGTATTTGTGACACTTTATGAAAACCATTGGTGGGAGCGGAAATTAATCGTCTGTTGAACTTAATTCCTAGCACTAAATGGTCCGTTGTGGCTTCTAAAGGGATGGGTGCTTGAAACCTACCAGCATCCATTATCTAGATTGTCTCGAAACAGTACATTTAGGATTCCGTAATGTGGAATCTCTTTGTAGTGCTTACGTTTTTTAACAAATTTCCCCATTTAACAACAATTTTAAAAATCACAATTATGTTTATGCTATTGTTCCATTTATATTGACACATATATTTGAACAATTACACGACAAGAGAAAAATATTACGTTAACAGGTAAACAGTGTAAAATACTGAACAATTTTATTTCCATCTCTGCATATGTCTTAGAGATATAAACTCCGTTTCTCATTTCAAAATAGTTCCTATAATCTCTGCAAGAGACTCCAACTCCATTGGCCATACCCCCACACATCTATTTGTTACAACTCAGTGTATTTTACTGTAAAAATGCTTTCAAACAATATAGCTTTTTTTGGAAATTTCACATTGCTTTTTAATGTATATGTGTTGCCCCCCCCCCCCAAATTTTAATTTTATATAGGTCTAAATGTATAAATATCACATCATATTCTGACATCAATAACAAACACAGTCTTTTATTAAGACATAGTTTACAATTATAAGAGTCTGTCTTTTGCTGTGGTTGTGCACTTTGCTAAGCTATCGTGTTTCCATCGTGTGATGACAATCTCTGTCTACCTCTTGATCGCCTCCCTTTTACTTTACCCTCAAATAAGGTCTTCAACAAGGTCTCATGTCTTTAAATATGTCCACAATATTTTATTTCCTTGATATTTATTTCCTTTAATAATTCTTTCTTCATATTAAGTGTTGTTAGATCGTCTTTGTTTGTTTTCTTATCTTTCCCTAATGTTCTTCCTATTTTTCTATACAACCACATCTCAGAGGCATCAATTCTCAAATAACGTTTTCAACAAGCCCTCCTGTCTGTTAATGTGTCAAAAATATTTTATTCCGTGATCTGTAAGGATGAGGTACTGATGACATTGTACTCTTTCCTCTTTACCTTCGGTGTCGTAAACTTTACGATGTGATTGTTAAGAGAGAACCACGTCAACACAGCCTACTTTTGATTGATCAGTGATTGAATCATCACACCAGGAGGAAATACGGTCTAGCTCATGCTGCAGTGATCCGACAGTTTCTGTTCTAACCCTTCTCTGTCTGTACTATGTCAGCAAAAGACAATATTCTACCTCTGCCGTCGAGTGTCTGCTGTGTGATTGCCACAGTGTAGACAATGAATACTACGAGTGGAGGGGGAATCCTATGGAAAACCTGGACGTATTGTTATGGGTCTAGATGTCCAACAATCGTACCTGGGAGCCACCCTCCTCTAGAACAACACCGCTGATAGCCATCTGAAGACGAAAGGGTCAACATTACAGAGCAAGAGCATGTTGAGGGTGTACTTGAAAGACACTTTGTTAAACGCGCCCTCCAAGTCAATCACACGTTTCTAGACTGCATGGAAAACCTTGAATACGTCGTAGGCGAAAGCAACAATTTACGTTAAGATTCATTCTGACGTCTGAAACCTTTGAAAAAATGAGGTTCCCTCCAGGTCTCGAGCGAGGTGACGTGCTAAATAAGTTTGCCCGTGGCGTTCTATATCGTTATGGTTCGGTGTCCCTTTATCTGGGCGTGGTTTTTATTGGGTTTCTTTAGTGACAATATATAGCTGTGCGACATTCTTTTTTTTTATGTTACCGTTCTTAATGCTTTCGTTAAACTCACGAACTATGTCGTTTATATCAGTCTCCTTAAGGATGGCAAAGTCCGCTATATTGCAATATATTTCATAATGGGCATAATTTCATACATACCATTAGATTCACATTGAGGTTTGGATGTGAAAACTGAAAGGCAGTTTGAATTAATTGCATACGTATCCATTAGATCCATCCAGAGTTTCCACATATAATACAATTTGGATTAATTTCTTACATACCCATTAGATTTATCCATAGTTTTAGATGTGGAAACTGAAAGGCAATTTGGGTTAATTTCATACTTGTGCATTAGTTTGATCCAGGGTTTCCGCACATAAGACAAGTTGCATTAATTTCATACATACCCATTAGATTCATAACGAGTTTCCACATATTGTAGTTTGAACGTTTTTTCTAAGTCAGAGCCAGGTGCTACAAACATGTGTCTTCCTTGTCGTCGAGCAAGTCCAAGTAAAGATGCATATCTAAACATTTGATTTCCCAATCTCCCAAGTACCAAATTAGAAGTGGTCAAGTAAAATATTTGAGAAGTTGCATTATTGATTTGTGTCAAATCACTAGTTGCAATTCCTAACTTTGCAGTACTTGCAACTTCTAAATTTGTAGTACTTGGAATTTCAAAATCTGAAGTACTTGAAATCTCGAAATTTGCAGATATTGTAGTCTCTAAATTTGTATTACTATAGTCGACATATATCTTCCCTGTTTCAGAAGTAGTCATTATTCCATCATGTATTGCGTATCGTAGCTGTTTTTTCTCGTATAGGTTAAACTCGTTTCGGCCGATGTGGTTTCTTTGGGTCATCAGAGGCAAATATTTGCCAGAAAACATCGTGGAAGCAGTACTGAAAGAAAGAAAATAATTCATATATATATATAATGATAGTAATTTGTAGAATTACACTTTTGTGAGTTTGTATTATTGATGGTTCTATGTCATCTTTTGTTCTCGTTATCAAATTCCTGACGATTAATTGGCTGTAGTTCGGAGAACGAGTTATGTACATGGTCTACAATTTGGCTACATGGTCTACATGGTCTACAATCTGCGCCTTTCGCAGCATTAAAAAAGTGGCAAACAAAACAAGAAGGGTTCAAGTGAGAAGATTATTAGAGGTCATGTGAGGAGATACCATGACTATTGAAATTGTTATTAAATATTCTTCTTTCATAATGCAGCTTGTAAATGCACGTTTTTAATTTGTGTAAAATAAGGATTTACTTTCCGGTAAAAAATGTGGAAGAAAATGAATGTTTTGTGTGGTATTCGCTAAACGGATTTCCTCTAGAAAGCAATTTGCAAATTACAAGAGTAATATGACTAGAATTATGTTGCAATAAATTTATGGATGGCTTGTCACTGTGGCACAAAAGGAAATCTACAACTGAACCTATTAACAAAAGAAAAAACAGAGAGTTGTGGAGAAGCATGAATGTCTACACCACTCGTCATTGATTGATTGGTTTATTGATACTAAATGCTGCGGTATTTTATTATTTTATGAAATAACGTATGTGGTAAAATATATTGAAAAACAGAGACTGAAATGGTTTAGCCAATTAATGAGAATAAAAGCATTTTGACCAGCGGCAGAAGCATACAACACGAGAATGAAAACTGAAAGAGGTAGAGGAAGATCAAGAAGAAGGTAGATTGAGGAAGTTAAAAACGGTTTCAATCGTCATAAGATTAATGCGTATCAAGTGACCAAACGTACAATTGCCCGAAAAAAGGAGAGTCATTTATTCTTGCGACTTCCTACAACAAAAGCAGAGAAAAGAAAACAGATAGAGACAGAAAGATAGATATCTCCTTTGTGGAACCCCTCAGACAGATTACGTATTTAATTACTACAAGTATTATTATACATATATTACTAGTTCGTCTCAACATAAAAACATAAGATAATGACAGAGTCGACTAAAGACAGATTTGATTGACATAGCCGACTCAGTGTTAATACAACTGATTAGCACATTTCCTGCAAGCTTCTAGTCAATACAAAAATAAGAACGGTCAATCAGTCAAGTTTCTTGTCTAGTGACATAGATCATGTTTCTCCACAAACTCTGTTCGTTGTATTGTTAATAAGCTCAGTTGATGACATCTTATTGTGCCCCAGTAACAAGACATTCAGAAGTTTCTCTATTTGTCTTCCTTTGCCTCTTTGATCTTTCCGTTGGTTGATAAATGTTCAAGTTTAGCTTTTCTTAGCATATGGAGACAAAATCTTGACTGTCTTCTTCTAAGTTTTGCTATAATTTGTCTTTTTATTCTAGCATGTCTGAGAACTTCTACAGTATTTTTTCTTGGTTGTCCAAGGAATTTTCATCATTCTTCTCACAAATTACATCTCAGATGTCTCATGTGTATCTTGATATCTTTTGCTTACTGTCCATGCTTCGTTTCCATAAATAGAAATTGGCGCAATATAACTTGCACCCTAACTCCAGTATGCAATGATACTACTCCATTGCATAGATTGTTTCTCATGTTTTGAAATATTGATTTGCATGTGTTATCCTTCTCCTTATCTCATTGGGGTACCGGCCAATCAACTGATGTTAATATGGTGCTATTATACTTCACTTTATCCACTTGATTTAATTTTGCATCACTGATATTAATACTGCTTCTTGGCGGTCTGTATTTCTTTGATGCAACCATTGCTTCTGTTTTCTGCTCGCTTTGAGTGAGGCCATTGTTTCCATCTTATTGTACTATGATATCTAGCAGAACTTGCAGTTCTTGTTGGCTCCCTCCAATCAGAACTGTATCGTTAGTATAACTCAGATTACTCAGATTGTAGCCTTCAACCTCCAATATACATCATTACGACACGAGCAATTCCAACAGAACACGACGTGGATGTGCAGAATGAATTTAACACATTCATGGCCGTTCAAGGGGAGATGACACCAGACGAATTTATAAACGACATTAGAGACTAAATACTATCATCAGCAAAGGTTCACATACCACGAAGAGTGACAAAATGGAACGATTACATCACAATCGAAACAGTACAACTAATCAACAACAGAAATGAAAAATAAAATTAGTAAATGATGACACACACAGAAGAATTTAAGAAACAAACTAAATAAATCAGAAGAAAAATTTAGACAAGACAAGAAATGCTACAACGACAACAATTGTAAAGAAGTTTAACCACTGCACAACAAGGGCATACTACGAGTAGAATAATGGTTAAAGAAGCAACACATTTCAACTAACAGCTCGAGCAATTGAAGACAAGTCGGAAAACACACTAACAGAAAAAAAAGACATTCTGAACGGGTGGATGGAATACTGTTGGGAAATGTACGAAGATCGAAACAAAAACACAGACTCAAACGTATCTAGAAACACAGAACTTGAACCAGAACCCATTAAGAAGAAGTACGTATAAAATTAAGAACTTACTAAACTGACATTCTACCAGGGTGCCACGAATCGGTTGCTGAAATGATACATGCAGGAGAACCAAGTGTCCACGTCTATTATGCCATCCGTGTTAAGATCTGAAAAAAGGCTAAGTGGCCAAAAGTTTGGAAAAGATCAATATATCTTAAGAAGTGAATTTTGAAATTCTGCATATATTGTAGAAACCTTGCACTGATCAGTCATGCCAGATAGTTGCTTCTCAAGATAATCATGAAGAGAATGGAACAACATATGAACAGAGAATCAAATATAGTTCAGGCAGGTTTTAGGCAGAACAGAGGTACTAAGAAATCACATTTTAAAAAGTAGAAATATAATGGAACATAATGTAAAGAGGGTCCTTTTCGCACGATCAAACATTTCTAATTAAACTGCTTGATCAGGAATAGAAAGCTTCTTTCCACCTCGAGGAAGATACATATGACTGGTTTGAGATTCAAGAAGGAGTCAGACATGGATACATCATCTCACCACACCTGTTCAACACATACGCAGCCTGATGTTGGTGCGTATACTTGAATAATATTTACATTAATAGGCTGTCCCTCTAATTTAACAAGTATAATTCTTGTCTGATACACTCCAGAAGCCATTTACAGATCGTGCTCTCTTGTCTAATATGTCGCCAACATTTCTATGTTGGTCTTCTTCCGAATATATTATTTGAAAACTTTCGCTACTAAAGTGCTCCCAAACATTTCATTTTACATAATCCAAGTTTGTTCATCTCCATTTTCATTTCTTGTTCTATTTTTTCTGATTTATCTAAATCTGTCAGGGTTCTCTTATTCCATGTTGCTACCGTGTTGGGAATCTTGCATACAGTGACCGGAATGCGGTCTGTGTCGTCTGGAAACATGATACTCTGGGAATGGTGCATTGGTGGTTACCCCAATTGCTTTCCACCGATTTGTTTGTGGAATGTTAGGAAATGTTGAATATCTAACATATTATTTTCACTCATGTGAGACTATTGGAAGACTAGACAGAGAAATAGAAACAAGGTGCCAGAAAACAAACACAGTGACCTACCAACTTTCACCATTACTTCTTCATCCAAAGATCAAGATGGAAATTAAAAAACAAATGATATCTACAATTTTTATACCAACACTGTGCTACCAATGTCAAACATGGTCTTTAACAGCTTCGCAGCAAAGAAAAATCGTCACGTGAAATGAAGTGTCTGAGGAAGGCTGCAATGTTTACCAAACTAGATAAAATAAGAAATGAAGAAAGGAAAAGAGTTGGTATAATATCATGTATCGAACATATTGAGAGATAGCAAGTAAAATTATTCGGTCACCTTATGAGAATGAAGCCAAACCAAATACCAATAAGAGCATATAATACAAGAATATCCAGGCGTAAAGTCAAAGGTAGACCAAGAGAACGGTGGATAGAAAACATTAAGATAACCTTGAAAAAACATGGACTTTCTCTCATGACATCACAGTCGAGTGTTAATTTGCTTCCTAGATATGAAATTTATATATATATATATATATATATATATATATATATATATATATATATATATATATATATATATACATATCGTACTTTGTTTGGTTTGGATATGTAACGAGACACAACTCGCGTTATAGAACTAGTTTGCAATGAACAGACTAGTTTAGAATAAGGAGGACAGAGACATTTCTGGATTCATAACATCAAGGAACGGAATATACACATACTACACTTCTCGGAATGGCTGAGGAAATTGTCTGGAGAGCTTTTTGTGCTAATGTATCCAGTGTAGCACTCCTACGATACAGACTATAATGATGCTTTCTTATATATATATATATATATATATATATATATATATATATATATATATATAAACACAGTGTATTTAGTCTAAGAAAAATGGTATACACTTAAAATTGCCATGTGTTGCCTATATTGTTAGTGGCAACACCCCCACCCCCCCCCCCCACATACACACACAACCCGGTCGTTGACTTTATTCCCCCCCCCCCTCGGATAGTACACGAACACAATTTTTTTTTTACTTCAAAATGTTAATACAAATGTTAATATATTCTTCTTCTTTTCTGCGATCAGTTTCCTATGCTCACAGGTCTATAAAGAAAAGAGGGCCGTCTCCACGAATTCAGTCGTAAGCAGGAGGTCCTCACATTTGCCCCACAGCTTTCTCTCCAGATCTGTCTCTTGGAACCATAATTTAGGTCTCACATCATCGAAGAGTGGGCATGTCTGCAGAATGTATTCTGGAGATGGAGACCCTTTTGACATGAGCATTAGTCAATTTGGACAGTCTTCATTGTGTGGAGATGTGCTCGTAGTCTGCTTGTCATGTGCCGAGTATAAAAATTGTGGTTTGTTGTGACCTGCTTAGTTTTAGAATAGAGTTTGGTGGAAAGTTTCTCCTTGTTCTCTGACTCCATGTATGTTTGTATTTTATTTGATGTGATCGTTTGCTTCAGTCGGTGATATTCTGTGTTTGAATTGTTCCTTTTTTGCACCAGCTTTTGTCAGTCTGTCAGCTGCTTAATTTCCTGAAATTCCACAGTTTACCGAAATGAAACACACCTTTTAAAAGTTCGTTATTTCGCAAGAAAGCACTCTTTTTTGTTCCCTAACTTATCTGTGTGTTTCTGAAATGTTGGAGTATTTGTCATACCACAAATAAAGTTTATTTGTCACAAAATAAAATCAATTAAAACAATTTATTTTACACAAAACTGTTAGATGTAGAGACATGGTCTGGCGTGACATTCATTATTGGCAGGTCTACGAGTTGAGTCAAAACAGACCTTCCTCTATTTAATATTTAATATTTCTTAGGTCACGACAATATTTTCGTTGGTCACTTTGTGTTGACTATCAATTCCGATCAACAAAGTAACGAAAATAATCGAAAATATGTCGTAAAAAGTCGAATTTTGCTTCAACCAAAAAGTTTTCTATTCACAAGACTCTAAGTCAAGCCATTGTTTAATTGTCCAATTTCTAACTAATTTGAAATAAGATATTTCTAAAGTGGAAATTAGCTTTGTACTAAATTTAAGTGCTTGGGAAAGTGGGCGAATCCGCTAAAATCCATAACCGAGATTCAGTTTCTCGTTGTTTCCCGACAATCTTTATCTCTTAACGTATCACCGCAAGATTGGTCAGTGTCATTAATCGATTATCATTCTGACCACAAATAACTGTGATGACCAACTGCGAATTTGACGTTTGAAAAATTGTGTTTTAGACATGCATGGGAGTTTCTTCAGGTTCATTTAATATCAGAATAAATTAAGAAACACAAAAAAATCGGTATATGTCGTATATCTACGTATACTCAGAACAAAAGCAATGTGTGTGTGTATGTGTGTGTGCGCGTGCGTGTGTGTGTGTGTTTTATCAACCAATCGCTGAAATGTGTGCTAGTTTACTATACTAAACACGTTCAAGTGTGTGCTAGTTTACTATACTAAACACATTCAAGTGTGTGCTAGTTTACTATACTAAACACATTCAAGTGTGTGCTAGTTTACTATACTAAAGACATTCAAGTGTGTGCTAGTTTACTATACTAAACACATTCAAGTGTGTGCTAGTTTACTATACTAAACACATTCAAGTGTGTGCTAGTTTACTATACTAAACACATTCAAGTGTGTGCTAGTTTACTATACTAAACACATTCAAGTGTGTGCTAGTTTACTATACTAAACTCATTCAAGTGTGTGAGTAGTATACCAGGGATGTAATGACCCCCGGGTCAGTTGGTCAGTTGGGTCAGTTGGGTCAGTTCCGGGTCAGTTGGTCAGTTGGTCAAATCCTGGTCAGTTGGTCAGTTCCTGGTCAGTTGGGTCAGTTCCGGGTCAGTTGGTCAGTTCCAGGTCAGTTGGTCAGTTCCAAAGAAAGGAGCATATAGTACAACGAACCAGACAATACACATATACAAAGATACAAGATACAAGATGAACACCTTTTATCTATCTTAGCTGTCTCTGTGTATAATCACTATAAGCATGGTTGGTGTCCGAATGTAGGGATTTCGTTTTGTGATCATGTTATATTATTATTAATGATATTAATATACTGATACAAATGTTATTTAATTTATTAGTTTGAATTTCAAACAGTATTTTACGAAATATTTCCAACTCTATGAAATAGTTTAAAACGAAAAATAAATCCCTGTATACAATCCAGTGATAAAATTCCAGGTAGAGCAAGCCCGCTTAATTACGGGCTCGAGACGGCGAACGCGTATCAATCGATAATCACCAAAGCGTGACGGCTTGACCACGGCATAAAATTGTGGTTAACACCTTCTGTTCTGACAATCGTCGCTCTGACACTTTTATTACGGCAATTTTGCATAATTGTAAATCTGACTCTGCAACACGATTTAGCAATGTGTTATGAGTGTTCTCAAACTCCTTAAGTCTTTGTACATATACAGTTAAATATACCTTGATGCAAGAGTTAGAAATTGTACGAAATTAATACAATTTCATTATTACAGGACCTCAATATATATATATATATAGAGAGAGCTGTTTTTCTTTCCGTTCTTCCTAGCTTCGGCCTTTTCTTTTGTTTATCTTCATGTTAAAGGTTTGGTATGTTTGAGGTAATCTGGGTGTTTATCTTTGTATGTGTTTTTATGACGCTGGTAGTAGTGATTGGTCGTCTGCGAAGCGCAATTCGTTGAGTTATCTCTTATATTGTTTTCTTCAGTTGTTTTTGCTGCTTTGGTGATGTGATCTAAGTATGTTATATATAGATTGACACACACACACACACACACATACTTACAGATATTTTCAAAGCTCTGTAGCGTGTTTAAATCTTTACAAAAGAAACATTTGACATATATGCACATTCTCAAACTCCTCCCTTACAGTTGAGTGATTCTAAGTTGTTATCAAACACGGTTCGGGGTTGCCACACAATTGGAGTTATTAATAAACAAGCTTTTTTAATGTTAAATTTTAAAGAAAGGAGCGGATTAATCATAATATGAATAAGGGTCTCCACACATTCTTCTGTGCCTTGGCCAGCGGTTCTCATTATTTTATGCTTATATGCAAGTGCTTCTCACATTGTAAAATTGAAAATTATGGTGCTGGGTGGTTAATATAACTCATATAACAAAAATGTTCTCAGTATATTCACACTAGCTTCTATCACATTCTACCCTGTTTAATATTTTCTTAGTATGTTATCACTAGGCTCTGCAACTATTTTATCACTTTACGCTTTAGCCATGGTCGCCGGGTGGTCTCTGTATGAGCTTCAACTATGTTCTACCATATTATCAGTATGGTCTCGCTAGCTTCTAATATTGTCTACTTTGGGTCAATATATTCTTAGTATATTCTCGGTAGGTTCTTCAATTATGTTTTCAGTCCCCGCTTCAATTATGGTATCTTTCTTTTAAGTTATTGTTTCTTTGCCAACAGTTCTCATAATAACATATATCCCACACCACAAACGTCATGTTTATCAGTTTTCTGAATTAGCAGTTCTATACCCATAATAGTTACCCTACCTTTAAATAACACAGAGGAAAAGGCCAAGGGTTCTCACACCTTTAGGGTGGTTTGGGTGCTTGAATTAACTTGACTAGCTTATGACCCCAAACCATGATGGGGTTTCTAATGTTATATTGGTCTGTGTATAACCCTTGTATAAATCAGTTCTGGGATCAGCAGGTCTACCTATATCGAATATATAGAGAGCGAAGGTTCTGTTCTTCATGATCTGTGGATAACTTCTGAGTTCTGTACTGGTCAATAACTTGAACCTCTGTAGTTTATAGAAGCTTTCTTTGTAACAAGACAAAGCATATAGTACAACGAACCAGACAATACACATATACAAATATAACAATGATTAAACCCGAACCATAAAAACGTGACAGACATATTTGTTCAGAGATATAAAACATATTTATTTATGATTCGCGTACCTTTTTCCAAAATAATTAAGAAAGAATAAAAAAAAAGGTTCATGGTATAATTGCCTGTTCATAGGAGTCACATTTGGTTGTAGTTTTCGTCTCCTGGTTGGCTTCTTCTTTTTCTGTTCTGGTTGGTTGTGGGTTGCTACAGGCATCTCAGGTACATATGTGGGTTCGTAGTCAGCCGTGAGATACATCTCTAGATTACCAAAATACTACTCTGTGGGTGTAGACATTTTGTTGGCTGTATTAGTAACTGTGTTTGCAGCTGGAGCAGTTGAATCGGTTTTTGTGCCAAAAACACCACACACTCTATCAAATTCTTTCAGAATGACCTCTCGGAGGTCTACGAGGTCTACAAATTCTTGACGACTCATTGTGATGCCGGTTCTAGTTGGCTACTTTATATTTGCATCACCATAGTAACGCCGAACATGGATAAGTGGTCTCTTGAATGATGTTACGGCTACAGCATTAACACCATCACCTAATGGTTTATCATATCATTGCCTCTGGAAAAATAGGTAGTTGAGGACCTCATATTCCTAATTATTGAAATGACAGTACACCATATTGAAATGACAGTTTATTTTCCCAGTGTGTGACTGTGAAACGTGGAAATATAAGCGGCAGTGACACATCAAGCCCTTTTAACATTAATAGAGCAAGAACAAATGGTGAGTTAGTCAACTTAATCATTGGGCTGGCTCAAAGCTTTTTTTTTTAAATGATGAGGTCTGTCTAAAGTGTAAGCCTGACTATTATTTCTTCCCTGTTCGTAGTGATCTATGATCTTACGTCTATGGGTGCTATCAAGCAAGGGTGAAATGACTAGCTCAAGCGCATTGACCCACCTTTGAAACCGTTCCCGGTCTAAAGCAAAATAACTTCTTGTATAATGATGAGCTTCAGCCACAAAAATATAGGTAGTTATCAATTTACCCCCTGTAGCAAAATGATCCTGTAGAGTAAACAAGAGGAATATCCATTAGCTCGGCTTGTTACAGTTACTTATAGGTTAGCACACTAAAGAAAAAACAGTTCGCATTATCTGTACGTGCATATTATTATACACTAGTTACTCCACCACGGATATAATCCTCCCCCGGTGTAGTGATATCATAGGAAGAAAAAGTACCACGACAAAATAGTCTCTGTTCGGTAATGATATTATTATTATAATTTTTTTTTCATTTTTTTTTCAAAGGTTAGCCTAAACACAAACAACTAAACTCCAATTACCTCCTTACAACAACAACCAATATATATGTATACATACACATAATACCTTTCTACGACCCTGTTTGCTTTCAGTTCCTGAGACAGCGTGACAATGGGTGATGGTAGCTGTAGGATAATCATGCTCCCATTTAGCATTAATCTGACTAAGTGATGGTAAACATGATTCTAGACTATTGGTCCCTGACTCACCAGCTAGCTGAATGGTTTTTGTCTCTGATGATGGGTCTGATACGGCTTCACTTCTGGGTTTAAAGAGCGTGGCTAGCGTTAAAGGTGAATTAAAGACAGAGCAGCTTATCGGGGACATCGACATATCTTCATTGTCTGACCACCCATCACTGTCTTCATTACTACCAACGCCCTCAGTTGCCTCAGAAGCTGAACACTAAGAAAAAAGGCCCCCAAGTGGACATCTATCGATCTGCATTTTCACTGGCGACGTTGGTCGTATCGGCTTTTTGTTGTTGGGGTTTAAAAGACACTAATGATGGAGAAGCCACACCTACCAGCTGCCTACGGGTAATGTTAGTGCCTATAAGAGTGAAGTGTATTATAGGGTTTGTGTGCCGCCTTCAACATTAACCGCTACCAGTAATAATCTGCCGAACTAGCTAAACTCACCCGCACCGCATAAACAATAGCTAAACATATAGGGTAGCTTGTTATGGGGTGGTACCTGAGCGATACATAGTGAACATTTTATTAGTGTGTAACCTATACATAAAGGATGAAAAAAGGCTAACCTTCGTCATTGGCTTAAACATGCACACCTCTGAGAATGACATCTCAGCACGGGCTATAAATACGAAAGCATATGATTCTGATACTAACAAACGAGCAAACACCTAGTTTTATATACGAACCAGCTACACCAATCGCCTGTATTGCACTATTGAAGCACAACCGAATAGGCAATACAGGTTTGGTACTGTGCAGAAACTTGGAGTAACCCATTCATCCCATTGGGTGATGTGTGTATATTTGTAGGACCAAACATTTAAAAAAAAATCATACGTTATCGGCACTTACTAATAGAAACTACCGGAACTTGGTCATTTTGAAGAATGACTTATGTAAGTAATGTTGTTAATATCTGAACAGGTGGTTTGTTATTCTAACAGGATTTTCGATCAAAGTATTGTTTTTGTCTCTTCTTCTTCAGACATGTGTTAACGGGCACATTCGCTACCTTTTCTATGGTATTTTGATGTTAAATTTAATGTCTGACATGTGTGAAATTCTATAGGGTTTTGGTTGTTGGTCCGTTTTGGTAGTTGCCAGCATGTGGGCGTGGAAACAAGTTGGTGTAAATGTGAATACATTTGTGTATTTTTGGTGTGTATAGATACACTAACATCCCGGTGATATATTTGGGTCTTATTTATTACTATTGTTGTGCTCGTTGTATATGTATATTGTTTGAGCTGTGTATGTATAGCCTGAATATGAGTTAGGGCTAACTATGTTTGGTATCTGCTTGGGAATTGGCTTATTTACGCAGTCCATCTATTTTCCACAGACCAAGACGTCCACCAAAACCTTCCGGTGTGTTCAATGCTTGAAACCTTTCAGTCGCCTTTACATACTGCAAAGACATACACAAGATCTTCACCTTAAAAAAAAGACATAACTGTAATTTTTGTGTTAATGTTTACACAGACGCTTCAACATTAAGACAGCACAAGCAGAAGTGTCATACACCCCAATTATTAACAACGGATGGGACTTTTAAACCTAGCGAGGGGCATCATAGTAATTTAACACCAACCAAGAACATGATACTAGTTGATCCCCAGGTGGTCGACACCTTGCTGTATAAAACAGTCTATAAACCACCTGCTTCTTTAACTGATTCTACGGGTGAGTTGGACCAAGATATGCGAGCGGTTTTAGCTCGTGGTGATTTAACCAATCATGAAAAATCTACACTATACCAAAAATCATTACAACAGTATTTGAATCGACACAGTCAATACAAAAACATACCGATGAAGCTATTAGAGAGCACGCAGTGTTCGGTACCAAGTGCCTTAATACAGAAAGATGAAGAACCCACTGAGAAAATTCCAGAGAAAGGCGAAGTGATGTCTAAGATGCCACTGCTTCAACATAGGCGGGTATCTAACAGAACAAAAAGTAAAACAATGGACAAAAGTCTGATTTGGGATAAGTGGTAGAAAAACTGTAGAAGGCAACGCACCATTACACAACAACTTGTCACCTGTTTAAGCTAATATGATACTTATATGTTACAGTAATAAACAAAATAAAATAATAAAACCACAACCATGTTGTTGTATTTTGTCTGTATTTATGTATTTGTGTGTGTGTGACTATGTGTAAAAATAAAAAGATTGCTCATAAACATTTAAAAAAACTATGACGATTTCCCTCCTAGCACTGGATCCCGTGTAGATACATGCTAAAAGACCCCGTGCTGCACGGGCCCGTGTAACACGGTATCCCGTGTAACACGGGTTCCTCATCTTGGACCTACACGGGAGCCCGTGTTACACGGGCCCGTGCAGCACGGGGTCTTTTAGCATGTATCTATTTTTTTATTTTTACACATAGTAATGATTGTAATGATTGTAATCATTAATGTTGTAAGGATTTCTGGTATAGTGTAGATTTTTCATGATTGGTTAAATCACCACGAGCTAAAACCGCCCGCATATCTTGGTCCAACTCACCCGTAGAATCAGTTAAAGAAGCAGGTGGTTTAAAGACTGTTTTATACAGCAAGGTGTCGACCACCTGGGGATCAACTAGTATCATGTTCTTGGTTGGTGTTAAATTACTATGATGCCCCTCGCTAGATTTAAAAGTCCCATCCGTTGTTAATAATTGGAGTGTATGACACTTCTGCTTGTGCTGTCTTAATGTTGAAGCGTCTGTGTAAACATTAACACAAAAATTACAGTTATGTCTTTTTTTAAGGTGAAGATCTTGTGTATGTCTTTGCAGTGTGTAAAGGCGACTGAAAGGTTTCAAGCATTGAACACACCGGAAGGTTTTGGTGGACGTCTTGGTCTGTGGAAAATAGATGGACTGCGTAAATACGCCAATTCCCAAGCAGATACCAAACATAGTTAGCCCTAACTCATATTCAGGCTATACATACACAGCTCAAACAATATACATATACAACGAGCATAACAATAGTAATAAATAAGACACAAATATATCACCGGGATGTTAGTGTATCTATACACACCAAAAATACACAAATGTATTCACATTTACACCAACTTGTTTCCACGCCCACATGCTGGCAACTACCAAAACGGACCAACAACCAAAACCCTATAGAATTTCACACATGTCAGACATTAAATTTAACATCAAAATACCATAGAAAAGGTAGCGAATGTGCCCGTTAACACATGTCTGAAGAAGAAGAGACAAAAACAATACTTTGATCGAAAATCCTGTTAGAATAACAAACCACCTGTTCAGATATTAACAACATTACTTATATAAGTCATTCTTCAAAATGACCAAGTTCCGGTAGTTTCTATTAGTAAGTGCCGATAACGTATGATTTTTTTTTTAAATGTTTGGTCCTACAAATATACACACATCACCCAATGGGATGAATGGGTTACTCCAAGTTTCTGCACAGTACCAAACCTGTATTGCCTAATCGGTTGTGCTTCAGTAGTGCAATACAGGCGATTGGTGTAGCTGGTTCGTATATAAAACTAGGTGTTTGCTCGTTTGTTAGTATCAGAATCATATGCTTTCGTATTTATAGCCCGTGCTGAGATGTCATTCTCAGAGGTGTGCATGTTTAAGCCAATGACGAAGGTTAGCCTTTTTTCATCCTTTATGTATAGGTTACACACTAATAAAATGTTCACTATGTATCGCTCAGGTACCACCCCATAACAAGCTACCCTATATGTTTAGCTATTGTTTATGCGGTGCGGGTGAGTTTAGCTAGTTCGGCAGATTATTACTGGTAGCGGTTAATGTTGAAGGCGGCACACAAACCCTATAATACACTTCACTCTTATAGGCACTAACATTACCCGTAGGCAGCTGGTAGGTGTGGCTTCTCCATCATTAGTGTCTTTTAAACCCCAACAACAAAAAGCCGATACGACCAACGTCGCCAGTGAAAATGCAGATCGATAGATGTCCACTTGGGAGCCTTTTTTCTTGGTGTTCAGCTTCTGAGGCAACTGAGGGCGTTGGTAGTAATGAAGACAGTGATGGGTGGTCAGACAATGAAGATATGTCGATGTCCCCGATAAGCTGCTCTGTCTTTAATTCACCTTTAACGCTAGCCACGCTCTTTAAACCCAGAAGTGAAGCCGTATCAGACCCATCATCAGAGACAAAAACCATTCAGCTAGCTGGTGAGTCAGGGACCAATAGTCTAGAATCATGTTTACCATCACTTAGTCAGATTAATGCTAAATGGGAGCATGATTATCCTACAGCTACCATCACCCATTGTCACGCTGTCTCAGGAACTGAAAGCAAACAGGGTCGTAGAAAGGTATTATGTGTATGTATACATATATATTGGTTGTTGTTGTAAGGAGGTAATTGGAGTTTAGTTGTTTGTGTTTAGGCTAACCTTTGAAAAAAAAATGAAAAAAAAAATTATAATAATAATATCATTACCGAACAGAGACTAATTTGTCGTGGTACTTTTTCTTCCTATGATATCACTACACCGGGGGAGGATTATATCCGTGGTGGAGTAACTAGTGTATAATAATATGCACGTACAGATAATGCGAACTGTTTTTTCTTTAGTGTGCTAACCTATAAGTAACTGTAACAAGCCGAGCTAATGGATATTCCTCTTGTTTACTCTACAGGTTCATTTTGCTACAGGGGGTAAATTGATAACTACCTATATTTTTGTGGCTGAAGCTCATCATTATACAAGAAGTTATTTTGCTTTAGACCGGGAACGGTTTCAAAGGTGGGTCAATGCGCTTGAGCTAGTCATTTCACCCTTGCTTGATAGCACCCATAGACGTAAGATCATAGATCACTACGAACAGGGAAGAAATAATAGTCAGGCTTACACTTTAGACAGACCTCATCATTTAAAAAAAAAAGCTTTGAGCCAGCCCAATGATTAAGTTGACTAACTCACCATTTGTCCTTGCTCTATTAATGTTAAAAGGGCTTGATGTGTCACTGCCGCTTATATTTCCACGTTTCACAGTCACACACTGGGAAAATAAACTGTCATTTCAATATGGTGTACTGTCATTTCAATAATTAGGAATATGAGGTCCTCAACTACCTATTTTTCCAGAGGCAATGATATGATAAACCATTAGGTGATGGTGTTAATGCTGTAGCCGTAACATCATTCAAGAGACCACTTATCCATGTTCGGCGTTACTATGGTGATGCAAATATAAAGTAGCCAACTAGAACCGGCATCACAATGAGTCGTAAAGAATTTGTAGACCTCGTAGACCTCCGAGAGGTCATTCTGAAAGAATTTGATAGAGTGTGTGGTGTTTTTGGCACAAAAACCGATTCAACTGCTCCAGCTGCAAACACAGTTACTAATACAGCCAACAAAATGTCTACACCCACAGAGTAGTATTTTGGTAATCTAGAGATGTATCTCACGGCCGACTACGAACCCACATATGTACCTGAGATGCCTGTAGCAACCCACAACCAACCAGAACAGAAAAAGAAGAAGCCAACCAGGAGACGAAAACTACAACCAACTGTGACTCCTATGAACAGGCAATTATACCATGAACCTTTTTTTTTATTCTTTCTTAATTATTTTGGAAAAAGGTACGCGAATCATAAATAAATGTTTTATATCTCTGAACAAATATGTCTGTCACGTTTTTATGGTTCGGGTTTAATCATTGTTATAGTTGTATATGTGTATTGTCTGGTTCGTTGTACTATATGCTTTGTCTTGTTACAAAGAAAGCTTCTATAAACTACAGAGGTTCAAGTTATTGACCGGTACAGAACTCAGAAGTTATCCACAGATCATGAAGAACAGAACCTTCGCTCTCTATATATTCGATATAGGTAGACCTGCTGATCCCAGAACTGATTTATACAAGGGTTATACACAGACCAAGATAACATTAGAAACCCCATCATGGTTTGGGGTCATAAGCTAGTCAAGTTAATTCAAGCACCCAAACCACCCTAAAGGTGTGAGAACCCTTGGCCTTTTCCTCTGTGTTATTTAAAGGTAGGGTAACTATTATGGGTATAGAACTGCTAATTCAGAAAACTGATAAACATGACGTTTGTGGTGTGGGATATATGTTATTATGAGAACGGTTGGCAAAGAAACAATAACTTAAAAGAAAGATACCATAATTGAAGCGGGGACTGAAAACATAATTGAAGAACCTACCGAGAATATACTAAGAATATATTGACCCAAAGTAGACAATATTAGAAGCTAGCGAGACCATACTGATAATATGGTAGAACATAGTTGAAGCTCATACAGAGACCACCCGGCGACCATGGCTAAAGCGTGAAGTGAGAAAATAGTTGCAGAGCCTAGTGAGAACATACTAAGAAAATATTAAACAGGGTAGAATGTGATAGAAGCTAGTGTGAATATACTGAGAACATTTTTGTTATATGAGATATATTAACCACCCAGCACCATAATTTTCAATTTTACAATGTGAGAAGCACTTGCATATAAGCATAAAATAATGAGAACCGCTGGCCAAGGCACAGAAGAATCTGTGGAGACCCTTATTCATATTATGATTAATGCGCTCCTTTCTTTAAAATTTAACATAAAAAAAGCTTGTTTATTAATAACTCCAATTGTGTGGCAACCCCGAACCGTGTTTGATAACAACTTAGAATCACTCAACTGTAAGGGGGGAGTTTGAGAATGTGCATATATGTCAAATGTTTCTTTTGTAAAGATTTAAACACGCTACAGAGCTTTGAAAATATCTGTAAGTATGTGTGTGTGTGTGTGTGTGAATCTATATATAACATACTTAGATCACATCACCAAAGCAGCAAAAACAACTGAAGAAAACAATATAAGAGATAATACAACGAGTTGCGCTTCGCAGACGACCAATCACTACTACCAGCGTCATAAGAACACATACAAAGATAAACACCCAGATTACATCAAACATACCAAACCTTTAACATGAAGATAAACAAAAGAAAAGGCTGAAGCTAGGAAGAACGGAAAGAAAAACAGCTATATATATATATATATATATTGAGGTCCTGTAATAATGAAATTTTATTAATTTTGTACAATTTCTAACTCTTGCATCAAGGTATATTTAACTATATATGTACAAAGACTTAATGAGTTTGAGAACACTCATAACACATTGATAAATCGTGTTGCAGAGTCAGATTTACAATTATGCAAAATTGCCGTAATAAAAGTGTCAGAGCGACGATTGTCAGAACAGAAGGTGTTAACCACAATTTTATGCCGTGGTCAAGCCGTCACGCTTTGGTGATTATCGATTGATACGCGTTCGCCGTCTCGAGCCCGTAATTAAGCGGGCTTGCTCTACCTGGAATTTTATCACTGGAGTGTATACAGGGATTTATTTTTCGTTTTAAACTATTTCATAGAGTTGGAAATATTTCGTAAAATACTGTTTGAAATTCAAACTAATAATTTAAATAACATTTGTATCAGTATATTAATATCATTAATACTAATATAGCATGATCACAAAACGAAATCCCTACATTCGGACACCAACCATGCTTATAGTGATTATACACAGAGACAGCTAAGATAGATAAAAGGTGTTCACTTTCATATACTGGTTATGTGATCGGATTATGCTGACATCATTCGTGCTAAGATTCCAGTATCGTTTTCTTTGTGGAAACGTACGCTAATTAGCATATATTGAAATAGCCCATGAGCTAACAGATGGGTAATTGACCTTGTAGCCTCATGATTTACAATGTTTTTCGGAACATAATTTGAGCTTCAACACAATGAAACAGAGCTAAATAGGCCATTTATATTGCTGATACCGATCGCGTGATCCGGTTATGCTGATCTCATTCTTTCTAAGTTTCCATTACCGTTTTCTTTGTGGAAAAGTTCGTGTCTGTGTTATGTCATCGTACAGTTTGAACCAGATCTAAATAGGGTAGTGTTATGGATGACCCCGACAGCGTAACCGGGTTATGCGGACATCATTTAGTATAAGTTTCCGTGCCCCACCAGATGGCTAATTGACCTTGTACCATAACATTTTATGGTGTTTTGCTGGTCGGAATTTGAATTTTAAACACAAGTGGCACACCCGGTATGCTATGCCTTCTAAGGAATTGACATAGATCTACATATGGTAGAGGTATATATGACCCACGACCATATGATCTGGTTATGGTGACCTCATTCATTGTAACTTTCCATAGCCGTTTTCTTTATCACGAAAACTAAAGGGAAAATCCCACTACTACCCACCCCTTTTCCAGTTTTCTGGGTCGGGGACCTCGACGCCCTCCCGCCCCGCCTGACCCGCCGATATCGTGATCCCGGCCACACACACCACGCGGGATCGGCCGGTTTCGACCGGTTTCGCTCCGGGCCCACACACCGCGCGGGTTCGGCCGGTTTCGGTGACCATTCATTGGTTGTGGTACCACTTGGTACCACCTACAATTCCTCCCACTAGGTCGTAAAATATTACACAGGTCCGTTGTTCCCCAGGTTCGTTGACCTTCACAGACATTGGGTCCGTTCCGGTTCAGTTCCGGGTCTGTTGACCTTGACAGACCATGGGGCTGTTCGGGTTTGTTCGGGTTTGTTCGGGTCTCTTGACCTTGACAGACCCAACTAACCAACTGACCTGGAACTGACAACTGACCTGGAACTGACCAACTGACCCGGAACTGACCCAACTGACCAGGAACTGACCAACTGACCAGGATTTGACCAACTGACCAACTGACCCGGAACTGACCCAACTGACCAAATGACCCAACTGACCCAACTGACCAACTGACCCGGGGGTCATTACAGCCCTGGTATACTACTTGTGTGCTAGTTTACTATACTAAACACATTCAAGTGTGTGCTAGTTTACTATACTAAACACATTCAAGTGTGTGCTAGTTTACTATACTAAACACATTCAAGTGTGTGCTAGTTTACTATACTAAACACATTCAAGTGTGTGCTAGTTTACTATACTAAACACATTCAAGTGTGTGCTAGTTTACTATACTAAACACATTCAAGTGTGTGCTAGTTTACTCAGAAATTTATATTGACAAACGTCTTAAGTAAGTTAGTGATCTCATTAAATTCAAATAGTAATGCAAAATAAGATAAACAGTTTACTAGGAATACCTAACTATGAACATATCTAGATAAAAAGGGATATAAGAAATATGCAATCAAACAAAAAATGACAATTTTCCTACGTTGCGGTCCCATTGGGACCTTTTTCGAGAAACACACACACACAAAACTAAAAAAAGATACCAAACCGTAAATATATTAAAAACCGAGATGACTTGATCATAAAATGCAAAACCTTAAATTCATACACATTTAATGAGATCATTAACTTACGTAAGACGTTTGTTGAGTTTCACTTAACAGATTGTGATATAACAAACTTGATATCAGATTCTTAGACAACATTATGGGGTCCAAGCAGGGAGTTTAGAGTATTATAGCAATTTCAGTCTGTCATTAAAATCGCAAGAGACTAGCCTGGTTTGATGAGAGGCTAACTATTGAAAAATCTGAACATTGTTGTTATGAAGTTTGATGAGAGGCTAACTATTGCAAAATCTGAACATTGCTGTTATTAAGTTTGATGAGAGGCTAACTATTGCAAAATCTGAACATTGCTGTTATGAAATTTGATGAGAGGCTAACTATTGCAAAATCTGAACATTGCTGTTATTAAGTTTGATGAGAGGCTAACTATTGCAAAATCTGAACATTGCTGTTGTGAAGTTTGATGAGAGGCTAACTATTGCAAAATCTGAACATTGCTGTTATAAAGTTTGATGAGAGGCTAACTATTGCAAAATCTGAACTCTAATGTTATGAAGTTTGATGAGAGGCTAACTATTGCAAAATCTGAACTCTAATGTTATGAAGTTTTATGAAGACCCATGCCTGAACTACTTGAAGGGAATGAATAATTTTATCTGCAGCATTCTCCGAAATTGCAAGAAAACACGGAAAACTCCGGTCGGGAGACGTTTGTCTAGCTCCTGTTTTTGTATCATTGTATTATGTTTTATATCATAAAGAATTGTATCATGTTTTATATCATGAAGTATTGTATCATATTTTTGTATCATGCAGCACCAATGGATAAAACAGTCAGCCGGCTCTTGCAGAAATTATGTGAAATCTTTATATAAGAAACGATGCCAAAGAAAGACCATCTGGAGCTGGAAGTAGAACTCCACTGCCTGAATTAGGGAACATGAGTGACAAATCTGAAATCTCTAAATTTCTCGTATGTCAAATCTTCATCGTAAACCAAACGTGATGCTATCGCTCCACGACAGCCGTCTCACTTAACAAAGTGTGATATAACAAACATGATATTGCTAGACAACAAGTTTCACTTAAAGTGTGATATAACAAACACGATATTGCTTGACGACAAGTTTCACTTAACAAAGTGTGATATAACAAACATGATATTGCTAGACGACAAGTTTCACTTAAAGTGTGATATAACAAACACGATATTGCTTGACGACAAGTTTCACTTAACAAAGTGTGATATAACAAACAATATTGCTTGACGACAAGTTTCACTTAACAAAGTGTGATATAACAAAGATTATATTGCTTGATGAAAAGTTTCACTAAACAAAGTGTGATAAAACTATCAAGATATTGCTTGACGACAAGTTTCACTTAACAAAGTGTGATATAACAAAACCTGGCCAACATGGCGGGCGTGATTTGCCAATAAAGTTAGGGCATCAATAGCTGTTTGTATTTGTTTAGTGGCCACTGTCGCATGTTCTTTCGTGCACCAGATCACCAGGTCGTCAGCATACATTGCCACTTTGATCCCGTGTGGTAGTTCAGCAACTAGGTCATTGATGTAAACCAAGAAAAGTGTGGGTGACACGTCTCTTCCCTGGATGACTCCATGATGCAGTAGGACATTCTTGCTCTTGCGACCATCTAATTGTACCCTAGCTCTTCTATTATGCAGGTAAGATTTTACCCATTTGTACATTCTTGAGCTAACTCTGCAATGTCGCAATTTCTTTAAAAGCCCTTCTCTCTATACCGTATCAAATACTTTCATACGGTCTATCCATGCTGTTAGTACCAGTTTCTAATATATTTACATCTGGTGTATTATTTGTCCTGGTAGTTATTATTCTTTTTTAATAGTAAACTTTCCCACGACAGAATCATGGTCTGTATTGCAGTCTGTATTGCTGTCTGTATTGCAGTCTGTATTGCAGTCTGTATTGCTGTCTGTATTGCAGTCTGTATTTGTGCGTGTTGTTGTGGCAGATCTCAATACGTTTGTAAATCTCCTATTGATAAAATTATAGTCGATGTGATTGATGGTCTTGTTATCTGTGCCTTTCCATAGTCGATTAGAATGTTTATAGAACCACGTATTTCCTATTATCATGTTATTACTTCTGGCCATGTCCACTAATATATCACCTCTTTCATTTCTGATACCTAAATCAAATCTACCAGTGACATAAATATCGTGCTCTTGTCCAAGTTTTGTTTTCTGTTCAATTCTTCCATTACAATGTTTACATCGTAATGCCTGCACTGTCTCATAGCTGTGTTTAAAATCTGTGTAGAAGTGCTTTATATCTTCATCTGAACTTTCTGATGTTGGTGTGCATATTTGAATAATATTTACATTAATAGGCTTCCCATCTAATTGAATTAGTAGAATTCTTATCTGATACACTCTAGAAGACATTTACAGATCCTACTATCTTTTCTAAAATTACACCTAATCCATTCCTATGTTGGTCTCCTGCAGAATATATTATTTTGAAATTATTCAATATTAAACAGCCTTCTCCCAACCATTTCATCTCACATAATCCAAAGATGTTCATCTCCATTTTCATTTCTTGTTGGATGTTTTATAATTTACCTAAATTTGTGAGGATTCTCACATTCCACGTTGTTACCTTGATGTAATTCTTGCATACAGTGACCGGGAATGTGATCTATGTCGTCTGAACACGTAATACTCTATGGATGGGACATTTGTGGTTTCCCACTTTCCGCAAACTTGTTTGTGGAAAGGTAGGAAATGTTAAATGGCTAACATATTATTATCACTCATGTGACACTCCCTATGAAATTGAACGAATCCGAACTCAGCGACGACATTCTTTCCATCATTATCATTGTGGCATATACATCGTTATAGTCGTCATCGTCATTATATCATCATCGTCAGCATCATCAACATTATCACTACCATTGTGATCATAATCATCATCATTCAAGAGAAAAAAAATAGTTTTAGTTGAGTCAAATGGACATGTACTTGAGACAAATGAACATTTACACAAATTTACGTAATAATTTCTATAAATAAGACAAAGTTACTAAAAGTTACTAACCCTAACCCAAATGGACATATACTTGAGTCAAAATAACATATACTTGGGACAAATGAACATAGGCCTATACTTGAGACAAATGAACATAGACCTTCTCTTGAGACAAATGAACATAGGCCTATACTTGAGACAAATGAACATAGACCTATACTTGAGACAAATGAACATTTACTCAATTACTTATTACATGCAATAATTGGTACAAATAAGACCAAGTTACTAAAGTAAAACATACTAAATAATACTTACATTTGCAGATAATACTCAAGTCCACTCCAGTAACCAAATAAACTAAGAATGACCAGTCCGCCGAATGCTGCAACGCGTTTTTTGGATACTCGCATTTTCAAAAGGAACTCACAGAAACAAAGATAGACAACACACTTTTTATCATATCTAAAACTAAAGGCGGCGTGACTTTACGATGTTATAAATCCCACACAATGTCACTACATGTGTTCTGCCTTGTTACATCAATATTATATTAAGACTTTTCCAGATGAAGTGAACGTCAAACTCGTTGAGGTATATAATATGTATATTTGTATGGGAACTTAACGTCTCAGAGGAAAAAGTCACATATAGCATAGGTGTGACCGATCGTATATTTAGGAGACATTTCAACAAAAACCTAAACATTAACTTTTTTCCGATTTGCGTGAAATCTATTGGTTGGCTGTGGTTATTTTTGGCATGTGTTTCCAATTACGTAAATAGTGATCAATCAACAAGGCCCAACAATAGTCAAAAACGTATTGAACGGAGTCCAAAGTAAATAGTGTAAATCGCTTGCATAATCATATACATAGAACTAAGGTGGGATAAATAAAACCACGTCTGCTCTGTTTCATTTAATTTGAAGAACAGCACTTATATGGAATAGAAACATTAAGCCTCAATTATTTTCGCAATTTATCCACAGCTGTTACTTCTGACACATTATAGTATTGTGCATATATATTGTGAGTCGTTATAGCGTGATGACTGAACTCTCCAGACTTCTTACTTCACAATTCTTAATGAAATGTCTTACTTATTACTCATATCTATTTCACACCATCAAGGTGATAAATAAAGGCTGAATCACTCACTGCAACTTCAACGTGTTCTCATATATCTGGTAACTGTATTAGCTATTCTTGTTCAAAGTGTCCAGAAGGTACAACATCAAATTACAACATCAAGGCATAGAGTATCCAATATTCTGCAATCAAGTCATAACACATCATACACGTTATAACACATCATACACGTTATAACACATCATACACGTTATAACACATACATATTATTCGCCTATAATGACAATCCAAGATCTTGAACTACGTAATTCAACTTCAGAAAAGCTGACGTGGTCAGTTGAACTATCTGTTTCCACTACGTATCTTTAACTATCTGTTTCCACTACGTATCTTTAACTATCTGTTTCCACTACGTATCTTTAACTATCTGTTTCCACTACGTATCTTTAACTATCTGTTTCCACTACGTATCTTTAACTATCTGTTTCCACTACGTATCTTTAACTATCTGTTTCCACTACGTATCTTTAACTATCTGTTTCCACTACGTATCTTTAACTATCTGTTTCCACTACGTATCTTTAACTATCTGTTTCCACTACGTATCTTTAACTATCTGTTTCCACTACGTATCTTTAACTATCTGTTTCCACTACGTATCTTTAACTATCTGTTTCCACTACGTATCTTTAACTATCTGTTTCCACTTTCTTGTAGTAGAGATACTAGCCGTCTCTCTTCTCTTTTGTCCAGCGAACGGGAAAATTTATCTAACTCTTAAAAAACTCAAGTCTGAAACTATTCTCTAACTCTCAACCACTGGACTAGTTCGAGACTATCTTTCCTGGACAAGTCTGTCCAGCTCGAATTCCCATCTCTGACTGATTTTCGAACCAAACTAACTCCTTCAAACTAAAACCTCTCATTTCCCCACAATTCTCACCCTTTCAACATTTAAGTGAGTCCCAAAATTATCTGCATTCGATCAAATCGTTCATTCAACAAACTACGTATTTCCTCACATTCATTAAAATGTCTGTAGTATAATGTAGCGCCGATCAGTTCATTTTCTGCCGGCCTGACCGTTTCATTTTCCACTGGTCAACATTCAGGTGACCGCGAGATACACATCTGCGTGTCACCGTCTTTTGTATTACTTGTTGCCATTAAACATGTTGACCGTTGCTTCGGGAACCCATTTTCTGATAGGAATCTGCGTTATCTGATACGATCTTAGTCTGGCCAAGAAACTACTCGTTGTATAATAGCTTGCCACCTGGTACATTTTTGCGTCTCACATTCCTGTGGTATACGGTCACACTTCTTGCCACACAAGAAAATGGTTAGGTAACACTTGGGACAGTTTGTATCTTATTAGACTAATTTAGTAAGTTAATATCAATTGATATTTGTTACTATTGTAAGTTATACAGTATTTGTTAATATTAGTAATTGTGATGACACAACTATTTGTTAACTCCTTCTGTTCTTCTTCTTCTTTCTGTCCTCATGTACCTTTCGGTGTTGAGGGGAGAGTGAGTGTACCGTCATTTGACCTATTTGCCTCCTCTGCTGTTATATTTCCGAGTGTCTCTAATACACTATCTATCCACCTTTTACGAGGGCGTCCAATAGGTCTCCTGTTTTCGTATCGTTTGTTAAGTGTTTTTTGGATAATACTTTGCTCTTTCTGTCTGGTTATGTGGCCGTACCATTTAACTTGTTGTTTCTGGATGTGTTCAATTGTTGACTTGATCCCTAATTGTTTCCTTAGTGTTTCATTCCTAATTTTGTCTCTCAAGCTAAACTCCAATGATACGTCTCACACCTTTCATTTCAGTGGTGTTAATCTTATGTCTTGTTCTAGAATCTAATGTCCAAGTTTGACACTGATAACACAATGTTGGTAAGAAAATGGTGTTGAAAAGCGCTTTCTCTGTTTCTAGTACAATATCTTTGTTTCGTAGTAAAGGTGTTAATTGACAAATGATCTGACAGGCCTTATTACTCTTGCCTTAATAATCTTGCGTTTATTTCTGCTTCTTGTTTATTTTCATATCTCAATGTGCTGCCCAGATATTTGAATTCATCTACTTGTTTCAGTTGTTTATTGTTTATCTGTATGTTGATGTTCTCCTTTTCTCTTGCAATATTCATTACTTCTGTTTTGTCTATGTTGATTTTAATTCCAAATTGCTTGCCTGCTGTCTCTATTATGCTTTGGTGGTCTTGCATATTTTTAATGCTGTTGTGGAATAAAACCTGGTCGTCTGCAAAAAGCAGTTCATTTGCTTCATTAGAATTTACTGTATGGTCCATGTACGTAATAAAAAATAGTGGGGATAATACACATCCCTGTATTACTCCTGTGCAAATCACAAAGTCCTTTGTGTGTTAACTCCTAAATTATAAAATTCAACTTCAAGTGGTTCTCTGTTGTCCCTGTTTTACTAGAGGTCACATGAAGTGGCTTCAAATACCGGGATAGTGTTGTTTTTTTGTAAATGAAGAAGCTTGTCAGAAACATGATTTTAGTCTGTCTATAGTAAGAGTTAAGTTAGTTTATTATATTACAGATGTGTATAGTAAACATGCTCAAATATTGTCTCCGAGATACTAGAATGAGAACATACACACGTCATACACATTAGTGGACATTGAATAAAGAGAGACAGAGAGAGAGAGAGAACGAGAGAGAGAGAGAGAGAGTATGATGCAAGCTGTTATTGCTGTAGTTGACAACACTCATGGTCCAATTTCCGACGAGAAACCAACAAAAACTTGTGGATTATTGTTCGTCCTTCCATATAGTAGAGATGTCAGTGAAATGTTCATGTCTGATGTGCTGTTTTTGTTCGCAAATTCATCTTCAGATGGAACTAGGCAACAGGAACACATATGCTTTCAATTGTAAAATCTGAGATAATTTATTATTGAGGAAATCGTAGAAAATTTCTGCACATCGGGCTGTGACTTTTTTACACTAAAGTGAGGCAAAATATTTTAATTTCTAATACATTCTGTTGAATATTTACAATTTTATGTAATGTTAGTTTCTTTTTAGTTTTTTTCATAGTTAGAAGGATGCATTAGTTATCAAATAGGCGCAAATAAAAATTATATCTTGAAAGGTATAGTAGGTATACATGAAAATCTAAACATTGAAACTTTAAGACCCACATTCCCATATATATATATATATATATATATATATATATATATATATATATATATATATATATATATATATATATATATATATATATATATATATACACTTCTGATCTAATTGAGCCTAAAGAAACTTCGATGTATGTCCAAAATAAAAGTTGAACAGTGAAGAACTAAAATCGCATTTTTTGTGAATATAATGTTAATCATCCAAAGACACAGACCAGTCTCCCGCGGTGATAATTCGTTAGCTAGTTAGACTGTTCTTTTCGTGTCAAGTGCCGCACATAGGACATATTATTATTTTTTCCCATGCCTAGCGATTGGCTGCAAGCCGTTATAGTTCTTGGGTTGTGTTAACACTTATTGTCATTGCCTTGTATTTTATTGATCTTCGCAGTGTTATCCTGGGTTCCATGTTTTCGTTTTCCTGTTGCAGACCATGACAGAGCTTGGTAGGTGAGTCTAATCTAGTCTGATCTACGCAAATATCCTAATTACCGCCAAGGTCTTCTAATAATATTGGACACATATTCTTGTATGGATATGTCTCTTATTGATTCATTTGAGACAAAATGTTTCCAATCTATGTACATAATTTTTCGTAGACATTTATTCTAAAAATTATCCTGTATTTTATCTATGGATTGAGTGGATTTCCAGCTTTCACATTCGTAAGTTATTACAGGGATCACGCAGCAGTTGACAAATATGAACTTGGTATGTGTCTTTAAGGCATTTATTTGCTAGATTTTAACTAGCTATATAATATGATGTATAAGTAATTGTATAAATGCAATGTGTGTGTATATATATATATATATATATATATATATATATTTATATATATATAAATATCGTTCCTTGTTTGGTTTGGATATGTAACTAGGCACAACTCACTTTCTAAAGTTAGTTTGCAAGGAACAGTCGAGTTTAGAAGAGGGAGTACAGAGAAATTTCTGTATTCATAATATATAGGAATGGTCTCGACGAAATGTAGATACAGATACTACACGCATTCGAATGGCTGAGGATCTTGCCTGAAGAGTTTTATGGCTTTTTGTGGTGATGTATCTTTTGTAACCCCCCCCCCCCCCCATGACATAGACGGTTAATGGGTGCTTTTAGTCTAAGAAAACTGGTATACACTTAGAATTGTGATTAATTGCGTATAAAAGAAAGTAAAGTAACCCATAGCATTTATTAATGCCGTAGGGGTGTGAAATGTTAGGGATCTCACATTTCAGAGGCTCTGGAAATGAGGGCGGTAGCCATCTTCTCTCTCTTGCAGTCTTTACTTCCAGGATTAATCCGTTACCCATTTAAGTCTGGGTCGACCCGGGAGCCGTTGCGATCTGAGATACATTTCCACTTCCACTTGGGAATGAACTCATTACGACGCATAAGCGAAGCCAGTACGCTAACCACTGGGCTAGGCGGCTCCCAATTTGCCTATATTGTAAGTGGAAACAATCCCCTACCCCATGCACAGACATCCCGGCCGTTAGCCCCCCCCCCCCCTACCGGAATAGAACACAAACGCAATTCATTATTTCAAAATATTAATATAATTATTGATATGTGAAATGTACTTTAAAAAGTTATATATGTGAAAGAAAGAATTTTGTTTTCCCAACTAACGTATCTTACCAACTAACATCAATTAACACAGTTCATTTTAAAGGAAAAAAAAAATGTTAGAAGTAGAGACAAGGTCAAGCTTGATACTCATTACTAGAAGACTTACGAGCTGAGTCAAAATAGGCCTCCTTCTGATGTGATATGGAATATTTCCGTGGTCATGGCAATAATTTCATTGGTCAATTTGTGCCATCAATTCCGATCAACAAAGTAACGGAAATAATCGATTATATGTCGTAAAAAGTCGAATTTTGCTTCAGCCAACAAGTTTTCTTATTCACAAGACTCAATATTCACAAGACGGCTAAGCCCCTTTTTTTAATTGTCCAATTTCTAACTAAGTTAAAATAACATATTTCTAAACATGAAATTAGCTTTGTGCTAAATTTAAGTGCTTGGGGAAATAGGCGAATCTGCTATAAATCCATAATCGAGATTCAGTTTCATGTTGTTTTCTGACACTGTATTTTAACTATTATCCTATCACCGGGAGACCGATTAGTGTCATTGATCGTTTATCATTCTGATCACAAATAACTGCAATGACTAACTGCTTATGTGGCCATTTGAAATTTTGCTTTAGACATTGAGTTTCCTCAGGATAATTCAAATCATAATAAAGTAAGAAAAACAAAAAATGGGTATACCTGCGTATACCGAGCACAAAAGAAACATATATATATATATATATATATACGTTAAAGAACACACTGAAGTGTGGGGTAGTTTACTATATCAAATAAACTGAATTGTGGGCTAGTTTACTATATCAAATAAACAGAAGTGTGGGCTAGCTAAATATATCAAATAAACTGAAGTGTGGATAGTTTACTATATCACATAAACTGAAGTGTGGGCTAGTTTACTATATCAAATAAACTGAAGTGTGGGCTAGTTTACTATATCAAATAAACTGAAGTGTGGATAGTTTACTATATCAAACACACTGAAGTGTGGGCTAGCTTAATATATCAAATAAACTAAAGTGTGGATAGTTTACTATATCAAATAAACTGAAGTGTGGTCTAGTTTACTATATCAAATAAACTGAAGTGTGGGCTAGTTTACTATATCAAATAAACTGAAGTGTGGATAGTTTACTATATCACATAAACTGAAGTGTGGTCTAGTTTACTATATCAAATAAACTGAAGTGTGGGCTAGTTTACTATATCAAATAAACAGAAGTGTGGATAGTTTACTATATCAAATAAACAGAAGTGTGGGCTAGTTTACTATAACAAATAAACTGAAGTGTGGATAGTTTACTATATCAAATAAACTGAAGTGTGGATAGTTTACTATATCAAATAAACTGTAGTGTGGGATAGTTTACTATATCAAATAAACTGAAGTGTGGGCTAGTTTACTATATCAAACACACTGAAGTGTGGATAGTTTACTATATCAAATAAACTGAAGTGTGGGCTAGTTTACTATATCAAATAAACTGAAGTGTGGATAGTTTACTGTATCGAATAAACTGAAGTGTGGATAGTTTACTATTTCAAATAAACTGAAGTGTGGGCTAGTTTACTATATCAAAAAAATTGAAGTGTGGTCTAGTTTACTATATCAAATAAACAGATGTTTGGGCTAGTTTACTATATCATACACACTGAAGTGTGGGCTAGTTTACTATATCAAATAAACTGAAGTGTGGGCTAGTTTACTATATCAAACACACTGAAGTGTGGATAGTTTACTATATCAAATAAACTGAAGTGTGGGCTAGTTTACTATATCAAACACACTGAATTGAGGATAGTTTACTATATCAAACACACTGAAGTGTGGGCTAGTTTACTATATCAAATACACTGATGTGTGGATAGTTTACTATATCAAACAGACTGAAGTGTGGGCTAGTTTACTATATCAAACACACTGAAGTGTGTGATAGTTTACTATATCAAATAAAATGAAGTGTGGATAGTTTACTATTTCAAACACACTGATTTGTGGTCTAGTTTACTATATCAAACACACTGAAGTGTGGGCTAGTTTACTATATCAAATACACTGAAGTGTAGGCTAGTTTACTATATCAAACACACTGAAGTGAGGATAGTTTACTATATCAAACACAAAAATTCTTGAGACTAACGGGAATTGAACCAGTTCGTTCAATTCAACCAAATCGCCTAGCAACTATTGAACATGCGTTCTTCCGTACTTGACTAACCGCAACTCCAAAGAAAGATGCGATTTCATCATGCACACAAAGTCACTAGAACGGACCGATCGAGGCAAGGACTATTACAACAATAACAAACATCCCGTACAGGTTTGAAATATCCTCATTAACAACAAACATATAACATAATATCCGTATTAGTTATAAAATAATATAACGGATATTATGTTATACGTTTGTTGTTACTGAGGATATTTCAAACCTGTACTAGATGTTTACTATATATCAAACACACTGAAGTGTAGATAATTTACTATATCAAACACACTGAAGTGTAGCAACACCGCATTTCAAATCCTGATCTTTAATCCTTGTCATTGAAAAGGAATCATCATCCACACGAGTCTCACTCTCGCGAGCTATATCTCTTAAGGAGTTCAGAATATCAGCTCAATACATTGCCCTATCGCGCACGACGCCTGTTGATCTGCTCTTTTACTGCCTCGAACACCTACATGTTCCGGCACGAAAATAAATGTAACCACTTTCATCCTTACCTTTTTTCAAGGCCTCAATCCACTGTTCGCGAACGAGACCCACTTGTACCTTCCTAATCATACTCAGAGTCAATGAGGATGCAGACCTGCGTTACCTTCTGTGTGCATACTCGCTCAAATGCCCTGGTCACCGACATCGTCTCCATGGTCATGCTACTCGTAGTAACCGCAAAGGCACCACTCTCCTTCCTGATCGTTTTACCAGCTTACCGAGCTGTGAAGATCCAAGCACTGCGAACATGTTTAATCACAGATCTATCTGTGTATATAATCACATCCACCTCTTTGACATTCTCACTGGCCAAAACCAGAACTTCTTTCTGCACAGCTGTGGTACACCATTATCTGTATTCCCTGCTAAGCGATATTACTACTCTAATACAAGTTTCGAAATCTGTGGGTAGACCTATTTATTTCGTACATGCTGCCACATATTGCAATATGCGCACGCTTTGCATGACATCCTCAGCACGTCACAACCACTGCATCCATCTTTTAAGTCTGCTGCCTTTAACTTTCTGTATTTCGGAATGCAACGGGTGCTCTTTATCTGCATATATTTGAAGGTACGCCTGAGCAAGGGAATACTGTAATCTGTACTCAGCTGTTGGACAGTCAAGTAGGTACCGTATATCTCTTTGCGATGTGTCTCCTGTGCAGTCAAGTATGATACGCATTGCTGCATTCTGGATTCTATTCAGTCTTTCGATCTGAGTTTGGCTAAGAGTCAGTATTGTCAGTGCGTATTCCAACACAACCACCACCAAGCACTAGTACAAGAGAAATAACAACCTCTGCTCACACCGCACAGCAGCCTTAACCTTCACTGCTGCTAAGCACTTGCCTGCCCTTATGATAATGTGATCAACATTTTCCCTGAAACCCACTCATCTATAAAAAAACACACCAAGATATCTCATTGTGCTTGTTTTTTGTAAACTTTTCCCAGACAACGAAACACATGGTATGGATGTCTTTACCATGTGATTGTTTAAGGAAAGCCACGTCACGAATGCCTAGAAGGATTTACCACTGCTCCAGTATCCTTACACCAATTTGTCAGCCTGTCCAGTTCCTTCTGTAGTTCTACGACGCACTCTTCACGATGTCTGCCTTGCCTATACACCAGGATGGCATCGTCATACGACATTGTTCTGCCATCACCTGTGATTTGATTGCTATTGATATGTTCTGTGTATACATTGAAAAGCACAGGAGATAGAGGCGATCCATCTCGCAGATCAGAACTAATAACCGTTGGTGCCAATACCCTGTTACCACATTTAAAAACTACTACCATGTGCATCATGGCCGAACCAACACACCGCACGACAAAATGATTTACTGCAAGATTTAACAGCTGGTCCATCAAGATATTCAAGGACACCCTATTGTACGCATCCTAAAAGATCTATTGCGACCGCACATGTCTCCATGCGCGAATCGAACACCTCAAATCATCCTGCGCAAATATGGCCGCATTCTACCATGTCTTCTTTCCTGGGCAATACCCTCCTAACTATTGTCTATTGTATTTCCCCAGGTGGTTTGTGATCCACTCTTGCCGTTAAGCGTAGGGGTGATTGGAGCTCGAGCTTGCGTTCTAAGGCCAGATGTGTGGTCTCGGCTGTGCTATGACCGTGTCTGTTAAGGATGTCCCTGACGTTTTCTATTCATCTTTTCCGTGGTCTACCTCTGGGTTTGTACCCTGATCTCATTTGGTTATATGCTTGTACGTGCAACTTTTCGTGATGCATTTTAATAATGTGGCAAAACCACTTGATCTGTTCTCTCTCTCTCTCTATGTAAGCTGTACAAGATATTATACCTATTCTTTCCCTGATATATTCATTTCATAATATATCAAGCCTTGTGACCCCGGCAGTTTTCTCAAGGATTTCATCTCACATGGCACTATATTTCTGTAATGTGAAGATGAGAGAGACCAGGTTTGGCACTGGTAACACAGTGTTTGTAGGAATATACTGTAGATAATTTGTCTCTTAACTTCCATCTCGATCGTGGGGTGAAGAAGTAGTGGGGACAGTTGGCATGTTACTGCATTTGCCTTTTGACATCTTAACCCTATTTCTCTATCAGGGCATCCATTTTCTGTAAAAATAATACCGATTTATTTGAACTCTGTTAATGTTTTACTCATATGTTGTCTATCTGTATGTTTAGTGGACTTGGTGTTCTGCATATTTTCATAGTTTCCCTCTTTTGTGTATATATCTTCATGTTGTAATTTCTACATGTTGCAGATAGTGAGTTAACATGACTTTGTAGTTGTTCTTCATTTTGTATATGAGGCTCTGATCGTCTGCGAAAAGTAGTTCATTTATTTCATTGTTTGGTTGCTCTGAGTTGTCTTGTTCTGAATCGGTGATGTTGCCCTCTGTACTTTTTGCCTCTTTTATTATTCTGTCTATGTATATATTGAATAGCAAGGGCGAGAGCACGCAACCATGGCGCACTTTCGTTTTTGTATCAAATGCGTCTGTGATACCATCTGATGTTCTTACTACAGATTGGCAGTTCTTATACAAAGATCTTATAATTTCTAACAGTTGTCATTTGATACGATACATTTCTAGAGTTTCCCATAGTATCCTCCTAACAATGTTGGTAAATATTTATTTCTCTCAAAATGACACAATACCTTCCAGGTCACAATTCTTTCCAAAAGCTTTCCTATCGTATTCTTCATTGCTATGATTCTATAGCCTTGTATCCTGGTGTGATCCTTCCCAGGTTTGGGTAGTGGAACTAAATAGCTGTATGTACAACCAGTCTTCTTTCACTGTGCCCTTTAGAAGGCTATTAAACATGTCCGCCAACTCCCCAACTCCTCATCCGTTCTCCGACTAAAGCCATTGTATCTAATGACATATGGTCTGGGTGCTTTGTTTTAATGTATTTCTTTTTTATTTTTCAGCCCCTTCCTAATTTCTTGAACTGTAATTAACATAGGTTTTTACATGCTTAAGTTATTACACGTGTCTGTAATATTTTTTCATGATTTCTTGATATGCCTCCACATTTCTCTGACCAATTTGTGCAGTGTAGTGTGCCAGCAACTGTTGAACAAATATTTAACATCCGAACATTTATTGAAAAACATATTCAGCACCAACATGATTTATTCCACAATGTCATTGACTTTACAAAGGCCTTTGACCGTGTTTGGCATGATGGTCTGTCGCCTATACTAAGACAATTTAATTTTGATACCGCAATCATAGACATTAAACGCTGTATAAAAATGTAAATAGTGCTGTCTTGTCAAACAATACAATAGGAGAGTTCTTCAAAACAAATGTGGGAGTTTGACATGGATGCATAATGCCTCCAATACTTTTCAACATGTACCTAGAGCACATCATACAGGAGACATTACATGATTACAACACGTCTATATCGATCGGGGGTTGCCATTTTTCCAATTTGCTTTTCGCTTATGATATTAATCTTATAGCTGGATCAGAACAAGCATTGCAAGAGTTAACAGCAAAGCTGGAAAAAGTTACCAGCAAGTACGGAATGGAAATCAACACAGAAAAGAGGAAAATCTCGGTTAACAGCAGAGACACAGAGAAACAGACTAACATCATAATGAATGGACATAATCTTCAAGTGATGAATACCTTAAAATACCTCAGATCCAGCATATGCAGCTATGGAAAATGCAAAGCATAACTAAAAATAAGGCTGGAGATTGCTTTAGCGCCCTTATCAATTCTAATGGTGATTTGGAAAAGCAACATCAATGTTGGAGTGACAGTCAAACTGTATAAGTCGCTGGTTTTTTATGTTTGCTGTGTGGTTGTGAGAGTTGGACACGCACTGCGGACATGGAGAGACGATTACAGGCGTTTGAGTATAAATGCTACAGACGAATTCTACGAATCTCCTATAGGGAACATAAAACCAATGTGTACATAAGAAATAAAGTATAAATGTTTGCAGGTGTACAAGAACCATTGCTTTCAATAGTGAGACGACGAAAACTAGGAATGTTTGGACATGTGTGCAGGCATGATTCCTCGTCAAATCAATACTGAAGGGAACTGTCGAATGAGGAAGAAGCCGAGGATGGCAAATAAAAGCATGGACAGACACCATCAAGGAATGAATAGTACAAGATATTTCCCCACTCATCCGCATCACTGAGGATAGAAATCGCTGGAGGTCTCTGTGTGCTGAAGTACCCAATGTAGTACCCCTATTACCCTGAACGGCTACGGGTTTATTGATTGATTGATTTTTTACAATAGTATATTGTCATGGGAATATATACCTTATTAGTAGTTAAGTGTGGCACATAGCTGATATGTTAGAGCCAGAGTTCGGATCCCAATAAGGACTAGTTTTTGTGTTCTGTCTGAGGGTGAATTAAGAAATGCACCCTGTAGATGTCATTGCTAAACAAGGTGCCTTTATCACAAAGCTATAAGTACTCAGAATTTCATAGCGGGTAAAATTTCAATAATTACAGTTGTAAAAATAAGTAGTTGTAACTTTGTTACCCCCGAAAGAAAGAAAAAATAATCACAATTGTGATAATGTTCTGTCACATGTTAGGACTTACCTTTAGTAAAGTATTCGTCATACAGAGTATGTGTACAGTTAACTAATTCCTCAATAATTTTCATAAAGAATTATAATTTAGTTGATACTTCGAGCTGAAACAAAGAATGATCCTCCTGGACGTTGACTGGTTTAGATTATCTCTTATTTTAAATTTTGTTTTCTTGAAAATGTTCATAAAAATTGACAATTTCTTACAATGACCATTACTAGTACTTCAAGATGTTGAACATTAAGAAGGCTGTTGTGAAAACTGATCGTTTAATGCCAGTTTATATTTTATAACTCTGTACAGTTGATACTAATAGCACATGTTTATGTGTGAGAGACTACTATTTAAAGTCACTCGATACGGCGTGTAGCAAATATAGAGATTGTTAAAAACCACTTCAATATACATTTTGTATTTTAATAGTTAATTGTATAAGATTTCTTATCAACCTAAATTTTGTTCTGCATTTCTCCTTTTGATAAATACAATAAAATCATATATGATATGAATCCTAATCAGAACACTGCATGGTATATCACCACAAGAAACATTCAATTTTTGACTTCAGTTTGTGTACTCTGAGATGAGAACATATACACAAACCATTGAAAGATGCTGTCATACACCAAGGAGCATGATTGTAGCGAGAATAGTACAGTCTGACACCAGTTATATTCATATATGTGTTTTAAAATTACGTTTTGACAGCAGGTTAAATGAAGACAATTAGACATGTCGATATAATAATCACATCTATTGCCAAATATTGATAATCTAAATAATCATTATTATTCACTGTCTTGAAAGAAAATCATGAAACAAGATTTTGTCATCCTCTCTGCCTATGTCGTTGATCAAGTGACGCACATTTTCTATATAATCTCAGTTGGAAATGTTTTATGTTTTTGAGTATTCATTCCTGCTCATTACACTCCTTTCTATTGTTTGTTGTTGTAACCAACTGTGATAGGTTAGTAGAAATTGTTGTACAACAGATATATAGAATGTGTATAAAGGTCTATTATTACAACATTATTTTCAGCTATCACACTGTATGTACCATAAAAATAATTGTGAAGCACATATTAATAAATTATTCAGCCAGAAACACAAAGTATATATTTATCAATTGTAGAAACACAAATTATATATATATATATATATATATTTATCAATCAGAGAAAAACGAAGAAAATATTTGTCAATCTTGGACTCTGAGACAGAAGCACAAATTATATATTTATCAATGACATAAAAAGTATATATTAATCAATCTTCATCAATGAGACAGAAACACAAAGTATTAATTTTAACCCTTAGTGATTTAAGATCGAAACTAAAATTTTGCCTAGATGTATTTTTTTGTTGCAATTTTTTACACAAAATAACTGCCAAATTTAGTCATTTATTGAACCATGTTTTTTTATACTCTTCAATCATGTTTTATATATTTGATTATTAAGGAATTAAATGCTCTTTTAACTTTTAATCATATGTCTATATAATCATATGTAAAATGTACTGCATGAGTAAAGAAAAATAAATGAGAGAACAAATTACATGTTTGGCATTAATACAGATTCTACATGGCAACCAATGTACAAAACTTCTTACTTTCATCACTAAAACACCGTATAAACTGTCACTTTTGATGTGCAAAACATGATTATGCTGATAATTCAGAATCATGATTGCTCTTTCCTCTACCAGATCTATATTGAGTAAGAGAAGATATCCCACTCTGCTTGCTTGTGTTATCACTGACCAAAGAAAGTAAACGAACGTGAACTATCAATACTAAAGTCTGTTTTTATGATTATGTTCCAAGTGGTCTCTCTTTTAGAAGGTCAGTGGCATACAAGATTTCCAGTACGATGCATTGCAGAAAATGGAGATGTGCTGTGTTATGGTTTATATTTATGGCAATGGACCAACACATCCAACTTTGGCAGTGATATGTATGTATGTATAAAAAGGATTTACCAATGTTGCTGAATCATGGACATTTGTAGCTTGTAGCACAGCATGTGCGTTGCAACCTGCTTATAAATGTTTGATCCCAATTCAGCACTTGTTACAGGATGGTAAATCATCCGATGCATAAATCATCCGATGCATAAATCATCCGATGCATAAATCATCCGATGCATAAAGGAAGAGGAGCAGAACCTGTGCTTACAATTAGTGGACCATAGTTTATATTCCCTTTTGAAACCCAACAGTAATAACAACATTTAAAATGACGTAGAGATGTTATCCTGACCCAAACAACATTAGTGAAAAATCCAACAGGCAAAATTGAAATTGATGAAGCGTTACTAATCACAGGGACATACTGGAAAATACATGCAAATCAATACAAATCACACAACAAGTAAAGGACGACACTGTTGACGATCACATTAGAAAACTAAAGAGAGCTCTATTGTAACCTATTATTGATTTCCCTCTAGTGAAGACCCTTATACCAGTAATGGATGGATAATTAAATAGAATTCTGCAGATTTGTATTAATGTGTTACTTGTGTTTAGGAGATAGTGAAAACCTTACTACGTTTTCTAAATATGAATGTCTTTATTTGAGGGTTGTATTAATGGAGTGTTGCATTGTTGGAGTAGAAATAGTTTTAACACAATACATGGATGTGGTAGGTATTATTTCTGATAAATTTTTCATAAATGTACTCACTACAACAATATTATGCATATTCATTTTCTTGTATACATTTGAATTACAATTGTAATAAAATTTCTGAACATTTTGGTATACCAGACATGTTTAAGTTATATAATTTAATTTATAAATTCTGTTTAGAGATTAATTCTGTCCAATAACAGCTGTTCTAAAGAAACAACTATATCCTGGCTACTCACATTGCGCCATTTGCTTTTAATGAAGGAGCACATGTGGGATGATCCAATCCTTATCGTAGGAAGAGGAAATACAACCACAAACCAAATGGTGTAGTAGGGCAGCCCAGTTTTTAACCTAAATTGGCCACTGATCTAGGTTGGAAACACCAAAAGGCGGACAGATAGAGCGCAGCTTTCCTGATCCAGAAGCTCCTGCAACTTCCCTTGTTCCAAAAGCATTACCTTTCCTGTCCTTTCCTTTGAAGTTAATAAGAAAAGCAGAGATAGAGGGATCATGTTGCATGGGCAACACATAGTCTATATATTTCAGCTCCGACATTGCGCTATTGAGAGTTATACTCCATCCCAGACCTTAATGGGTCTTGGAATCCAATTGGGAGATGACAGTTGCAGGTTATAAGTCATTGTCATGTGGCATAGACAAAAGACACCACAGTCTATCTCTGACGGTGGGATACACTTTCAGTGTCACTGATCAACTAACGCCTGCTTCAAGCTGGGTAGTCCCCAGCTAATAAGGTGCTGATTCAGCCTGTCTGTTTCAATGGGTACTTTGAACTAGGACAAATTCTGAAAAACTTTCTGTAGTTAAATTGTATCAGAAAATACAAGGAAAAGTAGAAACTTCAGTCTTTAGTTTGGAACCTGGAATGTCCGAATTATGTGTCGAGGACATTCCACAAACATCAGTAACATTGAGGACGTGAGAAAAATGGCCCACCAATTCGTTATAACGGGAGTCCACTGTAATGGTTATGAAATTTAAATCTCTGTAATACTATGAAAAGCAATGGACATTTATACAATTGGAATTTGGAGTTAATAGAGAACATGTTTCAGTGCTTTCTAAATGGAATATGTGACTATTTTTTTGGAACATTATGAACATAAGAAAGCAAATTATGAACAAATAAAATAAGACTTTTGGTCACTGAAGAAACAATGTCCTAGTTGTTACTGTATAAAATAAATTATGTATATATGTATATTTATGCTAATTGTATATATCATTTACTTTTTAATAAAATAAATAAGTAAATAAATGAAATAAGAAATAAACTAACATAATTAAAAAAGAAAAAAGGAACAAACAAAAATATTCCTCCACATGTAACTTCACAAGACCAGATACTCCTTAAAGTGGTCACAAACTACCAGACGGAGACAGTACATAGTTAACAAGAGCCAGCAGGGAACCAGAATGAATCACCAAGAAATCCAGGAGGATAGGCAGAACCAACTCAAATATATCCAACACCACTTTTGCTAACAAGTCTTTCTTAGGACTACATCCTAATAGCCTTCCCCCTTCCATTATTTATTGTCCTTATTAGGACACGCAAACCAGACCTCAGGTCAAACATTCAGTCCCAAACAGGACAATCCAAGTCATTAGGGCACACTATACGTTCTGATATAGCCAAAGGAAAACTACTGTTGAAAAGAGCTTGTCTTACTCCAGCAAGACAAAGCCACCAACATACACAAAATGTTCGAAGGTTAACGTATGAGTTCCTTGTGACCTCTTAATACATTTTGGCTGTGCATCTAGATACAGCCTATTTGAACATTTTTCGCTGGTTGAGAGGCCGTGCCTCTCAAAGGATAGGTAAACTCATCATCTATCTACCTACCCTTTCTGAAAGTAATTGATAAGAACATGGTATAACTATTTGGAGACTGAAACAACCATGTGACGGGTCTAGCAAATCGACATTGTAGAACTAAAACAGTCTTAGGAAACATGGAGAGTTCGCAGAAGACAACATTCAATAAAAAAACGTAAACAAACTACAAAATTTGAAACAATAAATATCTGTGGATTAAGAAACAAAACAGAAGATCTTACAGAGAAAATTAATAAACGAAATATTACAATTTAAGGCTTATGAGACACCAGAATTAAAGGTACTGGAAGTAAACAACTACGCACTACTCTATGCAAGAGTTTACACAAATGCACGAAGTTTGGTTTATAAGTGATCTAGTTATTGATCACTTACATGTCAGAAATACAGTTGATGTGCCAGTGAACCGTGTAAGTGCAGCCTATATGCACATTAGGTATGTTGATTATCCTTTTCGCACACCGGACAAGTCTATAGGTGTTCAGATCTCCACTTCAGTAAATCTCTCAGGGTATAACGGCCGATGGTTCTGGTTCTATGTTGGTCCACTACTCTCTTTTAAACCTTTGTCATGTGTTCTCTACAAGGTACACCCGTTTTCATTCCCAATGAAACAATTTTCGATATTTAGTCGTATTCATTTATCTCAAAATCCTCTGATCGTACTGACTCTCGATGTATGCACCATGTGATGCCCGAATACACGGAGTTGAGTGTAAAGCATTTTTTGACAAGTTAAAAGAAACTTTGAACAGCGTAAATAGAGAAGAAAATGTTTATGTCATGAAGATTTCAATGAACGTTTAGGAAAGGACATAAGAAATAGAAGAATATTTAGGACAATTTAGTGATAGAACGAACAAGAAACATGCAACAAATTCAAAATATATGTATAAAACACATTCTTTAAACACAGATAATCCCAGATATACAAGTGTTACAAATGGAACAACCTTAATTACTAAAGTCAAATATACATTATATTAGAAACAAGAAATAAGAGACGTATTATACGAATTTCAAGAGAAATACCAAATATGTGTGCAGACGCCAAACATAAAGTATTAATAACATCAGTTAAAATAAATAGAAAGAAGAACAGCAAGGAAAGCAACAATACAGTTAGAACAAACATGCAAGTCAAACTCAAGAAAATATCATATACCAATATACGATAAAAGTATAAACAAAATAATCGTAAAAATATGTGAAAAACTACCAATAACTACGAAGCAAATTCAAGAGGGTTCATTAGCCATCTACGAATTCATAATCAAGGACATAACTCTAATTGAATTTTTAAAAGTTAACGAAAAAAATGGTCATCATCACTTGTGTTAGACGAACAACAAAAATTCAAGTAGGGAGCCAGAGGATAAATTTCAAATTCTTGAGACTAACGGGATTTGAACCAGTCCATTCAACAGCACCAACTCGCCTAGCAACTCTTGTAAATGCGTTCTTCCGTACTTGACTAACCGCATCTCCACAAAAAAAAGATGCGATTTTTTCAAGACATTCAAACTGTGCACTCAAGTCACTGAGATCGGACCAATCGAGACAAGGACTATTATAACAACAACGAACATCCCATACATGTATTGAAGTATCCCCAGTAACAACAAACGTATAACATCCGTATTAGTTCTACAAAAACAACGAACATTCCTTACACGTATTGAAGTATCCTCAGTAACAACAAACATGTAATATGGCTTATTTATTTACTTCATAAATGTTTGTTTTCGTTGAATTTTTTATTTCTGTAATAAATCGTTTGTAAAGTCTGCCCCTGGATTTGTATTTATGTCTGTATAGTAATATATTTTGAGAGGCACTGTTTAATGGTAGTCTGGAAGCACGCAAAATCACTTAACCTGTTGTCATCTGATGTCATCCAATTTTGACATTGTGTTTGTGGGTCTTCTGATCTTTTCGTTTCTGATTCTGTCTCTTATTTATATAGCCTATACATAAAAGAGATACCAATTTGCATAGAGAAAACATACTAGTGACGTGACACGGTGGCAGACGACGTTTTCATCATGACGAAAGACCTAGGAAAAACAACACACTGTACATAGAAACACACATGTAGGAAAGTAGGAAGAGACAGGTGAAGTGCATGCAGGTAGATCAGGCATATTGGGGGAGGAAAGAGAGAAATGTTTAAAAATAAAGTTAGTAAACCACGGTGTACTTATCTCTGTACGTCTTTATATAAAAAATATAAAATGGATAAATCACATAATTTAGAACAATACCCATAACTGACAAATCGAATAAATTGGGTAAATCGCAGTTTTACTTAGAACAATATCCATAACTGACGATTCGAATACAATGGATAAATTGCAGTTTTACTTAGAACAATATCCATAACTGACGATTCGAATACAATGGATAAATTGCAGTTTTACTTAGAACAATACCCATAACTGACGATTCGAATACAATGAATAAATCACAGTTTTACTTAGAACAATACCCATAACTGATTATTCGAATAAAATGTCTTTAAAAGAGCTGATATATCAGCAATGCAAGTACCAGACGAAGAGTGGCATGAAGGACAAGAATGTAGGCTGTCACATGGAAGGAAAGTACAGTACACGGGGAATATGCAAGGTAGAAAGCAAAATTATAAAACGATGATACGATGATAGCAAAATAAAATGAAACCCTTATTCGCACAACGTCCTGACTATCGATGCGTGCTAACAGGATGAAAGGAGGTCGGACGGAAGACTGGATTGTAAATAAGGCAACTGGTGAAACCAAAATAGTGTTGGCGTTTTTAAAAACTTAGAGAAGACATGGACCGATATACTGAAAAGGAAAGGGTGGGGGTTTAGAGAGAGAGAGAGAGAGAGAGAGAGAGAGAGGTATACATAAATTCAAGAGAATGCGTACTAGATCGAATATAGAGAAAGAGTTATTGAAAGAATTTAAAGACGACGTTAAGTTTAGTTATGACACTGTTCTGATTGCAAAAAGTGAGGAAGACATTCAAGATTTAATTAATGTAGTAGTCACAGAAAGTACAGAGAAAGGCCTCCTTCTAAATACCAAGAAAACAGAAGTAATGGTTATTTCAAAGAAACAAAATAACACACCTTGCCAGATCAAAGTGAATGATATAGTATTAAAACAGGTCCACCAATTCAAATATTTAGGTACAATGATTACAGCAGATGGAAGAAGTTCAACAGAAATAAGATGCAGAATAGGACAGACAAAAACAACAATCAGAAAAATGAAAAATATACTGTGTAATATGACCTTGTCATTAGAGGTGAGTTTTGCGGTGCTATATAACACCTATACTAACATATGGGTGCGAATCTTGGACAATAAACAAACTGGAAAGTGGGAAATTAGAGGCAACAGGGATGTGGTTCTACAGAAGAGTGCTGAGAATACCATGGACTGCCAGAAAAAAAATAATGTACATGTTATGAAAGAGTCAAATGCGAAACGGACCTTTATCAACAATATAAGAAAAAGGCAATCTTCTTTTTTTGGCCACTTCATGAGACAGGCAGATTTAGAGAACATACTCACAATAGGCAAAATTGAAGGCAACAGAGACAGAGGGCGACAACGTGAGAAAATATTACACAGTTTGACAGCCTGGCACTACAAGTAAACATCAACTACCTTGATACATAATACTGTGCACAGAGAGCTGTGGAGAGCCAAGACCGCCTAAGCCAACCGGCATGGCAGCTGATGATGATGAAGTGTAGCGAGTTCGAAAGATCCCATGAGTTGAAAAGGCGGTTTTCCTTTGTGACTCAGCCCCTATTGGTCCGATGTGCATGATCAAATATCCGTGACCGAGATGTTACAAGCACAACTGCGACCAGTCTCTGCGAAGTGGGCCGATATTGGTGTCATGCCATCACGACGAATGTCGTGTAGGTAGCGGCAAACGCAATCTCCAAATAGAAGGACAGTTTCTCCTATGTACATAAGGTGGCAACATTTACAGATTATCACGAAAATGACATTCCTGGACTTGCACATGAAGTTTTCGCAGATGGTGTAGGTAACTTTAGGGAAGTGAACAGTATCGGTTGAGCCCATGATACTCACAGGTGTAACAAGACTTTCTGCATGGTGATATGCCTCAGCAGCTGACCGTGTTCACTCTGACTCTACTGTTCATCGAAAGGTCTCGAAGGTTGCGGTCATATCTGAAGGCATCACGACACCAACTTTATCTACACGTAACCATTCACTCTGCCATTTCGGACATGTCGGTTCCCACATTGCTGACATGTCAATTCCTACATTGCTGACCTATCAGTTTCAACATTGCTGACAGTAGCCTTTGCATGATTTGGTGGTTCAATTCTGGGCTCTTTTGTCTCTATCTTGATTCAGACCTTTCGGTCGAAAAGTCTATACTGTGTTCTTTTCAAAGTACATCAGGATAAATGACCACAGGCCGGGCAACATCAAGTGAAATACGGAGTCCTTAGGCCAATAACTGGTAGACTGGCAAAAAGATACGAATTTGCCAGTAAAATACAAGGAATGACAGCTAGAAAGTCAGGCAAGGAATAGAGATTAAAACGCATGTGTGTTGCGGGACCAGCACTTAATATTAAATTCGAGCCCGCTTAATATGAAACTAATGGAGAATGTACATTAGAAAAAGCGCTTTGTAATGGAGAACATGTTGGATATAAAAAAAAAGGTTTTAAAGATAATACTGTTTATATAATAGTATCTTTATAGTTTATATAGTATTAATAGGTGAAGTAAGAACACATTCAGGAGTGTCCAATAAGTTCCAAATTCAATCAGGAGTTCATCAGGGGTGTATCCTACCCCTTCTATTTTTATAACATATATCGACCACATCTGTGAAATAACAAGTACCAACGAAAAGATACCATAAAAGACACATTAAACGAACTAATCTTTTCAGACGAGCAAGTACCAATAGCGATATCAAAGAACAATTGCAAGAACATATGAACACAACATGTCAAAAATTCAACGTTACGATTAATATTGAAAAGACCGGAAAAATGGCAATAGCAAAGAAAGAAAGAAACATCACCATCTCCATCGATGACAAATACCTTAAACAGGTAAATGAGTTCACTTACTTAGGAAGCATTATATCGAATGAAGGGAAAACCAGTAAAGAGATACAAAATAGATGTAACCAAACATAACCGATACTACGACAGATGACACGTATTTTCAAGAACAAAAATGTAAACATTGACACTAAAGTTGCATTATACAAGACTATTATTATTCCATCACTATGCTACCAGTGCCAAACCTGGAGATTAACAGCACAAAACAAAACAAAAATAGTGACAGCAGAAATTACATGTTTACGAAGAATACTATGAGTGTCATTAAGAGATAGAATTAGAAACAGCAGACAGATAACCAAAATAATACCAGCATTGCAGCATATCAAAAGACAACATATCAAGTGGGTTTCATACGCTTCCAGACTACCAACAGATAGCATGCCACAAATGGCCTTGACACATAGACATAACGGCTATAAAGCCAGAGGCAGACCATGTAAAAGATGGATCATAGAAATCAATGAATCCAAAATAAAAGGCTACAAACAGCATACAAGAAGGCCATCTCCAGATAACTCTTCAACCACTGACGCCGCAAGGCAAACAAGGGTCACATCGTATAGATAGATAAATAGACTGTTTATATAACAATGGATCGACAGCTTTAAATATTCAAGGGGATTTCAATTGTATAAGGGTTAAGCAATTTGTTTTGTGTACAGGAATTCTCCAATTCAAAGCTATATTTTACGTCTTGTTTAGGCCTGAATTTCAATGAGTTTTTATGTCACTTGAGAAGGGAGTTACGTGATGTGAGGGGTTCTATAGCAGGCGGAATGTTATGACCGTGAACATATTTCGAAATAAGATTACAATGAAGTCAATCCACTTTGCCTTTGGCCATTTTATAATATCATTGGAAGAAATGATTATATTTCAGTAATCGTGCCATTGTGGGGGAAAAGGGGGAAAAATAACGATAAACATATCGAGGTATCTCGCTATTAAGCCATACCGTGAAAATCTATACAAAGTTAATAGAACAACGTGCAAAATATATCGTCGAACCACAATTGAGCCCATCCCAATTTGGCTTCAGAAAAGGGGTTAGTTGCACGTGTGCCTTGTTCACGCTGAGGCAGATCAGTGGGAGAATATAGAATACAACAACGAACTAAATACAATATATACAGATCAGGAGAAAGCGTTTGATAGAATCAACAGAGAAACTCTATTCTAAGAGAAACTCTAGAAATGTATTGTATCAAAGGACAACTGTTAGAAAGTATAAGAGCTTGCTATAAAAAAATGTCAATTCGTGGTAAGAACATCACAAACAGACGCATTTGAGACAAAAACTGGAGTGCGTCAGGGTTGCGTGATGTCACCCTTGCTTTTCAATATATAGATAGACAGAATAATAATAAAGGTAAAAAGTGCAAAGGGCATCATTGCCGACTCAGAACAAGATAACTCAGAAAAATTAAAAATAATGAACTAAATGAACTACTTTTCGCAGACGACCAGAGCCTCATATATGAAAACGAGGAACAACTACAAAATCATGTTAACTCACTATCTACAACATGTAGAAAATACAACATGAAGATCAATACACAAAATAAGGAAACTATGAACATATGCAGAACACCGAGCCCACTGAACATACATATAAACAACATAGTAGTAAAAAAAGTGTCAAGAGTTCAAATATCTCGTTAGTATTTTCACAGAAAATGGGAGCTTTGATAGAAAGATAAAGACAAGATGTAAAAAGGCAAATGCAGTAACATACTGTCACCACTACTTCTTCATCCCAAGATCGAGATGAAAGTTAAAAGACAAATGATTTACAGTAAATTCCTATCTACCTGTGCCAAATCTGGTCTTTCTCATCTTCACATTTACAAAGACAGTGACATAGGAGATGAAATGCATGAGGATTGCTGCAGGGGTTACCAAGCTCAATAGATTACGAAATGAAGACATCAGGGACAGAATAGGTATAACAACGTGCACAGAATAAATAGAAAGGCAACAGATCAAGTGGTTTGGCTACATTATGAGAATGCATCACGACAAGTTGCCCGTACAAGCATAAAACCAAATGAAGTCAGGGGAACAAGGCCTGAGACAGACCACGAAAACAGATGGATAGAAAACGTCAGGGACATCCAGATCAAACACAGGCACAGCCAAGGCCGCAAGCTCGAGCTCCAATCACCCTATGCTTAACAGAAAATTTAAGTAGGAAGCCAGAGGACAAATTTTAAAATGCATGACCAATACGGATATTATAACTACTACGGATATTATATGTTACATGTTTGTTGTTACTGAGGATATTTCAATACATGTACGGGATGTTTGTTGTTTTTGTAATAGTCTTTGTCTCGATCTGTCCGTTCTGGTGACTTTGAGTGCATGGTTTGAATGACTTTACAAAATCGCATATTTTTTTGGAGATGCGGTTAGTCAAGTACGTAAGAACGCGTGTGCAATAGTTGCTAGGCGATTTGGTGCCGTTGAACGTACTGGTTCAATTCCCGATAGTCTCAAGAATTTGTATGCTTAACAGCAAGAGTGGATAACAAACCACCTGTGGAAAGACAATGGACAATAGACCAAGGCTTTGAAATGTGTGTGCTCGCAGTCTGCGCCTCATGCATGTATACTCAGTGACTCGATGAGCATGGTTATGAAAGTGCAGGCGGGGTACATTCGGGAACAGTGGTTGAATGCAGTGAAGAATTCCTGTGTGCGTGGAAATGTTCTGTGTGCGTGGTGTTCTATGTGCAATTTTTTTTTAAAGCAGCTAATTTCCTAATCCAATCCAAACATTTAAATAGTAATCCTTCGGATTGAAAGTATTTCCAATAGGTGTACCTTTCTGCAAATACCCAGTGAAATAAACAACGTATCCACTTGACAGCCACGCAGCCCACCATCCAAAAGTGCCACCTGAAATTATCATATGGTCACAGCTGGACATGATAGCCATGTGAACAGCAGGGGATGCGTAAGGCAACGCAATAACGTTGTCTCCGATCAAATTTTGATGACACCAATTTAAATCATCACTCCCAACAACAAAAGTAATATTCCTGTTTGGAAATTTTGACTTCATTAAACGGAATGCCTTCATAAAATAGGATTTCTGGGGAACACCGTACCCATGTTTCTCAATCTTGAGGAAATCGCCTCTTCTGACGTGTACTCCAACAAATAAGGCACTTCTGTATTTTGTGTGCAGGTCATGCAGAATCCCATCAGCTTCATTTGCTATAGAATCATGGAAAATGAATTCTTGCCTGACTTCCTCGGAGACAGAATAAAAATATTTATATGACTGAAGAAAGCCTTGAATTTTCATATTCTGTAACGGTAATCTCATCAATTTGTTGTCCAGCACAAAATGGCTTTCAGCGATTGTTGGCCATCTGTAATACATAGAATAAAAACAATATTATGACACAAAGATAACAGATTAGCCATATGGCATGGAATGTTATAAACAAATAACAAATAATATTATTCTATCATAATTTGCAATAATGTGTAGTAAACTCTGAAATGAAGACCATAGGAACTTTCCATCAATTTACCTATATGTAAAAGGTTGGAAGAAGTGGCGAGGGGGTGTAGATGGAGGAAGTGGTTGGAATAAATGTGTTTATATGTGTGGTTGGCAAAACGTGACATCAATAATATATTTTTATACACCAATTTAACTGTATCTGTCTATGAAAAATTGTTCTAAACTTGCGAAACAAATATATTTTTTACCTAGTGTTCTAAAATTGTTTGTGGGAAAGGGGGGGGGGGGGGGGATAATGTTTTTGTCATAATTATGCAAGAGCTCAATATATTCCTGGAAGTTGTTGGAAAGGAGGGGACAGGGAATAAAAAATTAGCAAAATAGTGTTGAGACAATTTATTCATATTACTTTTTTTTATGTTAGGACCACATTAGCTCTTTGAGGCAATTTTTGGACAACTCATTCCTTAACGTTAGTTGTGTTATTTTGTTGCAGCATATTGGTATGTTTTTCATTAGTAAAATTATTCAGTGAAAAAAGAAACACAAAACTACAAGTCACAATGCAATAACAAGTAATGTGTATGTCATACAAGCACAATTTAGTCATATTAAATTTATTGTAAGAAGTCAACCCATATGAAATCTTGTTTCAATTGGTGAATCGTATTAACTAACCGTAATGATGATCATACTATAACCCCAATAGAGCACGTGTATGTCCCTCTTGTTTCATACGGCAGGTGGAGGAATCAACTACAGATTGATGTGTCTCTGGTATTCTTTAAAATGGAAAAGTTTGTCAGAGCTCTTGAATGTTCTTAATGGTTAGTTTTCTCATTGTGGCCAAGTCCTTTTCCAAAATAGTAGTCCAAAATAGTAAAACAGTGATCTCAAAAACAGTGTTATTTATCTTTTTTTTAATCCGACTGTTTTCATTATTTTCTTCGACTGACGAAACAAATTATATATGCAAGGTAGCAAATATTCAATCGAGAAAAGTGATATATAATAAAAACGAGATCTTTGTTAATTCTAAGATTTTATGGTCCTGATATAGCCGAATTGGATTTAGTTGTCTATCGGTTGAAAGAGGCACATCTCCTAAAAGAGAGGTAAAGTTAACCACCTATTCTGCTGATAGATGCATTCTTCGGATTCTATGGAATTGTGTTCTTATCAAACACTTTATAAGCTAGAGAGACCGTCTTCTACTAGTGATAACTTGTGTTCAGAAAAAAACATCAACACAACAAGGATGCAGGACTTTCTGTCTGCCCTTGACGATTGGTCTAAGAAATGGCCACTGAAAATGCATTAAAAAAACAACTCACAAGTCTTCATTTATTCTCAAACTCCTGCTGATTAGCAGGATGTAGTCCGGCAAATAGAATTCGTTGTACCATGGGTTGCAATTTAGCTGCGATATATGTGCCTTTCGTTCTGATGTATCTGGTCTAATACAGCATGGCTTCTGGATCAGTTCTACTCAATGGTATGTGGCAGTCAGCTCAACTCCTAGAGCTTATTAGCCGCCTCTTACTACTTGAATAGTAGGTAAACATATTGCTATTCTTTGCTCACCTTTCAGGCCACTGGAACACACGGGCAGGTACAATCACATATCATGTGACTACCGCACTTACAGTTTTTAATAAATTTATAATCTGCGACAGTCGTAATTTTTTAGTAGTTTGCGATATAATTCTGCCGGCTCATTTGGCATGAAGATTTGGTATACATAGCATAAAGATCTTATATCTATCATAGAACCAGGACCGCAAATACGTATCATGTAAGCAGGAGGGGTCCTTAAAGTCATTTCTTTGTTTACTTGGTATGTGTGACCTTTATGAAAACTATTGGGGAGGGGGGGGAGCGGGAGTTAATCGTCTGTTGAACTCACTTCCTAGCACTAAATGTTCTGTTGTGACTTCTAAAGGGATGAGTGCTTGAAACATGCTTGCTTCCATTATCTATATTTCCACGAAACAGCAAATTTAGGACTCCATAATGTGGAATCACTTTATTGTGCATGGGTTTTTAACAAATTTCCCCATTTAACAACACTTTTAAAAAATCTAAATTATTTTTATGCTATTGTTCCACTTATATTGACAAATATATCTAAACAATTAAACGGCAAGAGAAAAATATTACATATTAAAAGGAATACAGTGTAAAATACTGAACAATTTTATTTCTATCTATGCATATGTTTTAGAGACATACATTCTATTTCTCATGTCAAAATAGTTTTTATAATTTCTGCAAGACACTCAAACTCCCATGCCCAACCCCCACAAACATCTATTTATTACACGTCAGTATCCTTTACTGCAAATATGCTTTCAAACAATATAGATTTTTGTCCATTCGTCATTGCTGTTTCATTTGTTTTCCCAAAAAATATTTAGTTTTGAATAAATTTATAAACATCACATCATTTTTTGATATCAATTACAAACATAGTCCTTTTTATAAGACATAGTTTACAATTAAAAGATAAATGGTGCTCCATGTCAAGTATTCAGAACTATCGTCCCACCTTCGTCATGGATCAGGTTCAAACCTAGGTAAAGATTGAGTTGTTAACTTTTAGAGATACAATTTTACATGTTCTCTTTACATGTCATGGAGCCAGAAATGACAAGTGAATTTTAGTATCACAAATACAATTTTCCTTGCACTCATTATCAGAACATAGGAAGTAGCGAGATTTATCATAGAAAGACAGGTTAATGATGAGAGCAACAATCTATGGGCGTCTTTGGTTATGCCAATAGTGAAGCAAGCCAGCGACAAAAGTGTCAAGTAATGAAAGAGGGTCAAAGTACGGACCATGGTTAACCTTAATCTCGGTAACCAGCGAGTAATTATGAGAACCAGAACCAATTCTCTCGTACGGCTAACATACTTAACTAGCGATATGGTTACAGAGGTGTACCATTCAATGGAAGTGATAAAAACACTTTGCGTATTAGCTACGGCCACTAAAGTCGAATGTTTCGGGCCATTCGTACAAATAAAATAGCTACACGACGAATTCCCTTTTTGCATCCGACTACATGTTGCTGTAAATCTACTAGGACTAGTGTCCTTCTTATAAGAGAGATACGGTGATAATTTTTGAACGAATGTAAAAAGCAATGTTTATGAAATGTAAATTTCTTGTATGTTATAACAAACAATGGACATGTATGTAACCCTTGGGTATACAAGTGTAATTTAAAGTTGATGGAGGGGATATAGTGACCGTCTGGGGCTATAGAAGACATATCAGCTAAACTAAGCAACCCTTCTTTCTGTACGTTTTTGTTTATTGTCTGGTTATTCATTGAACATTATTTATATAATTGGAGTCGCCAACCAAAAATAACAAAGAATGACCAATTAAACGAAGGACAGTAATGGCAACCGGCCTTCTAGGTTATCAGTCCACAGGTCGTGACTTGAGCCTGGTCGTTGGTAAACCTTCAGTGTCGGGAAACAAACCCATGCAATGAATATGTAAGGACTGGGCACTATGTCAGATTTAAAAAAAAAAACTTGGGGTCTTTATTATCTCTAATATTGTATGGTAGTGCGTCCTGATATAACTTAATTAGATTTTGTTGTCCGCTGGTTGAAAGTTTCCGCGGCTCTCCAAAAGAGAGCTAAACTCATTAACTGCTTACCTGGACAATATGTAGATACAAGTAAATATTAATTGTACCGCTGAATATCGACACCACATCTGGCATGTTGATATTTACTTAATTTCACTGCTTTTTTTAGTGCAAGCACACTAGCGACATACTTACACCGTCCATCCATTAGAACCTACAAGCATACAGGCCTAGGGTTAGTATTTCAATGACAACGTGAAGTAAATAATAGGAAATAGCTGTATTGTTACTATGTCATCTGGCAGGGACGTGACTTAATACCGCTCAGGTTACTGTAAACATATTGTTTGATCCAACTAGGACTAATAAGTTGTTCTTCGATATATTTATTCCTGAATTACGACTGTGTGGGATGACCAAATTCAGATCAAAGCTTTACTGTTCAAGCGATTCTAGCGGCAACAAATCACCATGCAACTCAAGTAAACAGAATTTTCCTACTTGACCAACCACATTTCCAAAACAAGATATGATCTTGTCAAGAAATTCAATCTGTGTACTTTTGTCATTAAAAAGGTAATACTGCTAGTAATATTGTATGAAAATAATACTCACGTAGAAGACAGGTTGTGGAGTTCTACTGAATGATGACTGGCAAACTATCACTGTCGGATATTTACGTGAAATAATATACACAACAAAACACAGGATTATAACCATACAAATGACAATACACAGGAAATAATCGACGTTTCGAACTAAAAGGCCTTTGAAAAGATACGCAAATAACTACACCACGACGTGTCCGAATGAAATATGGATGTGAGATATCCTGTATTTTGTTGTATATATTATTTCACCTAAACATCCGACAGTGATAGTGTGCCAGTGGTCATTCAATAGATCTTCATAACCTGTACTTTAGTCACTGAGAGTGTACCGATCGAGACAAGGACTATTAAAAAAACAACCAATATCATGTATACGTATTGAAATTTCCTCAGGAACACAAATACAGAACATAATTATATATATATATATATATATATATATATATATATATATATATATATATATATATATATATATATATATATATATATATATATATATATATATATATATATAATATGTTATGCTACTTTTATATATATATATATATATATAATTTTATATAGAATTATTTTCATTTCTCTTCATGCTTCCTATTTGAATATAAAATAGTCAGTTGGACAGTGAGTTTGGAGTGAGAAATTGAGCTGGACATAATCACTAACAGTCGGAGCAAAGTTAGAAACTTAGTAAGAGACAGTCAGTCTATCTGATCTAAATTGAATCAAATGAGCATATGGCCAGAAATAGTAGGAGTTTAGATCAGAGAACTTATCAGGAAGGAACTGTTCCAAAAGTGAGATCAGCTGATGAACTAAATCATATTACTGTGTTGAGGATATATCTGAAGGTGGTCTCAAACCTGCTTATTCATCACATCTTGCTAATTATCAATAATACACAACACACGGACGATGTTGCATAATATTTACAAATATATCTTGAGTGTTTTACTATTGATAACGTGAAACGCTCTGTCGTAAATCTGCAAGAATTTAATGAATTTTGGATGTTGTCACTCACGTGTCAAACTTGTCAGCAGTGGCACATGATGAGTGATTGAAGGATGGGAATGTAAACGAAATAAACTACCAAATAGTCATATAAAATAATAAATTCCATGTCGTCATGAAATAACAATTTTGTTTTAAAGTAAAAGTGTTACGAGTTTAAACGTGATAATGATGCTGTGTCTTCTTCGTAAGCGAAAATGAGCATGACATGTGATGAACAAGTAGCGTTTAGTGTACAATCGTCGGCGAACAAGAGGTCGCGAACAATGTCCGTCTTAGTTTTGGTCGTGACCTTCAATCTACTAAGATTGAACAGTCCTCCATCAGGTCGATAGCGAAAACAAATTCCTGCACTGTTATTCCGGAAGGTATCTTTTAACATGGCAGAGAACACCATGCTGAAGTGAGTCGGAGCCATGGGGCAACCTTATTTGTCACCGTTAGTTACTGGAAACGAGTTTGAATGTGCGCCATCAACTTGCACACATGCTGTCATACTACCATGGAACTGGCGACCACGATGGAGAATTTTTCGGGACTTTCAAATTTGGCCATAATCTTCCAGAATCATTCACGATTTATAATGTCGAATGCCTTAGTGAATTCAACAAATGTGGTGTAGAGACAAATGTTCTTTTTCTGATGCCTTTCCTTTAGTTGTATGGCAGTTAATATCATGTCAACCGTACCTCTGCATTGTCGGAAGCCACATTGGCTTTCTGGGAGGAGACCTGTTTCAAGATGGGTTTGAAGTCTGTTTACAGTACCCTAGACAGGATCATGCCTGCTATGGAGAGCAGGAATATGCCTCCGTAGTCGTCCCAAGCTTGGCGGTTTTTATTTTCTCTTGTATAGATGTATAATGGATGTATCCTTAAAGTCGTGAGGTAACGCTTCCTGGTTCTACATTGCCTGGTAGAGCTCTGTAAATTTAACAGTCATAACAGGGCTTCTGACGGCGTAATCTTCGGCTGTAATGGATTCTGGACCTGGGGTTTTTCCTACGGACATATTTGAGATTGCTTTCACTACCTCCTCAAGGCAAGGATACTCCGACAATGAATCATTGATTGGTATTTGTGTAATGCGCGCAGTCGATTCGTCGTTGATGTTAGAGGGGCAGTTTATTACATTTTCAAAATGCTCAGTACAACATTTGAGAATATCCTCTCTGCATATTATTGCTGTAATAGTAATGATGTATCTCTTTGACTTTGATACTGAACCATGAGTCTTGTATCCTCCTTAGTATTCTTTGCGCGTTTTTCTTTTTTCGTACAGCGTCTTTTTGCTGGTTGATTTGAGGTCGTTTAGATAAGCTTTGTGCTGTTTGTCCTTGTTATCCAGGAGAGCTTTGCTCTGTACGTCGTTTTCGTCAAACCAGTCTTGATGCCTGCAAACAGCAACGCTCACTACTTCTTCTGTACTTCTGTATATAATGTCAAGCAGGTTTTTCCCCATCTTTTTTGAATGTCTATGTAGTCGAATGTTAACGGTTTAATTTTGGTATCCATTGAGCTGTGCAGAAGCTGTTTATATAGTGAATCTTTCGATGTTAAGACGTTTTGACTTTGTTATTTTGAAGTCGTCGGAGATGCAATGAATGGAGATTCATTTTTAGAGATTGGCAGTCTGTGTTCCGTTCAGCAGTCGGCGCCACACATGAATTTTGTGATTCTCACATCCTGCTTATCACATTGTCTCACGATCACATAATCAATTTGATGCCACTGTTTCGATCTCATCCATGAACCCACACAAAGTACTGCAATAAATATCCATAAACAAAATGTACTCGCAGTATCTTACACGAACAGACGATTTTTCGATTAGTCTTCATTAGAACGAAAGACCGTAAACAAACAATAGTGCCTACACTTTACATAGAAACACACTCATGGAACGAATATTATAGGAGCCAGGAAGTCATGAAGAGACAAGTATAGAGCATTATTCGTGATGAGGGAAGAAAATGGGAAATTTTTAAAATATTAAAGTAGTAAAACACAGTGTACTTCTGTGTAAAGCACGTTTCTGACCGAAATGTTTTATCATGTTAGGGACACACATAGACTAGAACTAGCAAATCAAACAAAGACTACATATCCGTCATGTGTGAACTAATGTGTCAGGAATGCAACAAAAAGCTGTATCACTAGAACGGAAAGAACGGTGGGAATGTGAGAGGTTGCACGAGGAGAAAGTACATTACACAAGAAATATGCAAAATAGAAAATAACATTATAAACGACAATTAAAAAATAAAATAAAAGTCTTTCTGGATATGATGCTGACTATTCAGTACGTGCTGGTTCGATGAAAAGGAAGTTGGAAGTTAGACCGTAATGCAAATAATAATAATAATAATAGCAATAATAAGACCATAGCTAGTTATAGGTCGTAGGATTGCTACACTGGATATATAAGCACAAACCAAGATAACCAAACAACTCTTGCCGTAGCCAATCGGAGGAGTATAGAAAAATCCGACCAGCCATTCCTCAATCTTTTCAATCCGGATTTTCTCTGGTCCTCCTCGTCCAATTCCATTCTCGACTGTTCCTTACAGAATAATTTTAGAAAGCTAGCAGTGTAATGCTACATACCAAATCCAAACACGTCTACTCTGCTTCACCGCTGCCATAATTGATTCTTGATATTCCGTAAGATTAGTTAGTTAGTTAGTTAGTTAGTTAGTTAGTTAGTTAGTCGTCGGATCATCATCACTGCAAACTGGACACATCCATAGTTGCTCCGATCTCTCCTTGAGTGTATCCGCCATCACACTTCTGCTGACAGTACCAGTCCTATGCTGGTTGACCATCATTCTTCTGCGCCCTCCAAAATGTTCACCTCTAGCAACACCGCATCTCAATCCCTGATCTTTAATCCTAGCCATTGAAAAGGAATCATCATCCACATTAGTCTCACTCTCGCGTGTTATATCTCTTAAGGAGTTCAAAACGTCAGCGCGATCCATTGCCCCATCGCCCTTTGCCACAATCGCACACGATGCCAGTTGATCCGCTCTTTCATTGCCTCGAACGCCCACATGTCCCGGCACGAAAATAAATGTAACCGCTTTCAAGCTCGCATTTCTCAAGGCCTCAATCCACTGTTCGCGAACGAGACCCACTTGTACCTTCTTAATCATACTCATAGAGTCACTCAAGATGCAGACCTGCGTTACTTTCTGTGTGCGTAGCCACTCAAATGCCTTGGTCACCGCCATAGTCTCCATGGTCATACTACTCGAAGTGACCGCAAAGGCACCACTTTCCTCCTTGATCGTTTTACCTGCGCACTGAGCTGTAAGGGCCCATGCACTGCAAACACGCCTAATTACAGATCCATCAGTGTATATAATCACATCCCCCTCTTTGGTATTCTCATTGATTAAAGCCTGCACTTCTTTCTCCACAGCTGTGGGACACCATTCTCTGCATTCCCTGCTAAGTGATATTACTACTCTCAAACAAGTTTCGAAATCTGTGGGTAGACCTATCCACTCCGCACCAACTGCCACATCCTGTAATCTGCACACGCTTTGTATTACATCCTCAGCACGTCCCATCCACGACCTTCCTCTCTTGAGTCTGCTGCCTTTAACTTTCTGTATTTCGGAATGCAACGGGTGTTCCTTATCTGTATGTATTTGAAGGTACGCCCGTGCACGGCAATACTGTAATCTATGCTCAGCTGTTGGGCAGTCAAATAGGTATTGCATAGCTCTTGTCGATGTATCTCTTGTGCATCCCAGAATGATACGCATTGCTGCATTCTGGACTCTATCCAGTCTTTCGATCTGAGTATGGATAAGAGTCAGAATTGCCAGTGCATATTCCACCACAGCCACAACCAAACCCTGGTACAAAAGAAATAATAATCTTTGCTCACACTGCGCAGCAGCCATAACCTTCATTGCTGCTAAGCCTTTGCCTGCCCTTATGATAATGTGGTCAACATGTTCCCTGAAACTCAGGCTTCTGTCAAAAAACACACCCACATATCTCATTGTGCTAGTTCTTTCTAAACATTTCCCGGACAACGAAACGTGTGGCATGGGTGTCTTTACCATGTGATTGTTCAAGGAAAATCACGTCACGAATGCCTTAGACGGATTAACCACTGCTCCCGTATCTCGACACCAATTTGTCAGTCTGTTCAGCTCCTTCTGTAGTTCCACGACGCACTCTTCTCGATTTCTGCCCTGTCTATACACCAAGATATCATCGGCATATGACATCGTTCTGCCAACACCTTTGATTTGATTGCCAGCGATATGTACTGTGTATGCATTGAAAATTACAGGAGATAGTGGCGATCCCTGTGGCAGGCCAGGGCTAATTAATAACCGTTGGTGTAGATATCCAGTTACCACACTTAAGAACTACAACCCTGTGCATCAGGGCGGCGCCAACCCAACGCACGACAAAAGGATTAACTGCAAGATTTAACAGCTGGTGCATCAAGATATCCAAGGACACCCTTATTGTACGCATCCTCGAGGTCTATTGCGACCGCACATGTCTCCATGCGCGAATCGAACCCCTCAAAAACATCCTGCGCAAATATGGCTGCATTTTGCCATGTCTTCTTTCCTCGACGATATCCTCCTAACAATGTTGGTAAACACTTATTTCTTTCAAGATAACACGATACCTTCCGGGCCACAATTTTTTCCAAAAGCTTACCAATCGTATTCTGCATAGTTATTATTCTGTAGCCATGTATCCTGGTGTGGTCCTTCCCAGGTTTGTGTAGTGGAACTAAATAGCTGTGCAACCAGTCTTCTTTCACTGTGCCCTTTAGAAGGCTATTGTTGAACATGTCCACCAACTCTCCTAACTCCTCATCCGTTCTTCGACTAATGTCATCGTATCTAATGCCATCTGGCCCTGGTGCTGTATTTTTTTTACTTTTCAGTGCCTTCCTGATTTCTTCAACTGTGATTAGCATATGGTTTTCCATTCTCAAGTTCTTACACGTGTCTGTGAGCGTTTTCCTGATTTCTTGATATGCCTCCACATTTCTCTGACCAATTTGTGCGGTGTAGTGTGCCAGCAATGCCGCACCTTTTGTCTCGTCCGTCTTCTGCCAGACGGTATCGTCGCTCTGGAAATCGGCAATAGTCACGCGTCTTGTGAGACCATTCATGAATTTGTGTAACCGCCAGAACAATTTTAGTGACTTTTCGCGTGTGATCTCTTTGCAAAATTCGTCCCATTTTGACGCCTTTGCTGACTTTGCAATATCTTTGAATGTTTGGACTAAGATATCTTTCTTCCGTTTCCATTGTGCGACCTCCATGGGCTGAGACGCAACACGTTTCCGTGCCCTTTGCCATAATGATACTGCTTTCCGTTTCTCGCTTCATGCCCTTTGAACCTCTTCGTTCCACCAGGGGGGCCTATCCCACACCAGATTTCCCATTACTTGAGCTTTACGTTTGTCTTGTCGAATTCTGCTCACAACATCCACTCCTCTGCGATCATATTTAAAGGATCTTACCTTTGGCCTTATCTGCTTACTTTTGTCATTTTTTAAGACAACAACACATGGGAGGTGGTCACTGCCATGATGCCCCAGCACGTCCCATTTGCAGATAGCCACAGAAGCTGATGACACCAATGCCAGGTCGATAGCGCTATCATCATCACCATCCCTGCTTGCCATCCTTGCTATACGTCCATCGTTAAGGCACACCAGGTCCGTATCTGTCAGGGCCTCCTCAAGTTCTCTTCCCAGTTTGTTCGAAGCACTATTGCCCCATGATGTACCTTTCGCATTGAAGTCACCACAAAAGAGGATCTGCTTTTCCTGTTCCATTATCTCCCCTAGGATCTTCCAACCCTGAAGATCAATGCTCGTGTTGCAGGCATACACATTTACAATCATGATTGGGTGCTTGACCCTCTGGATCCTCACTGCCTGTAACTGGATATTGTCACTATCCCACTTGGACATATCAACCTCGCATACACTAAAACCCTCGCGTACTAAGATTGCCTGTCCAAGATGTCGCCTGTTGTAGAAACACTGAAATCCGGCTATCCTGATATTACCACTTTCACCTAGCTGTGTTTCTTGCAATGCAATGACGTCAGCCTCATAACACATCTTTTCTAGCTCTGTTCTACGCTTGTGTACACTGGCCACATTCCAAAGCAGCACACGCACGTTTTTAATTCCTAGCCTAGCTGTTTTCGATCTCGTTCTTCTAGTACCCGCCCGGTGACTTTTCCTTTTTGAGCCACCTCGTTTAGGCCGCTTGATATTGGCCGCCATTTTTCAAACAGTGTGACAACGAATACACTCACGAAGACTTCAGCTGAGCTGAGCAAGATTAGTTATTTTATGCAAATAAGACAACTAGTGACACTTGATACCCAACTAGTATCAGCGGTTCTAAAAACTAGAAGTCATATACCGAAAACATTCGGAAAAGCGGGGATCAAGAAGAAAGAGAAATAAAACAATACAAAGAGTGTTAAAGAAAGCGAAGCTAAAGATACAAGTATTACAATAATTTATGGAGGATGTGAAGGCTTGAGGGTACTAATGGCCCCGTGGAGTGGATAAGCCGGTTTTTCGTTGTGAAACAGTTCCAATGGTCCGATGTATATGATCGAATGGCCGTAATCGGAATGTCACAAGCTGTCACCAAGGTCACTGAAGTGGACCGCTACCGGTGATATGCCATCACAACGAATGCCGTATATGTGCAGTCTCCGCAACGAAGGTTGGCTACAACAGACGTCCACCATCCCCTGTTTCTTGCTTTGGTGGTGCACTCTGATAGACTAACCTGTCCATCTTGTGATGTTACTCTAGCATGTTATATCTCTGCATACCACTTGCTCGCATCCCTTCTATTTTACTCTCAAATAAGGTCTTCAACAAGGTCTCACATCTTTTAATCTTTCCAAAATATATTTTTGTCCCTGATATTTAATTCCTTTAATAATTATTTCTTCATATTAAGTGTCATTAGAACATCTTTGTATGATTTCTTCTCTTTCCATGATGTTCTCCCTATTCTTCTATATATCCACATCTCAAAAGACGTGACCTCTCCCTTCTTATTGTTTGTTTATTGTTCATGTTTCTGAGCCACACATCAAATATAGAAAAGATGCAGCCTTTTATAATTCTCAATTTAGCTTGTTTGTATTTGGTTTACATTTTAATATGTTTCTCATGTCATCGAAAATACTTTTAACCATTTATATTCTCCCTTTAACTTCTGTTTAACATCTGCCATCATTTGTGGTTATGTGTCTAAGATATTGATAATGTGCAACTTTTTTTGTAGTTTCCGCGTATTTATTTCTATGTTTAGCACCTGTTCTTCTGTTTTTGCTGATAATCGGTTTTTTGGATGTTTATATTCAACCCATATTCTTACTTGATTTATCGACTTGTTCTATTAGTCTTTGTAGTACATGTTCATTTTCTGCTAAAAGAACAGTTCCATCTGTATAACTCAGGTTTTTTTATATTTTCCCACTAAACTTGAGTCCTGGCATTACTTCTATATATATATAACCACTTAAATATTTATCAATATATAACAAATATTTAACAATTGACACAAATCCACAGGATTGTGAAATACGACTTATCCAGGCGCCATCTTGAACCGGAGGCCATTCTTATTACTTGTGCAAACGAAGCACGTTATGCGGTTTATATTATTTATGTTCTATCCCCAGGTGGAAGCTAGTTGATAGCATCCACATTTGTCATTAAATGTAGGGATGGGAGCTGTATCTGTTCAAGGCCAGATGTGATAGTTTAGTTGTACCGGAAACATGTTTTTGGAGGGTAGTCGCGATGTTATCGATTCATCTCCTTTTCTGTCTTTCTTTCGCTCTGTATCCAGATGATGGTTTGTTATAAGCTCTCAGTGGTAATTGGCCTGGGTC
>CM067300.1:44827720-44995220 GCA_034231615.1 Meghimatium bilineatum
ATGTCCACGAAGCAGGAAGTGGTTCATCGAACGCTATAGTTGGTCTGCAGGCTGCACAAGGTAATGTCGGGAGAGTTTGTCATTTTTTAGCAGCTCCTATGTTAATGTAAAGTGTTAAAGTGAATATTGAGGATTCTGGTGTTATAGATAAAATATTAGAATTAGGAGTAGTCGTAGGTTTAGATAAAGGCTTATATATTAGAAGTAAAATAGCAGTGGAAACAGCATTGATCTGTTTATAGAAAGTGCATGATTTAATCAGGTATTTGTGTAGGTATTTTAGAAAGCAACCCCATGTATGGTTCATCTTTGATGTAATTGCTTCTGAAAGATTAAATTCTCTCATAATATGAAATATTCTGATGGTTTGGCCAGACACGGGTCGAACAGAATGATGGAATTTGAGAGAATTCGACATATCTTCTACGATAAATTCTCCTTAGAATAGAAGTAGGAAGCTATATTCGCAAACGTCGCCATATGCTCAGTTCAGAAACGCATTGGACATATTGTGAATGTGTATTACTACCGAAGAGTTCGTTTAGTCGTTTGTTAGGTTTCAGAGAGGTTATTAGATCTCTCCGACGTGATTGATAGCCCAGTGTTATAGAATGGTGCATTTGGTGTCTTATCATTAGCCAAAAGGAGAGATACATTTACAGAGGGATTTTGGAGGCTGTGTTGATTTAAATTGTCATGTAATTTTAATGAAGTCTACCAGAGTTCTAGAGATCCTGACTTTTTAAAGTCTTATTTACCAAGTGAACCTGTGTGAAGGGTCACTCATCTTTCCAGCTTACTTTTCATCGCAGTGGAGGTATTTATAGTTTCTTTTCTTGAAACTGCAACATATTTTTATGAAGTCTTACCATAGTTCCCTGTCTTCTTGAAGCTTTATTTACGAGGTAAACCTGTATGAAGGGTTATTAATTTTTTCCAGTTTACTTTTCATCACAGAGGAAGTATTTGTAGTTTCTTTTCTTGACTGCAGCGTAATTTATGAAGCTTTATCGGAATTCCAGGGTTCCTGCCTCTTTAAAGTCTTATTTACCGAGTGAACTTGTGTGAAAGGTTACTCAATTTTCGAGTCTGTTTCGGGATACAACTAGTTGGAGACATTGAATTTAGATTAGCCTGTTGTCTTTTCTTGAAGACTCAGGCAGTTAACGTTACGGTGGAAACAATTGTCTTCAGAAGTGTGAGATGTTCGTTTTCAAGTCAATGGGATGGCTTATTGAAGAAAATGTCAACACTGCGTTATCAAAGTCCCACCCCTTGTTAAATTTTGTAAAGTGGCTAGTCAATGGTTGCGCCAAGCTTGTAAACATGATCACTACGTTAGCAATGCACCTCCAACTTTATTTTCCATTTTTATTTTGATATCTGGACCAATCATATAACTAATCTCGGCAACTGCAAAGTATTGACTTGAATGATAGGCTTACACTGACTGTCAATCAGTTTTTGAACTACTGTTTTTAATGATAATTAGTTAGGTCGGGTTTTTGGGGAAACCCCCTGATTTGATGTTAGAAACAATAGGCTGATGTTTTTTGATGTAAAGAAACAATAGGCCTATAGCCAGGGAATTAATTGTCTCCTTTCCTGTGAGTATAAAGTCTGAAACAAATCTGTTACATGTCATAACATAGGTTGTACTCAAGTAATTTATGTCCATTAAAGACAGCTGTTTATATATATATATATATATATATATATATATTTATATATATATATATATTATATATATATATATATATATATATATAATACAGTTTCCTTCATTTCTGAATATAAGACGTAGTTAAGGTTAAGGTTTAAAATGGGACTATCTGTTTTAGTTTACAGTCGCACAACAAACATCAGACGAAGTATTTACAATATCAACAGAAATCCTAGATTTCGAAAGTCTATACGGAGAAGGAAGAATATGAACCATGGGTCATAGCATCAAAACATCAACAAACAAAACAACTAAAGAAGCTAGCCATTATAGAAGAGTTGTAGGGAGATATAACCTTATCAAGGAATTCATTACATGATGGTTGGGTGGTTGGTTGCTGATCCAGTGGTCCATGGGCTCATGCCCTTTGACCTAATACCATAAAATGGCATTATATTGCCGGGAAGTCTGTGGAATTTCGGCTCACCCCGGGACAGAGCCAGAGAATAACACACCTCCAGGAAGGTAGGTTTCAACCTATGCACTGCTCATAGCCACTGTAGTCAAGATAGGGTTCACTGTGTTCATTCCCCGCCACCAATTGACTACTGGTTATGCTGAACTTCTATATTGCTCCATGCATGCAACCAAATGTTTACGTCAAAAGAATTGTCACGTCCTATGTCACTGTGCCTCCAGGATGGGTCTAACCCATAGGAAAAACCAGTGCTGTCAGTTTCCTCCTCCTCAGTGCTGTACAGTACATATCTGGCTCCCTCCCACAGAGGGTGCATACATATATATTCAGGAAAACATGAAACACATTTCAACAACAAAATAAAATCACAATTGTATAGATGACGTGCCATGAAGCTTCTCTAAGAAGAGAACCTCAATATAATGACATGCCATCCACTAAGGTTTTCTATTGCACGGGTGGTTTGTCTAGTGGGCCACTGGTGAGACCCACAGACGCAACCACATGTGTTTTACATGATCTGTAAACCCATTGTAAGTCGTGTACCCCCCATAAACCATTACAAAAGAAATCATAAACACCTAATGACACATTATAATTTCCAATAAGTAGTAAACTGTAAAATGAAGACCTTAGACACTTTACATAAATTACTTCATCAATTTTTGAGGCGGGTAAGAGGGGGGAGGGGGTGGGGGTTGTGTTGGAGGAAGTTCTCGAGAAAAAGATGGTTGATACGTGGGTACGGCAAAAATTTACATCAACAATACTGTTTTTATACACCATTTAAATTGTATGTGCCTATGAAAAATTGTTCTAAAACATGTGAAACAATTTTACATTTGTGTGTGTATAGATTTAATTTTATTTAGTTTATCTGTATTTATATAATGTTATATTTATACATTTTTGTATTCCAAAATAATTTATGGCGGGAGGGGGTGTGTTTTTTGACATAATTATGGAAGGGCTCTATGCATTCTTGGTAGTTGTTGACAAAGAGATGAGAGGGAGTCAAAAATTGGCCAAAAACGTGTTGAGGAAATTTATGCATAGCACTTTACTTCATGGTAGGCGCACATTAGCTCTTTGAAGCAATTTATGGACAACCCTTTAACTGAAAGTAAGGAGCCACATCAGCTTTTTGATGCATTTTATGGACAATCCCATTACTTGAAGATAGGTGTCACAATAGCTTTTTGAGGCAATTTATTGACAACCCTTTACTTGAAAGTAGGTGCTACATTAGCTCTTTTAGAGAAGTAATGAACAACCACTTACTTGAGTAGCCACATTAGTTCTTTGAGAAAAAATTATGAACAACCACTTACTTGAGTAGCCACATTAGTTCTTTGAGAGAAGCAATGAACATCCACTTACTTGAAGTAGCCACATTAGTTCTTTGAGAGAAGTAATGAACATCCACTTACTTGAGTAGCCACATTAGTTCTTTGAGAAAATTATGAACATCCACTTACTTGAGTAGCCACATTAGTTCTTTGAGAAAATTATGAACATCCACTTACTTGAGTAGCCACATTAGTTCTTTGAGAGAAGTAATGAACATCCACTTACTTGAAGTAGCCACATTAGTTCTTTGAGAGAAGCAATGAACATCCACTTACTTGAGTAGCCACATTAGTTCTTTGAGAAAAATTATGAACATCCACTTACTTGAAGTAGCCACATTAGTTCTTTGAGAGAAGTAATGAACATCCACTTACTTGAAGTAGCCACATTAGTTCTTTGAGAGAAGTAATGAACATCCACTTACTTGAAGTAGCCACATTAGTTCTTTGAGAGAAGTAATGAACATCCACTTACCTGAAGTAGCCACATTAGTTCTTTGAGAGAAGCAATGAACATCCACTTACTTGAGTAGCCACATTAGTTCTTTGAGAAAAATTATGACATCCACTTACTTGAAGTAGCCACATTAGTTCTTTGAGAGAAGTAATGAACATCCACTTACTGAAGTAGCCACATTAGTTCTTTGAGAGAAGTAATGAACATCCACTTACGTGAAGTAGCCACATTAGGTTCTTTGAGAGAAGTAATGAACATCCACTTACTTGAAGTAGCCACATTAGTTCTTTGAGAGAAGTAATGAACATCCACTTACGTGAAGTAGCCACATTAGTTCTTTGAGAGAAGTAATGAACATCCACTTACTTGAAGTAGCCACATTAGTTCTTTGAGAGAAGTAATGAACATCCACTTACGTGAAGTAGCCACATTAGTTCTTTGAGAGAAGTAATGAACATCCACTTACTTGAAGTAGCCACATTAGTTCTTTGAGAGAAGTAATGAACATCCACTTACGTGAAGTAGCCACATTAGTTCTTTGAGAGAAGTAATGAACATCCACTTACTTGAAGTAGCCACATTAGTTCTTTGAGAGAAGTAATGAACATCCACTTACGTGAAGTAGCCACATTAGTTCTTTGAGAGAAGTAATGAACATCCACTTACTTGAAGTAGCCACATTAGTTCTTTGAGAGAAGTAATGAACATCCACTTACTTGAAGTAGCCACATTAGTTCTTTGAGAGAAGTAATGAACATCCACTTACGTGAAGTAGCCACATTAGTTCTTTGAGAGAAGTAATGAACATCCACTTACGTGAAGTAGCCACATTAGTTCTTTGAGAGAAGCAATGAACATCCACTTACTTGAAGTAGCCACATTAGCTCTTTAGTTAACGCACTTGCTTCCTTATCCGGTGATCCTTTATTCAAATTCCAGTGCAACTCAAAATATTAAGAAAACAAGAACCATTATTGTCTATGCAAACTCAGCCTAAGGAAAAAGGTATCATATCTCATTGTAAAGTAAAAACGGCAGACAAGATGCTGAAAACATCTTTCTAAGTATGGATCTGGTCAATAAGAAATACAGACCTCACATTACTTATCTTCAAGGAGTATTAATTTCGTAGAAAATGACACTTAGATGAAGAGCGGCAAAAACGTGGTAAGAAATAGTACAAGTGGGTTGAGATGGATGAAATAGTTTAATAGCTTGCACAATGAAGACAAGACACTGGATGTTGGAGATGCGTTAGAGAACATTTCCGATAGGGAGACGACACTTTATATATATATATATATATATATATATATATATATATATATATATATATATATATATATATATATATATATATATATATATATATATATATATATATTGTTTCGAATACTGCAAGTTTGTTTCTGCAATTGTGTTTCTCGTCTTACAGATCATCAAGATTTGCATTAATATATTGCAACTGCGAATATGTAAGCTCCAAGGAAAGTTAGTTGTGTTATTTTGTTGCAGCATTGCCAATTGTTCTTCATTTGTAAAATTTGTGAGTGGAAAAGAAACACAGCTCTGCAAGTCACAAAACAAGAAGAAGTAATGTCACAAAACAAGAAGAAATAATGTTACAAAACAAGAAGAAATAATGTCACAAAACAAGAAGAAATAATGTCGCAAAACAAGAAGAAATAATGACACAAAACAAGAAGAAATAATGTCGCAAAACAAGAAGAAATAATGTCGCAAAACAAGAAGAAATAATGACACAAAATAAGAAGAAATAATGTCACAAAACAAGAAGAAATAATGTCACAAAACAAGAAAAAATAATGTCACAAAACAAGAAGAAATAATGTCACAAAACAAGAAGAAATAATGTCACAAAACAAGAAGAAATAATGTCACAAAACAAGAAGAAATAATGTCACAAAACAAGAAGAAATAATGTCGCAAAACAAGAAGAAATAATGTCACAAAACAAGAAGAAATAATGTCACAAAACAAGAAGAAATAATGTCACAAAACAAGAAGAAATAATGTCACAAAACGCACAATTTAGTGTAAAGTGGCAACTCATATGAAATCTTATAAATTATTCCCAGAGCATCTCTTGGTGTGTGGTGTGCAATTCACCACGAAATTATTATAACATGTTTCAAGTGGTGAACCGTAGAGACGAACCGTGATGATGATCATAATATAACCCCAATAGATCACGTGTATGTCCCTCTTGTTTCATACGGCAGGTGAAGAAATCAACTCCAGATTGAAGTTTTGTTTGTATTATTTAAAATGGAGATGTTTTTCAGAGTTCTTGAGTGTTTCCGATGGCTAGTTTACTCAATGTGGCCAAGTCCTTTTCCATAATATTTATGCACTCTATTCCAAAATAGCGTCATTTATCTTGGCTGATCCGACTGCTTTAATTCTTTTCGTTGACTGGCGAAACAAAGTGACAAATTATTCACTGAGAAAAGTGATATGACATAAAACTCGGGTCTTTGTTATCTCTAGATTTTATGGTAGTGCGCCCTGATATAACTAAATTGCACTTTTTGTCCGTCGTTTGAAATGGTACGCCTTCTAAAAGAGAGGTAAAGATAACTACCTTGAGGTTGTTCGTCCATCACAAGTGATGATGATCATTTGTTACATCCACTTTTGAAAATTCAATTTTAGTTATGTCCTTGATTATGAGTTCGTAGATGGCTAATGAGCCCTATTCGAGCTGTAAATGTCCTTGGACAGTTTGGACATGGAATGACGACTGTAGACGGAAGTTGAAAGATAACTACCTATCTACCAGATATAACACCAGTTCAGTTATTTGATGTTGCTGAAATTGTGCTCTCATCAAACACTTTGTGTTTGGAAAAAGGAAGCAAAACGTTTAGGGGGCTCATGAGGCATCCCTAGCACACACGTATGAACAGTCCAGGGACAATGGGACAAAACGTTTAGGGGGCTCATGGCGCATCCCGCGCACACACGTATGAACAGTTCAGGGAAAAGAGTTGACAAAACGGAGTAACTGCGCGACTCACGCAAAAATAATAATTCTATTTTAGCGAACTCACTTACAAAGTCAATACACATAAATTCAAACTGGACAAGAAAGTGCTTCTCGGAACTAAACTACATCATTCCATGCATTAAATAACTTTAAGAAATGCAATTTGAAAAATAAATAAAGTTTATGGCAAGCAAATGCATTGAAAAAATCTTTTCGCAATCAATTTGAACGTATACACTGAACATCTGCTAGAACATCTGTTGAAAATGAGGGAAAATATCAAAATGAACAAAAATAAATATAAGTGTTAACAAAAAAAGTGATATGACAACCTAACAACAAGACACAGTAACAGACGACGTTTCTACTAAAAGCATTTATCATGACAAACATTAGACAACAGTAAACAAATCTTACACAGAGACACACATGGTGTTGAGAGGAAGGGGAAAAAAGAAGGAATTGGGACAGTATTGAGGAGACGACGGAGGAAGCAAAGATAGGACATCATGACAGGGAAAAAGAGAGTGTGAGAGGAAGTTGAAAATAGTAAGTAAGTGCACAGAAAAGTGGAAACAGATAAGATATAATGCAAATTAAATTAAAATGAAAATGATAATGGAAATTACTCAGATCGGAAGTAGTTTGCTGTGAAAAGAGAGTGGGGACTGGAGGCAACTAGTTAAATAACACATTGTGGCCTGTTATTACACGTTCAATGACGCAGATTCAGAAAGACTACCTGGGGCTATAAGAGGCCATTCAACTTGTGGACAAAGGCCCGATTAATCACAGACAGGAAGTATAAAGAATGCGCGGCAAACAAGAATCTAAGTAAAATGGCTGTAGTCGCCAAAAGGTGCAGGTGTCCGTAAAACTTACTCGAACAAAATGGCCTATAATAAAAGACATAAAGAGAGAAATGGAGTTAAGAGAAGGAAGTAAAACGAAAAAGGGGTAAATAAAAAATTGAAAGAGAAGTGAAAATAGCAGATCGACGCCGACCCCAAATAAACACGAAGATACATCACACAAGAAGGAATGCGGAGATTTGAGGGTGTCCAGGGGAAGAAAAGACAGCATAACTAAAGAGGAGTGGAGCATAACGAGAAAGTGAGTGGTAAGAAGGTATCAACAAGAAGAAGTATGATATAGGAATACGTGGGAAGACTGTTCCGGAGAAAAGGGCACTAGTGAAGGTGGAGAATAAAGGGACAGGAAGCAAAGGCCATGACGGAGAGAGGCAGACCAAAAACTACAACCAAGGCATGTGAAATGTATAGGATGACGAAAAAGGGGTAGGTGAGGGTTGTCAGGTAGTTGTCCAGGGACCTCAATGTTGTGTTCAGTGGAGGTCGGTGTGGTAGAAACCTCGATGAAATATAACGAAGGATGGATCAAAGACATACCTGCAGCGCTAAGTACCTTGTGATGCCGTGTACTGGGGAATGTGACTAATCGCATAAACCGAAGATGATATAACGATAGGACAGGGGCACTTCGAAACCCTTATGTGCGTATTGCTCGCAGCCGTATACTGGCCCATCTATAAGAAACAACGATCAGCGGACAGAACTTCCAACCACCAATATATGATCCTTTAGTACGGACCATGTACTGTGGTAGGAACATATCAGATGAGATGATCATGTCTGTGTGAGACCAACCGTACATAGCAATCCGTTTTGTAGTCATTGCTCGACGCTGGCTCCATAGAAAGACATAGGTGAGACCATTGCCTCCGAGTCATCCTAGTCGTATGTAGCAGACCGCCTGTTGGCACTGCAGCCATAACATAGTTGTAAAAAGGGGGGGGGAGGAGTAAGAGTGAGTCATACAGTCTCTACATGCTCGTTTGCTTTAGAGGTAGCTGACCCAACAATGACTAGGAAGAAAAGCCAGAAAGTAACCAGGAACGATGGTAGGCCCAGAAGTGATAATGTGGCTAGAAGGAGCGCTCATGGGCCACTGTGGATGGCAGAGGGGAAACATCAGTGAAAAGCTTAGGTAGTGAGAATAGATAAAGTAGAGAAAGTAAGACGGAACAACCTAAGGAGAAGAGATGAGGGAAGCATCGCTGGCTCGACCGATAGGAAAAGAGTGAATAAGTATGATGACGAGTCATGCAACTATACCAACCAAACGACGCGCGAAACCACAACAGGCCAACACTCGATCCAGCAGCGCCCCGTAAAACCCCTAGGTGTGATCAACCACCGGCATACCAACCACACGTGACGCGTCAACGTAACCCAGCCACTTAATGGCGGCCCACGCCAACTTGCCACAATGGAGTGTAACAGTATATAGGAATGGACGGGAAGAAAGATGGATAGGGGAAGGGCAGTAAAAAAGGAATGGAGGAGCAACAGAGAAAAAGATGAGCAGGTGGACGAAAGGAAGTTATTGGAAGTGTAACTTGTCGTTGATGGCATGTGGCTTAAGTGTACCGAGATTAAGAATCAATCGTGAATGGCAGGTGACAATGAATGTCATGTGAACCTTGGTGAGAGTCACTGTTAAAGGGAAGGGCCATCGGAGAAGAGTTATGGTTACGGATAGCCCGCAAGTATTCAGCAAACCTCGCGGCTAGAAATCTTCCCGTCTAGCCGATGTACATCAGGTTGCATCGTTTGCAAGTAATAACATACACATATACTTAAGAAACTGGATGGAGGAGGTGCGGAATACAAACGGGCACGTGAGACACGGGCGGTGGCAGGAGGAGGTGCCGGTGGGAGGTCCTGCAGAATGAGGTGAGAGTGCAACAGGGTATCATGTAGATTTCTGTCTCTGAGGAAAGCCACAATGGGTGGGGCGGGAAATATCACTTTGGCCAGGGGTTCAGATGAGAGGATCGAGAAATCACTGAGAATGATCTTAAAGGTTGGGATTTTTGGGGGGTTTGAAAGTGGGGATCTGTTTAGGGCGTGTGGAAGGTAGTTGAGTAGTGCGTGATAGGGCATCAGAAGAGGAGATAGGGAGGACACGACTTAGGATAGAGAAAAGGACATCCCTCGAGTACAGAAGTCGGCAGGACAAGCCATATCATGGTTATGCTAAAGAAAGTCATAATCGTCATGGCAGAACGATAGAGGCGTAGAAGGTGAGAGAAGGGAAGGGGGTCACGGCATGAACGAAATTGAGAAGAGGAATAAAGAAGGAAGCTATGAGAGTCGACAGGTTTATAGTAGACAGAGGTGGAGAGAGAAACTGGACCAATGGAAACAGAGATGTCCTATATTTCTTACGGGGGATACAGGTAATGATGTTTTACTCAACGACGACTAACACACTATCCATGTCGAATGCTCACGTGAAAGAATACACACATACACAAACACAAGACATAATTATTTCGACATATTGCATTCACATTTCGATCGGACACGTTTGTGTGTCGTTGTCATTTCTACTCGTCGTTTTTTTGGATGTAATGTGCTTATCTTGATAAAGGACGTTTGTTCGAAAAGTCGATTATGTCATGTGTAGTGTTAATTGTATTATTATATCCTGTGTTTTTTGTGTGTATTCTTTCACCTGAACATCCGACATTGATAGTATGTTAGTCGTCGTTCAGTAATACTTCATTACCTGTATCCCACTTAGTGCTATGTTCATACAGTTTTACAGCACAATTACCTCTAATTAATCAAACTGAAGTAGCGAACCTCTCACTATAAATTGTACTATAAAATGTTGCAATAAATTTGAAACAAAAGCCGAAGCCTTGAGGCAGCGCTGATATCCCCACTTAAATACCCATGTGTCTAGTGACGGGCACCTTCAAGCGAGTATAAGCCGATATAAGCTCATACTGCTGGTATGGGGTTATTGACTCCATGTCAGTAGCGTGTCGGGAGGTGCAATTATTTATTTTTAATTTTAGTATTTTTAACATTTTATTTATTTTTTAAATTGTTGCCTGGCAGTCACCATTAGGAGATGGAAAGGCTACGGAAGACAACATAGACAGAAAAACAGGAGAAGGCAATTCAACAAACTTCCGATGTCGTGCGGGTAGTGCTGGGATGCTCAAGAACATGGATAGAAAGACTCCATATCATCCCTCACCGAAGATGGAACATGTCATCCTCAACAGGCACGAGTACCCAGCAATGGAAATGGGACAAGTACGCATTATACAGTTAATGGTTATGCTCTGATTCGTTACACGAAATGGGGCTGTCCCTGTGGTTCATAGTCAGGCAGGAGGAATTCCGGACCCCCAGCCTCCAATAAGTCAATCAACTGCTACTGATGATGACTCTGTGTTTCGGGGACCGTGGATTAAACAAAGTAGAGCAACCGGTCAAACGAATCACGTAAACAAAAACACAATCAAAATCATGCTGTGGAACAAAGAGATTTACGGTAAAATGGCGCGAGACGACAGCTGTGTTGATTCTCACTCGTCACAAATGGAAGTGTAGTTCGGTGTTTCGGGATTCTTCATCTGGAATAGGTGGACTTATTTATGTATGTATTAATTAGAGATCACAGCGTAGTCAAGTGAGGTTTTCCCGATACAACACTGCGACAGGATTAGTAACCCAACAGTGAGAACTCAAGTCGCTCGTAGAAAATGGAGGGTCTCTCGGAGACAAACTCAAACGATAATGGACAACGACAGCGCAAAACAAACGTAAGCTTGCGACAACTGAAATGGCATGCTTACGCAGAATCCTAGGAAAATCGTTAAGAGACAGGGTGAGGCATGAGGACATACGACAAAATCCGGTACACCATAATCTTAGAATACATCAAGAGACAACAGATCAAATGGTTTACACACATCAGCAGACTACCATCAGACAGCATACCACAGCAAACTATGCTACACATATACAGCAAAGGCAGACCTAGAGACCGACCACAAATATGACATATATATGATAGAGCGATAAATAGTCTAAAAGTATTGACAGATGGGTTTAAAGGAGAGAAAGGCCCAACAGATGCAGAAATAGTAATACCTGAGAGGAATATCAATATGAGCTTTAAACTAACAGAACATACATCAATATTCACGGTTGAATTAGATGCAATAGTAAAAGCCTAATATTGTTACATTCCTGACTGACTCATTATCATCAGTTCATGCAGTATAAAATAAACACGACAGCCACAGACCAGATACAATATATGATATATTACGCATAACAACAAACTTAGATCACGTTGGTACAAGGGTTAATGTAATGTGGATTCCAGCCATGTCGGTATACCAGGAAATGAGGCAAGCCAAGGATGCCAAGAAAGGACGTAAATATGGACTAGAGATCATGGTAAGACCTGGCAGATCTGAAACCAGAAGCATAATAAAGGACAAATTACTAAAGTAATGGACAGAAAAATGGAACAACAGTGCAAAAGGGAGGCATGCACATGCTTTGCTAAAGGGACCCACTAGAACCACCCAAATCAAAGATGAGCTGAAAATAACTGCCAATAGGAAACTTCTACAATTTAGACTGGAACCTCATTACATAAAATACTCAAACCAATATGTAAAGCCTTTCAAGAGGAAAATATAACTGACCATTTCCTACTCTATAGTCATAAATACAACCATTATAGGAAACACCTAAAAGATTACTACCTAAATACTACAATCCTTTATAAACTAGAAACGGTTCTTGACCATGGTGGACTAAAACTAATTACACAATTTATAACCACGACTAAAGCCCTAATTAAAAACGTTATACAATCTAACCAGTTCAATAGCATATAATGTAAGTGATTGTCGTCATGATGGTGAAAACCAATTTCAAAGTTCCCTTAGGGATAACACAAACCTTTTCAATACGCCCTAACAATTTTTTTCTACAGGTCTCTCGCCACCGTTTTTTCAACAACTAGAACAGAGGAACGCTCACCACAGGATACGACAGGCACTAAGGACTAATGTTTGCAATAATTTCACGCACGGTGTTCAATCTCCTCATACCTTAGTGTCGCACATAGACAAAAGGTAATGTGGCCGCTAATAAGCAGCATAATACCTCGCAATATAAAATTCTTTGGCAATAATAGCACGCACGATCTTCAATCTCCCCATACCATAGAATCACACATAGATAAAAGGCAACTCTCCCAGAAATAAACAACGACTCCACCTAGAAATATAAATAATCTGTGGCAATAGTATACACGACATTCTATTTTCCCAGACCATTAGGTCACACTTAGATAAACGCTAACACGGCCTGATTATAGATGCTGTGTTAGATTGAAAGTGTCATGCATCGGCGAAAAGGCTTTAATCCCCCCATTTAACAAACACACAAACAAGACTCGGGCGTCAAGTTAGAGTATTCCCTCCAGGACAGCCGGAGAGGTAGGAGATAGTTAGTCTAGGGCAAAGGACAGGAGAAGTTAGTTCGGGAGGTTAGTCTGGGTCAGTGAAAAGTGAATTAGCTCCAGAAGTTAGGTTTTAGCACTAAAAGACCACGATGTGATCTTGGCTATCAGACATCTAAGCATTGTCGTGAATTAAGTAGCAACGAAGCATATGGTTGAAAGACAAGTCCTATGATCACAAACGGCCGGACAGTTGGACAACTGTAGAATAAGAAACGGGAATAATATCGAGCGGATTACCAAGTTTGGGATGCGATTATAAAGGCTTGGACAGGCCGACGAAGATAGAAGTTAAAGTCAACGATTAACTATCGTATATCGTAAGTCACAGCCTGCAGATATATCCATGAACTATAGCTCTTGTGAATTGACAGTTATTGATGTAAAATTAAATAAACATAAATATATGTGAAACTTTTGACTTCACATTCGCCTTCAGATAGTCAGTTAGCTACATAGATAGAGTGATAGAGTTAACAATTGAGTTTCTGTCACAATTGATGTTAGCTAGTCCGAGAACAGCGAACACAAATATCATGGACATGAGCTTTGAACAGCTAACCACATCTGGACACTCTCAAGTCACCTGCAACAACATGATGGTATATCACATTTTTACTATTCTTTCCTTCCATTTCTGCTCCCGACATCGCACTTTAAAAAAATGTAGAAACTGAAAAACAATTTGGATTAATTTCATGCATACACTATATTAATTCCAAGTTTTCCTATATAGGACAATTTTAATTAATTCCATACAAAGGCCTATCCTTGAGATTCAGCCTAAATTCTACCTATAAGACAATTTGGATCCATTTTATACATACCGATTAGATTCATCACGAGATTGAGATATGAACAAGATTTAGATACTGAAATACGATGTGGAATAATTGCATGAATGCCCATTATATTCTTCCTGTTTCCCCATTAAAGAGAATTTGGATTAATGCCATTCATACACATTAGAATCGTTCAGAGTTTCGCCATAAAAGAAAATGTGAATATATTTCATACATACCCATTATATTCATCCCTAATTTTAGAAGTGAAACTCAAATACAATATGGATTAATTTCATACATGTCCATTAGATTCATTGTCAGTTTTAGAAGTGGAAGCTTAAAGGCAATTTGGATTAGTTTCATACATACCTATTAGAATCACCCCGAGTTTCCACATATTTTAGCTTGAACGTATTTTGTAAGTCAGAACCAGGTGCTACAAACATGTGTCTTCCTTGTTGTCGTGCAAGTCCAAGTAAAGATGCGTATATAAACATTTGATTTCCCAATCTCCCAATTCCCAAGCTAGCAGCGGTCAAGCAAAAAATTTGACTAGTGGTATTAATGGTTTGTGTCGAATCAGTAGTTATACTCCCTAAATTTGTAGTACTTGTTATTCCTAAATTTGTAGTACTTGCCATTCCTATATTTGTAGTATTTGAAATTCCTAAATTTGAAGAAATTGTTATTCCTAAACTTGTAGTACTTGAAATTCTCAAACTTGAAGTACTTGGAATCTCTAAATTTGAAGTACTTGAAGGCTCTAAATGTGTATTGCTATAGTTGACAAATGTCTTCCCTGTTACAGACGTAATTATCGTGGACGCAGTACTGAAAGAAAGAAAAAAAACATATAAAAAGTGACTTGTAAAATACACTTTTGTGATTTTGTATAATTGATAATTCAACTTATTGTATTATTGAATTTTGTCATCTTCTGCTTTCGTTTTTAAACTCCTGAAGATTAATAGGCTGTAGTCCGGAGAACGAGTTATGTCGTGGTTTACAATTTGGTTATCACAACTGCGTCTTTCACAATAAAATAAACGGCAAACAAAGACAAGAAGAGATCAAGTGAGGAGATTACCAGAACTGTTGAGACAGTATATTTAAATAATACTTTGCACTAAAGCAGCTTGTAAAAACATAGTTCTAGTTTGTGTGTACTAAGAGTTATTTTATTATTTTCGGAAAATACGTCTGTTGTCAAATATATTGACAATCGGACTGAAATGGTGTGGCCACTTCATGAGAATGAACCCATATTGACCAGAAGCAAGCGCATAAAAGATGGTCGAGAAAACTGAAGGAGACAGAGGAAGGCCAAGAAGAAGATGGATTGAAGGAGTACCAATATTCTGAGACGTCACAATATAATTGCATATAAATTGATCAAACGTAACATCGACCGAAAACAAACGGACCTCCATTTATTTTTACGACGTCTTTCAGCAAAAGTCGAGAGAAGACACAAGACAGAAAGATAAATAACTCCACTTTGGAGCCCCTAAACACGTTTACGTATTTCATTGCTAGGAGTATTATTATAAAAGTATTACTAGACGTGGAAAGCAACGGGAAACTACCACATTATTCTTCCAAGATGAAAGTCATGGCGACACACAGAAGTAGGCCTACAGTTAGTGTTAATATAGCAACATGGAACGTCAGATCGTTAGCGCAGTGTGGTAAATTAGACAACATCAAGCAAGAAATGGAAAGAATGAACATAAATATCCTAGGAATGAGCGAAATGAGGTGGACTGGGGCAGGAGAGATACAGTCAGATAAATTTAAAGTCATATATTCAGGAGGACAAAAACACGAGAGGGGGGTAGGAGTATTATTAGACACAGAAACAGGAAAAACGGTGAAGGGTTTTATGGCAATATCAGATCGGGTAATATTAGTTAAACTCACAGGAAAACCGTTGGATATCAACATTGTGCAGGTATATGCACCTACATCAAGCAGTTCAGAGGAGGACATCGAAATTTTTTATGAAGATCTAGAAATCACAATGAAACAGTGTAAAAATCAGGAAGTAACTATAGTAATGGGGGACTTTAACGCAAAAGTAGGTGAAACAGAAATAAAAGATGTAACAGGAAGATTTGGTTTAGGAACTAGGAATGAAAGAGGTGATTTATTGATAGAGTGGGCACAGGCACATAATTTAATAATAGGGAATACATGGTTCAAGCAACATCCAAGAAGGCTGTGTACATGGATTAGCCCAGGTGATAATACTCGGAACCAAATTGATTACATTTTAGTCTCTAAAAGACATAGAAACAGCATTAGATCTATGAAAACAAGGCCAGGTGCTGACTGCAACAGTGATCATATACTACTGGTAGCGAAATTGTGTATAAGATTAAAGAAGATCAAGAGAGCACCAAGGAATATGAAATTAGATTTAGCTTTATTGAAATCAGATGCTGACATTAAAGAAAGATACAACATAATTGTACAAAATAGATACAATGCCATTGCAAAGATTCAGAGTATTGAAGATCAATGGAACATGCTAAAACAGTCGATAAACCAAACATCTAAAGAGATAATACCAAAAGTAAAACATACATCAAAACAAAAATGGATGACAGAAGAAATATTAGAATTGATGAGCACCAGAAGGAAAAATAAACACAAGATAGTGGAATATCAGAAAATACATAAGGAGATTCGAGAGAAATGCAAAATAGCAAAAGAAAGCTGGCTGAACAAGAAATGCACAGAAATAGAATTGCATTACAACCAAGATACAACATTACTATATAAGAAAATTGAGATGATAACAGGAAAGAGAACGCAAACAGTTACAGGGTGTCTAAAATCTAAGACAGGGCAGGTATTAATGGGAATAGATCACATAGTACAGAGATGGTCAGAATATATCAAAGAACTTTATGAGGACAATAGACCAGAAATAAACATACAAGATAACGGCGAGGGTCCATCAATACTCGCAGCAGAAGTAAGGGAGGCACTAAGACACATGAAATATGGCAAAGCCCCAGGTCCAGACAATATCATTTAGAGGAATTAGCAGCTTTAGATGACTTTGGAGTTGAAATAATCACAAAATTGCTGAATGACATATATAACAGCGGAAACATACCCGATGACTTAATGAGATCCATATTCATATCATTACCTAAGAAACCAGGGACCACCGAATGTGAAGAACACCGTACAATCAGCCTCATGAGCCAAATAACCAAAATACTGCTCAGAATCATCATGAAGAGAGTGAGAAACAAAATAAAACCAGAAATAAGTCCAGAACAATGTGGATTTGTAGAAGGCAAAGGCACCAACAATGCGATTTATATATTGAGAACACTAATAGAGAGGTCTATAGAGGTAAAAACAGATCTGTACCTCTGTTTTATAGACTACACTAAAGCTTTTGACAAAGTTAAACATAGCAAAATTATACACATGCTAGAGAATCTGAACATTGACAGCAAGGATTTAAGAATAATCAAGAACATGTACTGGCAACAAACAGCAGCAATAAGAGTAGGAAAGCAATTTGGCCCTTTTCAACAAATAAAACAAGGAGTCAGACAGGGATGCGTGCTTTCACCAGACCTGTTCTCTCTATACAGTGAAAACATATTGCGTGCAATAGTAGATATCCCAGGAATATCAGTGGGAGGACATAACATAAATAATTTGAGATATGCGGATGACACTGTTCTGATTGCAAAAAGTGAGGAAGACCTTCAAAAATTAATTAAAGTAGTAGTCACAGAAAGCAAAGAGAAAGGCCTCTTCCTAAATATCAAGAAAACAGAAGTAATGGTTATTTCAAAGCAAGAAAATAACACACCTTGCAAGATCATAGTGAATGATATAGTATTAAAACAGGTCCACCAATTCAAATATCTAGGTACAATTATAACAGCAGATGGAAGAAGTTAAACAGACATAAGATGCAGAATAGGACAGGCAAAAACAACATTCAGAAAAATGAAAAATATACTGTGTAATATGACCTTGTCATTAGAGGTGAGAAAGAGAGTTCTGCAGTGCTATATAACCCCTATACTAACATATGGGTGCGAGTCTTGGACAATAAACAAACTGGAAAGTGGGAGATTGGAGGCAACAGAGATGTGGTTCTACAGAAGAATGCTGAGAATACCATGGACTGCCAGAAAAACTAATGTAGAGGTATTAAAAGAGTTAAATGCGAAACGGACCTTAATCAACAATATAAGAAAAAGGCAATCTTCTTTTTTTTTGGCCACTTCATGAGACAGGCAGGTTTAGAGAACATAATCACAACAGGCAAGATTGAAGGCACCAGAGACAGAGGGCGACAACGTGAGAAAATATTAGACAGTTTGACAACCTGGCACGGCAAAGAAACAACAACGACTTTGATACATAATACTGTGGACAGAGAGCTGTGGAGAGCCATGCACGCCTACGCCACCCGGCATGGCACCTGATGATGATGATTACTAGACGTCGGAACATGAAAAGTAAATTAGTGACAGATTCGGCTAAAGACAGATTTGACTGACACAGTGCTATTTCAACTGATTAACACATTTCCTGAAAACTTCTGGTGAATAGAAAAATATGAAAGGTCAATCAATCAAATGCCATGTCTTTTGTTGTAGGCGATCGTGTTTCTCCACTACTCTATCTCTTGTTATATTAATAAATTCAGTAGCTGAAATCGCTTTTTGTCACAGCGACAACCAATGTTGTTATGTTGTTTCTCTATTTGCCTTCCTCCGTCTTTTCTCCCATTGATCTTTCCATTGGTGTTTTGTTCAAGTTTTGCTTTTCTCATCACGTAATTACACATTTTTACTGTCTGTTTACACTTTTTGCCAAAATTTGCCATTTTTCTCCACCTCTGATGTTTACATTAGTTTTCTGTCCTTAGAATTTTCATCATTCTTCTCACAAACACATTTCAGCTTCCTCTTGTTTATCTTGAGCTCTTTTGCTTACCATCCATGCTTTGCATCCATAAAGAAGGATTGGGTCAATATAACATCATAGAACTCTAACTCGCGTGTGCATTGATACTACTCCAATGTGTAAAACGTTTCTCATCTTTTGAAATGCTCATTTGGCTTGTGCTACCCTGCTCTTTATCTCAGTGGAGTACCATTAATCCTATGCTAAAAGATATTTAACTTTATCCACTTGGTTTAATTTTGTATCATTGATATTAATACTTCATAATGGCGATGTGTATTTCTTTGAAACAACTATTACTTATGATTTCTTCTTGTTTAGATTTATACCTTTGCTTTAACGTTCTTGTACCACCGTGTCTAACAGGGCTTGACGTTCTTGTTCGCTGCGTCTAATCAGAATTGTATCGTCAGCATATCTCATATTATTCATATTTTACATCTCCACCTGATATTCTTGAGATGCGTTTTTTATTTCCCATAATATATTCTGTATACCGGGAGAAAAGAATCTTGTGACATTACACATCCTTGTCTAACGGCCATTTCTATTTTTTTGAAATTCTATTGTACTACTGTCAACCCTCATCGTAGCTGTTTGTTTCTATACATATTTCTTACTATCTTATATCTTTCCCACCATCATATAGCTTTTCTAACTTGTATAGCACTTTGAATGTTACACGTTGCCAAATGTTTTACTATAATCTATGAAGCACAAGTACAGGTCATGTATACGTCCATTGCTCTTTCCGTTAAAGTTCGTATTATTTATATGTAATTTCCTGTGCATTTTCCTACAACAAATCTACATTGTTCTTCTGCAATTTCTGTTTTTATTATTTATTTTATTCGTTTCATGTTTTACACGAAGTAGGATCTTGGTTTATTTGGCTCACAAGGATGATATATCGGTGGTTTCCACATTCTATTGCACCTTGTTTCTTCAATTACGATATGAGAATTGATTGCAATAAATAAGATGAAATCTCCACCCCATCCCTTGTTATAGATGCAATTAAGCATCTTGCTGATGATTTATATGTGTAATTTCCATGCACTTCTAATTCTTCTTTTGTAAGATTCAGTCGATTTATTGTATTTCAAGTGTTGTGTAGACTCTTTCAACTTTGCAGTTAATATACGGGGAAGGGTGGGGGGGGGGTTGTCTTCTTTGTTGTACACTGTATGTCTTTATTTTCTACTATCTTTGTAAAGTTCCGTTATGCATTCTTCCCATCTGTGCATGATTTCATGTTCTATTAACATATGCCCTTGTTTAGACTTCAGGCAACAACAATTCTTGTGAACATGTTAAGTAATTAATTAATTTCTGTGAAACCCTTGTATTTCCATGTTCTACCTGTTAAGTAATTAATTAATTTCTGTGAAACCCTTGTATTTCCATGTTCTACCTGTTAAGTAATTAATTAATTTCTGTGAAACCCTTGTATTTCCATGTTCTACCTGTTAAGTAATTAATTAATTTCTGTGAAACCCTTGTATTTCCATGTTCTACCGGTTAAGTAATTAATTAATTTCTGTGAAACCCTTGTATTTCCATGTTCTACCTGTTAAGTAATTAATTAATAACTGTGAAACCCTTGTATTTCCATGTTCTACCTGTTAAGTAATTAATTAATTTCTGTGAAACCCTTGTATTTCCATGTTCTACCTGTTAAGTAATTAATTAATTTCTGTGAAACCCTTGTATTTCCATGTTCTACCTGTTAAGTAATTAATTAATTTCTGTGAAACCCTTGTATTTCCATGTTCTACCTGTTAAGTAATTAATTAATTTCTGTGAAACCCTTGTATTTCCATGTTCTACCTGTTAAGTAATTAATTAATTTCTGTGAAACCCTTGTATTTCCATGTTCTACCTGTTAAGTAATTAATTAATTTCTGTGAAACCCTTGTATTTCCATGTTCTACCTGTTAAGTAATTAATTAATTTCTGTGAAACCCTTGTATTTCCATGTTCTACCTGTTAAGTAATTAATTAATTTCTGTGAAACCCTTGTATTTCCATGTTCTACCTGTTAAGTAATTAATTAATTTCTGTGAAATCCTTGTATTTCCATGATGATATTTTTTATCTCTTAGCAGTTTACATTTAACCATTCATCTTTAGCTGCATTGCATTTATGTTTAATTTTTTTGTTTATCCTGTTGTATTCTGTAATGTTTGCCGTAAGTTTTCTTCTTTGTTCTATCAACTATATCTTATGTAATTCAATCTTTCTTTGCTAGATGTTTCTTATGTAGTATGATCTCTGCATATGTTTGCTACATATATTACTTTATGACCATCCACTGTTCGTCAATGGTTTCTATTTTCTCTTTTGCTTTGTACTTATTCTGCATTCTGTATTGTACTGTATCTGTTAAATCTTTGTTCTTTGTGAATCCGAGGTATTATTTTTCCTGAGGTAGCTCATTCGTTGTAATCGTAGGCCTATATTTCCCACGCAAAAATCCCGATTTTTATTGCAATCTGCATTTTGAAGTGTTTTAACGAATGTAGGAAAAAATCACTATAAAGAAAGTCAAAGAAAAAAGTCACAAAAGAAATTACTCATAGGTAAAAAATATCACAGTACAGAAAAACAAACACGGAAAAAAAGTCACACATAAATTAAAATATATTAGTCATTTCTTTGCATTATTATTTTGGTTTCTAGGCCACAATCGAATCAAATAAAAGACACACTGTAACCTTCCCTGTATGTTGTAAGAAATCGAATCAAATAAAAGACACACTGTAACCTTCCGTGTATGTGGTAAGAAATCGAATCAAATAAAAGACACACTGTAACCTTCCCTGTATGTGGTAAGAAATCGAATCAAATAAAAGACACACTGTAACCTTCCGTGTATGTGGTAAGAAATCGAATCAAATAAAAGACACACTGTAAAGTTCCGTGTATGTGGTAAGAAATCGAATCAAATAAAAGACACACTGTAACCTTCCGTGTATGTGGTAAGAAATCGAATCAAATAAAAGACATACTGTAACCTTCCCTGTATGTAAAAAAGGCGACTAAGGAGATTTTTGAGAATGCAATTGGTTGTGCCGTCTCAAAAAAAAGATTAACATAAGAAATGTTATAGTCGGATATTTCCGGTCGAAAGGTGCAAATATCGTTGCCAATCTTTTACCCTCACTCAATGCATCCTCGTAGTCAGAAATATCGGTTTGGTCAGCGCTTGCTTATTTGCTCAGAGGGTTATTCGTAGCTTTTCCACTATTCGCCACCTGTGGACGCTCCTGGTAGGACTCAGTATCCCCCTACTCAAATGGTATTCCCGAGTATATTAGTTGAAATATGTCGATACTAAACTACCTGCTTCTAAACATTTCATCTCACATAATCCAAGGATATTGATCTTCATTCTTCTCATTTCTTGTTAGATGTTTTTTCTGATTTACGTAAATCTGTTAGAGTTCTCATATTCCATGTTGCTACCTTGATGTGATTCTTGCGTACAGTGACCTGAATATGATATGTGTTATCATGAAACATGATACTCTAGTGATGATAAAACGGTGGTTTCCCACTTGCCTTCCATCAATTAAAATGTTAAATTGCTAACATGTTCCTGTCACTCATGTGAGACTCCGGTATGAAATTCAAAGCAAACAATAGAACTCATTAGATGCATTCGAACTCATTGACGCCATTCACCAATCATCATTATTATGGTCATATTCATTGTTATAATCGTCTTAGTCGACATTGCAATTATAGTATATTAAATTGAATTATATTAGCATCGTCAGCACCGGAAACATTATCACCGCTATTATGATCATAATCACCATCATCCACGTTGAGCAAAAACTAGACATAATTGAGACAATTGAACATATACTTGAAACAAATGAACATATACTTGAGATAAATGAACATATACGTGAGATAAATGAACATATACTTGAGATAAATGAACATATACTTGAAACAAAGGAACATATACTTGAAACAAATGAACATATACTTGAGACAAATGAACATATACTTGAAACAAATGAACATATACTTGAGATAAATGTTCATATACTTGAAACAAATGAACATATACTTGAAACAAATGAACATATACTTGAAACAAATGAACATATACTTGAGATAAATGAACATATACTTGAAACAAATGAACATATACTTGAGATAAATGAACATATACTTGAGACAATTGAACATATACTTGAGATAAAAGAACATATACTTGAAACAAATGAACATATACTTGAAACAAATGAACATATACTTGAGATAAATTAACATATACTTGAAACAAATGAACATATACTTGAGATAAATGAACATATACTTGAAACAAATGAACATATACTTGAAACAAATGAACATATACTTGAAACAAATGAACATATACTTAAGACAATTGAACATATACTTGAAACAAATGAACATATACTTGAAACAAATGAACATATACTTGAAACAAATGAACATATACTTGAGATAAATGAACATATACTTGAAACAAATGAACATATACTTGAAACAAATGAACATATACTTGAGACAATTGAACATATACTTGAGATAAAAGAACATATACTTGAAACAAATGAACATATACTTGAAACAAATGAACATATACTTGAGATAAATGAACATATACTTGAAACAAATGAACATATACTTGAGATACATGAACATATACTTGAAACAAATGAACATATACTTGAAACAAATGAACATATACTTGAGACAATTGAACATATACTTGAGATAAATGAACATATACTTGAAACAAATGAACATATACTTGAGATACATGAATATGTACTTGAGAAAAATGGAAATATACTTGAGATACATGAATATATACTTGAGAAAAATGGAAATATACTTGAGATAATTGGGCATATACTAGAGACAAATGAACATATATTTGAGAGAAACGCACGCATACTTGATTGAGACAAATGAACATATACTTGATTGAGTCAAATCTACATATAATTGAGCCAAGTGAACATATTCTTGAGTCAAATGGACATATACTCAATTATGCAATAATTTGTACAAATGAGACAAAGTTATTACAATAAATTATACTTAATGATGTTTACATGTGTAGATAAAATCCAAATCCACTCCAGTAACTAAATAATGTAAAAATGACAAGTACGCCGAATGCTGCAACACGTCCGTTGGATACTTGCATTTTCAAAAGGAATTCACTGAAGTATAGTTAGGCCACAAGCTGTTTATAACGATTAAAATCACTCTGACATGTCATTTTACATATTACGGTTATAAATATCTTGCGAACCAAACAGAAGCTTTGTAATGCTAAAATTTTTTTTATTAAAACAGACAACGACTGCCAGGTAGTAAGATCCCAACTCGATCACACGCCGTGTACTTGTAATAACCATTCACACATGACTTGCTGCATTATCATCATCATCAAGTGCCATTACGGTACCGATTGTTGGCTGCAAAAGACCTCTAACCTCCCCTGTCACTTGTTTTGGTGATGTACTCTGCAAGACTGTAACGTGTCCATCTTATGATGCTACTCTCCCACTTGTATCTCTGCCTACCTCGTGCTCGCTACCCTTTGACTTTACCCTCAAGTAAGGTCTTCAACAAGGTGTCATGTCTTTTGATGTGTTCAAAATATCATATTTTGCTTGATCTTTATTTCTCTTAATAATTCTTTCTTCATATTGAGTGTTTTTATAATATTTTTATGTGTTTTCTTCTATGTCAATGATGTTCTCCCTATTCTTCTATATACCCACATATTAAAAGCATCAAATATGTCTTGTAGTTGTTTGTTTAGTTTTCATGTTTCTGAGCCACACATTAATATAAAAAAGATGTAGCATTTTATAATTCTCATTTTTAAATTGTTTGTAATTTGTTTAGATGATAATATTTTCCTCATGTCATTGTAGGTACTTTTAACCATTCCTATTCTCCATTTAGCTACTGTTTCACATCTGCCATTATTTGTGACTATGTGTACAAGATATTGATAATGTTCTACTGGTTGTAGTTTCTCTCTAAGTATGCTTATGTTTAGAGCTTGTTCTTCTCTGACTATGTTGATTTTAATGATTTTTTATGGTTGGCTATTTATGTCCAGTACATATTCTTTGAGACATATTCTAATATTATTTGAGACATAATTACTTATTCTAAGAGACAACTGGTTACAACAAAGATGAGATGTCTGAGAAAAGCAACAGAAGTTACCAGAAGACACATAATTAGAAACGATGTTATAAGAGAAAGAGTGGGCGTCATATCAATTCTAAAATACATGCAAAACCAACAGATACAATGGTTTGGTCATCTGGAAAGAATGTCGTGTGATACATTAGTTTATAAAGCATATATGAAGAAAGGAGAAGCAGAAATAAGAGCCAAGGGTAGACCTAGAGTACGCTGGATCTACAACATCAAAGAGACATTACACGAACACCAAATAATATTATCTGAAGCTGCCAGAAAAGCGAGAACAAGAACATTGTATCTCCCTCGACACCTGAAAAATGTAAAAGAGGAAGGAAAGAAGAAGAAGACATATTCTTTACTTGATTTTTTTGACTTTCTTTTAGTCTCTGTAGTTCATGTTACATTTCTGCTAAAACAACAGTGTTATCAGCATATAGGTTGTTTATATTTTACATTGATCTTCAGTCCTGGCATTTCTTTTATATGTTTAAAAATAGCCTCTGCATAGATATTAGAAGGAAGACATAGTTCCACGACAAGTCCTCATGTGGACACCAGACGGGAAAGATAACAAGGAAGACCAAAAAACAACGCTCAGACATACACTTATAAGTGAATTAAAATAAACAGGCATAAATGCACAATAACTGCAATCCTTGACAACTGACCGACAGAACTGTGACATCCGCCCTATGTGGCAAACTTGGTAAAAGAGGAACTGACTGATTGACTGACTGACTGATATATTAAATGTAATGATTTATAAAATACATTGTTGCCTTACCCCTCTTCTTATTTCTATGTACGGTGAGTAGTAGTTTTCACACCTTATACAAATGAAACAAAGTTATTAAAACAAAGTATACTAAAGGATGTTTAAATGTTTAGATAATATCCAAGTCCAGTCTGTTTGAAATATATATTTCCAGTCATTCTGATGTCTTTATCATCTATGCTATTTCTTGAAGACATTTGATTAATTATGCAAGTTGGACTCTGTCAAAGGCCTTGATGTAGTCTATGAAACATATATAGAATATTTATTGTACTTCTATCTGTCACTGGTCGGATACTAAGTAAATCTTCTCCGGTTCCTTTGTTTTTTCAAACCCGAATTTTGTCACCGACCTCCGTGTCTATCTTGTTGTTTTTTTTTATTCTTGCATGTATTATCACAAGAAGTATCTCTGTTTAATGACTCATCAGACTTATTATTCTATATCCTATACAATCCAAAACCCTGAGCTTCCTAGGTAATGGTATAACTATTCATGATGTTAGGTTTTAGGTATGTGGCCTGTTTCATATATGTCATTGCAAAGTTCTGTGATACTATCCACATCAAAATCATTTAGAATTTGTATTATGTCTGCTGTTATGTTATTGGACTCTGTAGCTTTTCCACATGTTATTGATTTTATTACATTTTATACTTCTGCTTTCATTTTGCTGGTCCATCATTGTTATGTATTGTTGGTTTTTATTCCGCTTGTCGTCAAACAGTTATGTCACATAATCTGCCTATCTTGTAATCACTTCTGTTTCATCAAATATTATTTTTTCCATTTGTATCTTTAATGCAGCGAAACCTATTTATAGGATTGTTCTTATTTGTGATAATTCTTATCGCATTATGCATTACTTTTGTCTTCTGCTGTCAACATCTCCTCTATTTTACTGCATTTTGTTTCTAGCCATTATGTTTTTCGTTGTTCTGCATATGATACGTATCTCATCGTTTATAATTTATTATTTTGGGGTATTTTTAGCTTTCTTTCTAACAATTTCTTTAATATTTCATCTGTCATCCATGTGTGCTTGTTTTTTTTGCTTTTCTTATTAGTAAATTTTCATTTGATGTTTAAAAACATTTCCTTAGGATGTCCCATTTATTGTCTATTTTCTCTTCTGGATTTTCCCTTCTGTATTGCTCCATACATTATATCATTATATTTCATATCTATTCCTATCATGAATTCTTCGATGTTCTATTTTTTTAAGTTTGACATTTATTTTGCACAACACTTGATTATGGTCAATAGTTTTTTATAGTCACATGTTTTTTTTAGAAAGTTCCACGTAGACACGACGGATTATCAATAAAACTAAGGGGTTATGATGTGTAAAGAAGAAAACATAAAAAATTACAATACACAAAACATTTTCAACGTTTAGAACCACCAAGTCTTCCTCAAGGTTATATATATATATATATTTAAACAGTGAAAAACAATGAAAACAGTAAAAACAGATACACTGTTGGCATGTAAACAATATGAAGTTCAAGATGACAATGATATATATGGAAACATATAGTTATGGATGCGGGTTTTTTTTTTTTTTTAAATTGGACGGGATATGATAAAAGATATAACAAATTAACACATTATTACCCACTACAACATGCATAGCAATACAATAAGGGCCATACAAATACAAATTTAAACAAATGAATGATCGGAGTTAAGTACAAAAGGCTTGAGGGTTTCATGTGACGTATTCCTTCCAGAACGTTGTCGTCCCATTGAACTCTCTAAACCTCTCTCTGTCGTGGGCGATGTGACTTGCATTTTTTAGCGATGTATTCATGTTATCTTTAATATCGTCAATCCATCGTCTTCTTGGTCTTTCCTTTCTCCTCGTCCCAGGCACTCTTCCCTCCATTATTTGTCTCTCTAAACAGTTGTGTCTCTTTATATGACCAAACAGGCGTAGTTTTCTATTTGTTATTGTGTTTAGTAACCAACACTCAATGTGTTTATAATGTCTGAGTTTCTGATTTTATCCTTCCATGATATTCTAAGTATCTTCCTGTAGCATTTCAGCTCGAGGGCGTTGATCTTCTTTGCCGCTGTTTTACTTAGGGTCCATGTTTCACAGCCGTATGTTGCAACCGGAAAAATGCAAGTTTGTAACATTAGCACTTTCGTTTCTATTTTGTTGTTTTTCCATATGTTTTTCAGCCGTTTTATTTTGCAATATGCCATTGCCAATCTCTTTCTTATTTCTGTCATGCAGTCTCCTGCACCGTTGATGTTTGCTTCTAGGTATTCAAATTTATCCACACATTCTATCTCGGTATTGTCTATTCTGATTTTTGGTTGTTGTGTTGTTATATCTGTTGACATGATTTTTGTTTTTTGCGTGTTTAAATACAAATTTTGTGCTTCGCTATATTTCTTTGTGTTCTTGATTAGCTGTCCAATCCCTTTATATCATTTGAGAGAAGTACTGTGTCGTCTGCGTAGCGTAGTTCCGGGATTAGGAATCCACCGATGTTTAAAGAGAGGTAGACATCGTTTTGTATGTCTTCTCTCACGTTCCTCATTATACTTTCAGCGTAGATGTTGAACAGGTCGGGGACAGTGTGTATCCCTGCCTTACTCCACTCTCTACCTCAAACCACTCTGAGAGATCGTCCTCTAACTTCACTGCAGCCTTTTGATCTTGGTAAAGTTCATCTATTAGATTAATCAGGTGACGTGGGAAACACATGCTGTTCATTATCTCCCATAGTTGCTGGTGATGGACGCAGTCGAACGCTTTTGAGTAATCTATGAAACACATGTGCAGGTCAGTTGAAAATTCCCTACACTTTTCTATGATCAGTCTCATGTTAAGGATGTGATCTCTTGTTCCTCTGCCCGATCTGAAACCAGCATGTGTTTTGTTTTCTCTAATTTCTGTTTGATTTTTTGCATTATGATGTTTAACATTATTTTACTTGCTAGACTTATAAGGGCTATAGTTCGGTAGTTGGAGCAAATCTGAAGGTCTCCTTTTTTTGGGAGGGGTATATATAATGATGTTTTCCATTCATCCTGCCATGTGCCGCTTTCCCATATTTTGCAGCAGAGTTTGTGGTAAATCTTGATTCCGGCCTCGCCGCAAGCGTGTATCATTTCTGTTGTTAAGCCATCACTGCCTGGGGCTTTACCTTTCTTTAAACTTTCTATTGCGTATCTTACTTCTTCCTTTGTAGGTTCTGGCTCCTTTTCATATTCGTTTATTGTTCTGTTTTTGGTTTTTCTTGGGTCATTATACATCTCACTGCAGTATTCCTTCCATCTATGTAAGATATACTTCCCTCCTGTTAGTATGTTTCCTTGTTTATCTTTCAGCTTTTTAATGATGGTTGTGGTTTGCTGTCTCTTAGGTGTCGTACATTTTCGAACATCGTTTTACTGTTCCCTTGGCTTTTCTGCCCTTCTATTTCCAGGCATATTTTGTTTATGTAGTTTTGCTTGTCTTGTCTAATTCTTCTTTGTATATCTCTTGACATGCTTCTATAATTTGTTCTGTAATGTCTGCTTGAGGGTACCAAAATCAAAAATAAATAGATTTTCAACAGCGTACCTAGTTCTGCCATTCGTGTTGCAGGATCTGAGGGCAGTGACCTGGATATCGAGGTCACCCTGATGATTATCAACATTGAAATAAATGGCGACTTGTGAGATTCTCTGTGGTTTATGGCATGTATTTTTATGCAGTCATGAGCGATCACCCAATCGTAAGCCCCTTCACATATATACTTCTATTCACAATGTTTACATATGATGACGCAATTGATATTACGGAATTCACATGTAAAAGCACCATCGATAGTGAAATTGTCCTTAGGAAATGAAAGAGAGCGGATCTGAACTGCATAAGAACACGTGTAGCAACGACCGCGTTTGAAATAAATAGTGACAAAGTGAACAGGAATATAAGACCTGAGGTGACTGTGAGCCAAGATATCATTAAGATTTGTGTAACGCATATAGGCAACCAAGGGAAAGTCATGTAAATGCGGTACAAGTTTCAGAATCAGACAGGAGAAGAGACTAGCACTTGAACAAGATTCGACGGACAGTAGTTATGAGGATGAAAAGTAAGGATATGTTTAACTCTATCATAGGAGGATGAAATATCCTGAGTATTAGTCAAGGTATCAAGTCGATATAACTTACGGACACGAAGCCATATGGATAAAAGGCACGGTCAGGGAATGAGCGTCTAAGAAAGAAATCAGTCATCCGCATGGCTTCGTATGCAAAGAGAGACATGATCTTGGCCTACATACATTATAATTAGCAGAATTAGATACATCTGTTGCCAAAATAAGTCAATAAAACAACATAGCAACGAGACCCAGCCACAGACTACGTTCGACTAAAAAGCTTTCATCAGGGCAAACAAAAGAATACAAACAGCAGATGTTACATAGAGCCAAACATATAGTATGGAGGTAATAGGAAGAGAGAAACGAGGAGAAGACGGGGGGATGGGGGAGGGATGGGACAGAGGCTTTTTAGCGTGTCAAGTGAAAAAGGAGACAGACATGGTGAGATAATGAAGGGAAAGCAAATGGAAAAGTGAAAGAACGGGTGGAGTTTAAATGATAGAATGATATGGAATGAAAAAAAAGTTAAATTTAAAAAAAAAATAGCAACAGAAAGCTACCTGTCTCAAATCACTAATATCCTATATTAGTAATATATTTCTAGAAATGTCCATGTGGACATAGTGACTGTGTTGTTAGAACCGCTATCAGTACATGCTGATGATTATACATGATGATATAACATAATGTGTCGAATGTCCACAGCTGGCATGACCGTATCTCACGAAAAGAGGCAATTTTAATTTAATAAAACTATTTTGCCGTGTCTTGTCGAAAATGGGATAATAAAACTATTTTGTTGATGAAGAATAGCTACCAACCAATAAGTGTTACATTATTATTAAAATTAATTCGAGTAGCAAGCATGAGGATAAATGCAAATCATTCTTACAGATGACGGGAATTGAACCTGGTTCATTATAGATGTACCGAATCGCCAATCGCCTTGCAACTTTAGTGACCAGGTTTTCGGTACTTGGCCAAACAAATCTCCCGCAACCCCCCCCCCCCCTCCCAAAAACAAAAATTAATAATATTACAACAACAATGAACAATATCGTGCAAGTATTGAAATATCTTCAGGAGCACAAACATAGAACATTCATATTCGTACTACAAGAACTTAATGGCCTTCTTGTAAACATAAATAACATAGAGACATAACATAGTTGCTTCAAATACTAGCTTATACAAGTAAATTCATGTAGGAAGCTTGAGGATAAATGAAAATAATTCTTACAGCTGACTGGAATTGAATCCGGTCCGTTCTAGCGGCACCAAATAGTCTTACATTATTGTTAATGGTGCGTTAGTGGTCTGTGTTAAGACTATGGTCTAGGTTCACGTACAATGTCACAAACACAGGTGAATAGACTGGAGAGAGATCAAAACGAAGCCACGAGAACTGTCCTAGGATGCACAAGAGATACACCTATCTCGGCACTGAGGTTTCACCTAGACCTACCGAGCATCAATGTAAGACATAAAATAGCCAAGGTTATCCCAGGTTAAGTAATACTTCAAAGTTGCCAGCAATGATCTTCGCCTCTTACATAAATCTATAGACAACACAAAAGGAAGTCGTATCAAGAGAGGAAGTTCTTGGATGACAGAAGCAGAATACATCCTACTCAGAGTTTGTGAGCTGGAGGAAGTGGGATGAGACTGTGAATGGGTGGCATTTAGCTAAGATAGATAGTTATTGACAACAGTTGTGATACAGCTGGGAAGAGAGTGCGCGACTGGGCTATCAACAGAACAGAGAGAAAGATCAAATAAGTCATCCTGCAGCACTCGAAGCTACACCATATAATAATTTGCTGCTCAGTAAAACAAGAATCAATCAGGTTTGGTTCGGGTTTCGTGGCCTACTAAAATGGCAAGAAATTAGATGAAAAGTCAGCTGCCTAACCCACTACAACATTGATTATGATATATGGAAATAGACGCGATGACAGCAGTTCTCACTTTGCTGGCGACGCAACCACCAACAGACTCAACAATTCTATCCGACTCTCAATGTATGCTACGCAATCAGAACTGAATTGGTCACTCTTCTCAACAACGCTCAGAGTATTACATGGATCTACTGTCCAGGTCATGCTGGGGTCAGGGAAAACGATAGAGCTGATGTGTTGGCTGGTAAAGCCATGGTGAATGACACTGCGATAAGAAGAGGCAGGAGTGAATTGGTTAGAGCAGCCACAGACACCCTACAAAAAGCCGAGGACGAGGTCGAACGAGACAATTGTACATATTCAGAGAATGGTAGAAATGGGAGGGACTAGAGGCAAATAGAGAAAGTGTTAACTCTCCGGAAAGATCAGAATACGTAATCAGCAACTGACTGGGACACTGAGCTTATTCACTTATGATGTTTGTCCGTCGTGATCGACGATGACCAAAAACTCAACCATAATAATAATAACAATAAATAATAAAATAATAAAGATAATAGTGCGTTTTTAAATGACTTTTCTAAAGGAAGTCCAATGCGCGCACAAAATGTTCTTTTACAGAATTGACAACAATAGAAGGTATCTGTGTGAGGTTGAGATGTTTTTTCCTTTCTACGTGTCCGCTTCTGTCTTGCAGTTTCTTGTCTGAGTTCTTCTGCCGCTAGTGCTCCCGTTCTAATGCTGTAACGCCATGATGTTCTCTCCTGAGCGAGTCTCTCCCAAGCGCCTACGTCAATGTTAAGATGTTTCAAGGATGACATGAGCGTGTCTTTGAAACGCTTTTTCTGTCCACCAGCTTTTCGAAATCCTGCCTTGAATTCTCCATAATATATTTGTTTTGGCAAACGCGAGTTCTCCATACGCACAAGATGGCCTGCCCAGCGTGCCTGCGCCTTCATAAGTATTGTGTGGATGCTTATTGAGGTTGATTTTTCCAAGACCTCGTAGTCTGGTACTTTGTCCCACCAATGGATTTTTAGTAATTTACGTAGGCAGGTAAGATGGAAATGATTTAACATTCTTGCATGTCTAGCATACACTGTCAACGTTTCGCAGGCGTATAGTAAGGTTGGTATAACAGCAGCATGATATACTTGTAGTTTGGTGGTTGTTATTATACTTCTTCTGTCACATACATTGTTGCGTAATCTGCCAAATACAGCACTAGCCTTTGCCAGTCTATTGTTAATTTCCACATCAATGTTGACATCGCGAGAGAGAGTGCTTCCAAGGTAAGTAAAATTGTCGACTACCTGCAGTTTTTCCTGATTGACGATGATGGAAGTAGCAGTATGTTGGCTATTTGATGTTGCTTGGTGCATGACTTCTGTTTTTTTGGTGTTAATAGTGAGACCGAAGTTGTTGCAGGCCTTTGAGAAGCGGTCTATGGTGCTCTGCATGTTTACGACAGAGCCAGCATACAATGCACAGTAGTCAGCATAAAGTAATTCTCTAACAGTACTAGATTTAGTTTTCGTGTTTGCTTTTAGACGACGTAAATTGAAAAGACCACCATCCGTTGTGTAATTGATCATTATGCCTGCTGTTTCATTAATATGGTGTGTTTCCGTTAACATGGCCGTAAATAACAGGCTGAAAAGAAATATGGCTGACTGAACGGCAAACATAACATATATGGAAATGTCCCCAGTGCTGTTACGCTTGTTCCTAATCAAGAATAAAGAATTAATTGTGCATTAATAATTATTTTTGGACTGAATACTTTCCAACCACAATATAAATAGATAAATGATAGTCACGATGAACAAGTTAGTGCATGTTTAAAAAATGTTATTTGTTTATGGACTAAATATGTTCAATGCAGAATTCCAATCACCATTCGCACATAATTAATGAGAAGTTTATTCTATGTTTTTGCTTATTGTCGTGATTTTGTACGTCAATATTTATATACTTGGAATCGCCTTGGCTATTTTTGGTATGCGACCAAATAAAATTATACATTGAAAGGTATAGTAGGAAGGGGAAGATTGGTCGAAAAGTCTCAATGGTAAAAAGTCACACATAGCACCTGAAGAAGAGAGAGTGAAAACACGTGTACTGTTTAATTTAATTTTATATACAAAACGTATATGCAAAATATGGAAACCATGTTCCTTATATTTTTGTAATAATACCACTTCGTTTTTTCATGTATCTGATGTTGAAATAACGATGATTATAGGCGTGAGTTTAGGAGAAATTAGGTGAGATTATAGCAATTTGTCATTGACACAATGGTTTAATTTTTAAATACATTGTTTATTAACGATTTACTAATGTAGTGTAAATGTTTTTATAAATTAAATATGTCAATATTGTATGGGACTTAATGATATAAATTTTAGGGGTGGTAGTAAACAGTCACAATACTAAGAAGCTGTGATTTCTTGCCCCAGGAAGAAAAAAATAAATTTTGGCTCTCATCTCTGAAAGTTTGTATCTTATGTGATAAATTTAGTGAGTTAATATCAATCAAACGATGTTACTTTTGTATATTATATATTAAGTGTTAATATTTGTGATTGTTATGGTCAGGCTATTTGTTAACTCTTAAAATATTAGTCACATCTTGGAATCGCTCGCAATTGTCCCCATTTTTTACTGGAAGTCACATGAAGTGGCTTTAAATAGTATAACTAGTAAGTGTTCATATAACAGATCGTAAAAATATTGCTTTAGTCTGTGTATACTAAGAGTTTTAAATAGTTTTATTAAATTATTAATTATGAGCATAGTAAAATATTTTTACACGAGAAGCCTTCATGTGGACACCAGATGGAAAAGAAAACAGGGAAGACCAAAAACAACGCCCAGAAGAACATTTACGAATGAATTAAAATCAACAGGCATAAATGCACAAGACCTGCAATCCTTGGCAATTAACCGATAGGGATGCAGAGCTATGACATCCGCCCTATGTGCCAAACTTGGTAAAAAGAGGAACTGACTGACTGAATGAAAATTTGTAACATTGTTCCCAGGCTGCTAAAATAAAAACTACAAGCGCCATACAAGACAGGGAACATTTAATGGAGAGACTGCGATGTCAGGTTTATATATATATATATATATATATATATATATATATATATATATATATATATATATATATATATATAACCAAAGACACAGAAACGTGTGGTAGTTTACACAGAACCTTCTCGTGGCAACGTTTTACGAAAGTTGGTGTTCTCACTTTATTTAGTATCAGGTTCTTAGAAGAAATTTCAGTGAAACGTCGAGTTGGAACGCGGACCATAGAATAGCATAGTGCACCGATTCTGTCATGCAAGTCGCAAGAGATTGGTGTAGTGAGAGGGTAACTATTTATACCTCTGATCATCGCTGTAATAAAACGCGGTGAAAGAGCGATGACCGACCTGCTGAAAGGGCATTAACTATTTTATCTGGAACATTCATCGAAATTGCAAGAAATTACAGGAAACTCTTATCTGGAGAAGAAGTTTGTCTAGCTCGTTTTTTTTTTAACCTGCAGAGACATTGAATAAAACAGTGGGATAGTTCTTCCATAAGTTATGTCAAATCTCCCCATCAGAAACAATGCCAAAGAAACACTATCTGGTGCGAAAACTAAAACTCTAATGACTGAAATAGGAAACAGGAGTGAAAAGCTCGTATTCCCTCAAAATCAACCCCCCTCACCCTCTTCATCGTATAACAAACATGATATTGACAACATTCTCACTTAACAAAGTGTGATATAATAAACATGATATTGCTCCACGACAACGGTCTCACTTAACAATTGCATGTCTTTTGTTTGAGTCATGATTGCTGCCATGTTATCGTGACACCGACATCTGACGGTTCTACCCATCTCTATCGTACCCCCCACCGCTTCGCTTGGTCACTTCTACTAATCTTGGGCGGGCATGCATTGCTTCTGTCTTACGCCACGTTAACTGACAAGCCAGTTTGTTTAAAGTCTAATTTTTGTATCTTGATCTACATTCTTTGTCTACCATCCGGCTTTGGCTAGAGGGTTCGGCTCTCCTTTCCCTCTGTTTTTTTTCAGCCCTTGCAGTCTTCCATTTTGGATAAGACTAGACTCTGCATTAGTGAACCAAGTTAGGTATATGTTTATGTTATTTCACTTGATGTGATTTTCATTGTATCATTAACTTTTTATCATTCTAACTACATTAGTTCTTTCATTTATTCCATCTTATTTCCCTTATTTTTCAACGTTTGTCTTCCTCCTATACTTTTTCCCCCTGGACACGCTAATCTGCCCATGCTCCTCTCGTATTTTCATCGATTCCCTCCTCCTTCTCTTCCAATCATCTCCATGCCATATGTTCGTCTCTATGTACAATTTATTGTCTGTGTTCTTTTGTCCTGAAGCAGGCTTTTAGTTGAAACGTTGTCTGTCACTGTGCAATGTTGCTATAATTTATAATTGACTTCTTTTGGTAATATTTATACATATTTTCGTTCATTTTGAATTTTACCCTGTGTTACCCCATTTACCCATTTCCAGTTTCGGGGTGTTAATCGACACTGAGACGTGTATATATTTTCTGTGGATATCCGTCTCTGTGGGCAATTGACGGGCACGTGATGAGACATTTCTTAACGACAAAAGATTTTCTTCAAGGTAAGATAGATGGATGAAGAAGACGAGGAGCCCAGTAGAAGTTATATCTGGATAATATGAAGGTCTGGACATGGTGTGAAGTTTCCAAACATAGGATGGTAGAGGATGGATATGTGTGACAATCTCCCTGCATCAAACTTCTTTATGTTACACGTTTAGGACGTGTACGGGACATGCTATTGTTTTATAGCTCCGCCCCTCTCAGCGTATCGACACTCCGTCTGCCGAAAGTATTACTCCTAGCACGTAATACCGTAGCTTCAAGTCATAATTCTTATGAATCTCTCAAAAAATACATAAGAAAGCCATACCAAAAGTAGCTCGTTAGCTCACAAAATGACGATCGTGAATAAAATCCTGGAGTTTACTTGCTGAGTCGTAAAAGTAGTCCTTAAAATTCTCGGTTATAGCGACATACAGAGTCAGCTTCAGGAGGAAAACCGATGCTAAGCTATAATCTCTGCAAAGAGAATCATTAAAGAAGTTAATCCCACCACAGTGGTAATGCTTACCATTAAAGCAGAAGCCCCAAAAAGTCTATTATTCTTAAATAAGATAAGAAAAACAAAGAGAATCATTTCAGAGGTAATACAGAGCTGTCACTGACAACTGTTTGGTCACTCTAGGCAAACATGCAAAAACAAAATACGTTGCCGCTATTGCGCAAGAGACTACTCCATAAACCAATTCACTCTGGCCGAAAAGTTGCATAAATATAACAAAAAGAATGAGAACAGAAAGTGCGCAAATTGCTATGCGAACCACAGTGCTAGATTCCAGAGGTTCCCAGAATGTCTTTAAAAAAAGCAGAATTGAGAACATAATAGAAAAAGTTCGGCAAGTTTACTCACCCCAACAATGAAGAAAAGAAAAGCATTATCTGCTCCCTAAGCAGTAACAGATTAAGAAGAAAAGGCCTAACAGTTCTGACAGAAAAAAGGATCTAAAAGCTATCAAAACAGTTGCACAACAAATTGAAAACAATAACACCAAATTGTTCAACTTAAACAAGAAACATAATAACTAATTAAAACAGCAGAAATGATTTGCAAAAACAACAGAAAGGAAGAATCACGGAGAAAGCTAAACAAAACAAAAATGAAAGTTAGACAAGAAAATGAGATTTGGAGAGATCAAATCAATCAAGAGTTGTTGAAGAGCTTAAAATGCCTCATTAAAATATGTAATTGGAGACGCAAAAAGGATGAGATCCCATCAATACATATCACTAGAGCTCAGACCAAGGAACAATCGAATTCAACCCAGAATAGAGCTAATTGAACCAAAACAATACAAGAAACTGCAAATAAAAAATACAAATAAACACGAAAATGGATCACATCAAAATAATACAATACAGCTGTAGAAGTGCAGTACTAAATCTCACTTCTCTGATGGAGAAATATAAGGATGAAATAATAATATATTCTCTCCAAAAAAACAAGACTTAAAAAAGGCCAGGGAATGTATTCCACCGGTTATAATGTTCTGAGGAATGATAGAGATAGCAAAGGAAAGGAGGAGGTAGCATTTATAATCCACGAGAAATATACAGCGAATAATTGGGAAACAAATAATACAACCAACAAGGAGAATATTGTAGTCATAATAAGAAGCATAAATGAAAGTATCCCAATCTTGAACTTCTATCGGCCTATAAAACACGTTACAGATATAGAATTGATGGGATTAACAAATAAATTCACAACACACACCATTATAGTTGGCGACCTGAATGCGCATCATCGTCTTTGAGGCAATCATAAAAATAGTATAGGATGGAAAGTGCTAGTCGATTACAAAACAATCGGATCAACTAAACGATGGATAAATAAATAGAATCAAACCAATTGAGAACGGACAAGATTCATGCCTTGACCTGAATCACACCTAAATTATACTTAACAGGATGAGAAACACTGAGGGATCCGGGATCGGACCATTTACCAATCAGAATTACACTAAAAGGTAAAACAGAAATAAACCACATGAATAATCTGTCCTCTTTTAACATCAGAAAAGCAAACTGGAAAGAGTTCATAAACTTATTTTACGGTCCGGATGTGGAGAAAATAAAGACAAATACACATGAAGACTTTGCAGAATCCATCACAAACGAAATTATTTTTGCGGCAGCAAAAAATAAACCAAATGAAAACATGCCCCTTCATATAAGAGAAACAGTCACCCCTGATAAATGGAATGCTAACAAAATTAAAAATTAAGACGCATGTTGGACCCAAAGCTACAGAGAAATGGTCAGGACCAGTGATAGAGCTCTGAGAAAAGTCGAAAGGAGAAAAACAGAAACAACCTATTAAACTACAAAAATATTAGAAAGGAAACAAATACAACTGTATATAAAGCCAAAGAATTAACCAATCATTCTGCCAGACTTTACGATTCAAGGCTCTTACAACATAGATATGAAGAAAGCTTAATAGTGTTAGTGGGTACAATAAACTAAGATCAAATATACCAGCTCTAAATGATAATTCTGCCAAGACTGTTAAAGAAAAAAGCAGATGTTCTTGCTAAAAACTTCTATGAAATAAACGCACGAACCAACATAACTCAACAAAAATCACTTTGAAGAGAAACAATGCTTCAAAAACTGGAATTGTAAAGAAAACCCATTAGCCGAAGCACGATACATATATGAAAATGTACGAGGACTTCATATTGGCATTGAGTCAACAATAAAACATTGGATCAGGTTCAGATATCATCAGATACTCCATTCTAACACACGTTCAAACAAACGTGATAATCCTAATCACACAGCTTTTTAACGACGTATAATTATATTAGCTTGGAAGTCTGCAAAAATAGTACCTATACTAAGGCCTGACAAAATGCAAAAGGAAGATAACTTATGCAGACCAATATCCTTAAGGTCACACTTGGGCAAAATACTAGAAACAATAGTCAACAAAAGAATTATTTTCGATTAATATCACCAAACACAATATATATATATATATATATACACACACAATATCACTCACGTCACACATAGTACAACTCAAGCAGGCTTCAGAAAAATCAGAAGCATATTCTACCAACTTATCAAATTTGAACATGCAGTGAAAAAGCTCTTCGAAAACAACGCCAAAACACTAGAAATCTTCCTTGATATGACACGTGCGTACGACGACAAATGCTGGAGATAGTGCGCTCTGCATAATATAATATCAAAAGGCTTTCAAGTCAGAACCTGCTAATATATAGACAAATTCCTTAGAGATAGAACTTTTCAAGTCCTAATTAAAAACGAACTGTCTGAACTAGATGCTCAGTAAAAAGGAATATCTGAAGTATCAGTATTATTCCCTACAATATTCACCACAATGGTGAAATATCTCGGGAGGAAATTTGTGGATATGAAAATCAAATATATCCCAATTTGCAGATGATGTGGAGCACAATAAGCAACCAAGGTACCGAGTTCGATCCTTGTCATAGGCAATTGTGCATCCGGACCGTTCAGAAAGCAACGGCAAACTACTGAATGTATTTGTATTGCCTAGAAAATCACCACAGCCAACAGATGCTGGGTTGATAGCTACGTCCTGTAAAGGATATGCTACCAATATGGACAATTGAGAAATCTTTCAGGTTTGAGGCAGGGTTCATCAGCCACGTAACAAAGATCTTGGTAAGCTTTTGGACAAGAACCTCTTCTTATCTTATATGATGTCTGCTTGTATGGCTAGTATGCTTGTCTGTAACCACTCATCATGCATCTCTGTAACCACCCATCATGTATCTATGTAACCACCTATCATGCATCTCTGTAACTACCCATCATGCATCTCTGTAACCAGCCATCATGTATCTATGTAACCACCCATCATGCATCTTTGTAACCACCCATCATGCATCTCATTAACCACCCATCATGCATCTCTGTAACCAAACATCATGCATCTCTGTAACCACCCATCACGTATCTATGTAAGCACCCATCATGTATCTCTGTAACCACCCATCATGCAACTCTGTAACCACCCATCATGCATCTCTGTAATCACCCATCATGCATCTCTGTAACCACCCATCATGTATCTCTGTAATCACCCAGCATGCATCTCACTTAGTTTCCGCTGGCAAGTGCTGCGGGCTCTGAGGTATATTAGAATGTGCAGAATTTCTGTTCACAAGAGCAATAACGCATTCTTTATATCACATACACTCTCATACACCCACTACTCCCACCACAAGAGCAACACACCATGCTTCATATCACATACATACACTACTCCCACCCCAAAAGCAATAACACATGAACCATATAACACACTACCATCCCAAGAGCAATAACACATGTATCATATAACACATACACATACACACATACACACACTACTCCCACCCCAAGAGCAATAACACATGTATCATATAACACACACACATACACACATACACACACTACTCCCATCCCAAGTGCAATAACACATGTATCATATAACACACACACATACACACACTACTCCCATCCCAAGAGCAATAACACATGTATCATATAACACACACACATATACACACACTACTCCCATCCCAAGTGCAATAACACATGTATCATATAACACACACACATACACACACTACTCCCATCCCAAGAGCAATAACACATGTATCATATAACACACACACACATACACACATACACACACTACTCCCACCCCAAGAGCAATAACACATGTATCATATAACACACACACATACACACATACACACACTACTCCCATCCCAAGAGCAATAACACATGTATCATATATCACACACACACATACACACACTACTCCTACCCAAATAGTGATGGCCTTGCAGTTGTGCAGAGTTTATGTGCACACAAAACATAATAATAACACACCTTTATCACACACACACGCACTACACACATCCCGAGTGAAAAAAACCTTATGATTGTGAAGTTTATGTCGACAATAATTTAAAAAGGCAAACATCTCTACAAATACTTCAATATCCACGGATATGAAGCCAAAATAGTTTTGGTGTACCTGCTGTGAGGTAGATTTTATATAGCCTAAGGTCTATGAACGAAAGCATATTTATTCTGATTGTATATAGCCCAAGTTCCGTGTACAAAATCATATTTATTCTACAGATGTAAAATGTACTGGTATTATGAATATATTTTATGAAGTTCCGGAACATCGGCACAGTACAGGATGGACAGAATCATGTATGAATAGCTAGCAATATAAACCGGTCGTTAAAAGAGTGCAAATTTCAATTACCCGTATTATATGCACATATTATTCACATTTAGAGCGCAAAAAAACAGTTATATGGGACTATATAACTAGGATATGAATATAAATTCGGACTCGTGGGAATTTATAAATGTAGGTCATTATTATGATACGTATCAGGGCATGAGGAATTAAAGAGCTCTATGTAACGAATATTAATAGGTTTCATGTGCATTAGGGCAGGCGTGAGAATATAACATTAGGATCTGCAAATGTATTAGGGGATGCATGAATTAAAAAAACAAAATACTTAAAACTTCCTTTTAGGGCATGTTTTCATGTGAAGGAGTGCAGGGTGTTTATCTATCAGTCAGTTAATCTTTTGCCAAGTTTGGCGCATAAGTCGGATGTCATAGTTCTCCATGCCTGTCGATCAGTTGCCACGGATTGCAGGTCTTGTGCATTTATGCCTGTTGATTTTAGTTCATTCATAAATGTTCTTCTGAGCGTTGTTTTTGGTCTTCCCTGTTTTCTTTCCCGTCTGGTGTCCACATGAAGGCTTGTCGTGGAATTTATCTCCCTTCATTCTAAATATGTGGCCGATATATGTCCAGCGGCGTTTTCTGATGATGTTCGTCACATATTCTTGTTTTGTCTCCGCCCTTAGTATGTCGTTTGATTTGAAGTCTTTCCCATTAGTATTTATGATTTTTCTGAGGCATCTATTCTCGAAGGCAACTAACTATGAAATGTAACACCATCAAATGTAACACCATGAAATGTAACACTATGAAATGTAACACTATGCAAAATTGATTTATCGGATTCTTTTTTACTTTGTCTCTGTACTAAATGCTACCAAATGTAAATTGTATTTCAATGTAAACCACGTAAAATCTCACTGTTTTCATGCCATGCATGACACTATATTAAATGCCCATGATCTACTTCAGAATCATTATACCCAAATTGTGAAAAAAAATACCAATAATATGCCTCATCATCATCACCTCACCACACTGTAACGCTCACCATCTGAGATTTTTTACTTCATGGGCACATTATCTCATTCCACAATGTACATCACCATTCCATTGCTATTTTAATGTTGATATGAGATCAATAAATGTTTCAAGAAAAAATAAACGTTGAAGCAGATCTCTAGTGTGGTCCGAAATTGTTATAAGAGTTGGACTGTTGCAGAGAACAGTACAACCAGACATTGGAACTTTAATCTGAGAGAGGAGCAGGCAGTAGCTCACAAGACGATGCTATCGAAACTTGACGGGAATAACTTTCCAGGGATGTACGGCTCCAAGTTTAAGAGCAACGAAGCTACAAGTCGCATAATTAAAGTTAGGAAATAGAAGTCTCAAGCTTCTAGGAGCAGAAAGATTAGGTGCATTATCGATTCATTGTTTTGGAAGAACGACATTTGGCAAGGTCATTAGATATTCTGGGAATTTATAGCCATCTACAACTGGGCTATTAGCTGAAAGGTTACGTTATAGAAGGAGAATTTATCTTGCCAATGATAGACGAGAGAATGCATGGCTGAGTCAAGAACCATGAGATTGTACTGCAATAATTTGTTGATGATGTTCATGAACTGTAGATGTTGTAAGTTGAAGCTATAGATCTCGTGATATGCAATAAACAGTTGTATGTGTAAATGTTGCATTGAGTAGTTCACCAGCTAACTACGGTCAATTAGTCGTCTATACACTTTTAGTTATTTATTCCTCTAGGGCCAAAGACGGCACATAGGGCGGATTCTATACACTTTTAGTTATTTATTCCTCTAGGGCCAAAGACGGCACATAGGGCGGATTCTATACACTTTTAGTTATTTATTCCTCTAGGGCCAAAGACGGCACATAGGGCGGATTCTATACACTTTTAGTTATTTATTCCTCTAGGGCCAAAGACGGCACATAGGGCGGATTCTATACACTATTAGTTATTTATTCCTCTAGGGCCAAAGACGGCACATAGGGCGGATTCTATACACTATTAGTTATTTATTCCTCTAGGGCCAAAGACGGCACATAGGGCGGATTCTATACACTTTTAGTTATTTATTCCTCTAGGGCCAAAGACGGCACATAGGGCGGATTCTATACACTTTTAGTTATTTATTCCTCTAGGGCCAAAGACGGCACATAGGGCGGATTCTATACACTTTTAGTTATTTATTCCTCTAGGGCCAAAGACGGCACATAGGGCGGATTCTATACACTTTTAGTTATTTATTCCTCTAGGGCCAAAGACGGCACATAGGGCGGATTCTATACACTATTAGTTATTTATTCCTCTAGGGCCAAAGACGGCACATAGGGCGGATTCTATACACTATTAGTTATTTATTCCTCTAGGGCCAAAGACGGCACATAGGGCGGATTCTATACACTATTAGTTATTTATTCCTCTAGGGCCAAAGACGGCACATAGGGCGGATTCTATACACTATTAGTTATTTATTCCTCTAGGGCCAAAGACGGCACATAGGGCGGATTCTATACACTATTAGTTATTTATTCCTCTAGGGCCAAAGACGGCACATAGGGTGGATTCTATACACTTTTAGTTATTTATTCCTCTAGGGCCAAAGACGGCACATAGGGCGGATTCTATACACTATTAGTTATTTATTCCTCTAGGGCCAAAGACGGCACATAGGGCGGATTCTATACACTATTAGTTATTTATTCCTCTAGGGCCAAAGACGGCACATAGGGCGGATTCTATACACTTTTAGTTATTTATTCCTCTAGGGCCAAAGACGGCACATAGGGCGGATTCTATACACTATTAGTTATTTATTCCTCTAGGGCCAAAGACGGCACATAGGGCGGATTCTATACACTTTTAGTTATTTATTCCTCTAGGGCCAAAGACGGCACATAGGGCGGATTCTATACACTATTAGTTATTTATTCCTCTAGGGCCAAAGACGGCACATAGGGCGGATTCTATACACTTTTAGTTATTTATTCCTCTAGGGCCAAAGACGGCACATAGGGCGGATTCTATACACTTTTAGTTATTTATTCCTCTAGGGCCAAAGACGGCACATAGGGCGGATTCTATACACTTTTAGTTATTTATTCCTCTAGGGCCAAAGACGGCACATAGGGCGGATTCTATACACTTTTAGTTATTTATTCCTCTAGGGCCAAAGACGGCACATAGGGCGGATTCTATACACTTTTAGTTATTTATTCCTCTAGGGCCAAAGACGGCACATAGGGCGGATTCTATACACTTTTAGTTATTTATTCCTCTAGGGCCAGAGACGGCACATAGGGCGGATTCTATACACTTTTAGTTATTTATTCCTCTAGGGCCAAAGATGGCACATAGGGCGGATTCTATACACTTTTAGTTATTTATTCCTCTAGGGCCAAAGACGGCACATAGGGCGGATTCTATACACTATTAGTTATTTATTCCTCTAGGGCCAAAGACGGCACATAGGGCGGATTCTATACACTTTTAGTTATTTATTCCTCTAGGGCCAAAGACGGTACATAGGGCGGATTCTATACACTATACATGTCACGTTATGTCTGTCACACATGCGCATCCACATATACTGTGTCATCATCTGCACATCTTAGTTTTCTTATTATATTTTCACTGATCTTGAGTCATGGCATTCCTTCTATGTGTTTGAAGATATTCTCTATGTAGATATTGAATAGGCTGGATGATAAAATACATCCTTGTCGTACCCTTATTCCTATTTCTATGTATGGTGAGTAGCTGTTTCAAATATGTCATTGCAATGTTCTGTGATAATTTCCATATCAAATTCATCTAGGATTTTTATTATATGTCTGCTTTTTTCCAAAATTTAATTGTTTTATTGCGTATTCTACTTATGCTTTCAGTATTGCTGACCCATCATTGTTGTGTTTTGTTGGCTTTATTTCTTCCGTTGGTCATGAAACAGTTCTGCTAATTAATGTGCCCAACTTGTAAGTACTTCTGTTTTATCAAATATTATTTTTCACTTTTATCGTTAATGTAGTCTCCTCCTTTTATAGGATTATTCTTATTTATGACATGTATCATCTTCTAATGCATTTATTTTGTCTTCTATTTATTATAGCGAGGCAAACACAGAATTCCTTAATGTAATAAAAGACTAAAATAATGCATATCAGCAGAGATAAGCCTTCAATAGTCAGTGAAAAAGAACAACAAGAAAATGTCAGGAACTTTGAATAGTTCGGGTCAACCATAAACACCACAGAAGATTTGTATGCAGTAATTGACGATTCGAATACAAAGCTTTCATCATGATAAAGAAAAGCATACATTTTACATAGAGACATACAAAGGGTATGATGGTGACAGGAAGAAAAGTAGATAATGCTTCAGAAAGAGATTAGCATATGCCCTATAAAAGCACCACAGATAAAAATATATGGCATTGGGTAAACAGAAAAACAAAGTTACAACTACAGCGTACTCGTATTAAAAAGCTATATCTTTCCAGTGGCTGTGATACGTTTGCAATGACATCTGCTATGGAAAACAAAATATCGGCATTAGAAATCAAATGTTATAGAAAGGTCGTAAGAATATCAATGACAGAAAGACAAACAAACGCAGAAGTCAGCAAAGATCTAACATAAAAGTAGAATGTCTCATCACAACTATAAAAAACGAAATTCACATATTTCGTAAGGTCATGTTTAAAGACACAATTCTTTAAAAAGATGACTCATATGGGGCAAAGTTTCAGGAAAGAGAACAAGAGTCACACCAACACTATTATGGATATATGCCATCGAAGATCTTCTGAATACGACACTGGAAGAAGTTGCACAGCTTGCACAGAACTGAGAGAGTGAGGAAAACGTTATGTAAAGCCCACATAATATATAGAGAAAACCTCCAACTCTCGTACTATTCCTGGCTTGCTTGCTATGTTTCGCAAAATATCCACCGTATACAGAAAAAAAATCTGGTGGCATTATATATTCTTGTCTGGCACTCTTTTCTATGTTTTGGAATTTTCCTACATTACTGTAAACCCTAATCGCACCTCATTGTTTCCAATACAAGATTCTTACCGTTCTTAGATCTTTCCCACCATCATCGAGTTTTTCTGGAGTCTGGCTCCCTCGGATTATCCAACAGCCTTCGAAGGATTAATAACAATCAATAGAGAGTGCAGGGAATGGTGTCCGACAGTGGTCGAGTCGGAGGTGTTGCTCTGATCAGTGAGAATTCCAGGGAAGGTGATATTATTTTATATACAGATGGGTCGGTTGAGAGACACATCAGGAATTCCTGGGCTTTTACTGCTCAAAGGTGGGGGAGACTATCAGAGAGGAAAGTGGTGCTTTCGCTCAGACGACAAGCAGCATGACAATGGAGATTCTGGCAGTAACCATAGCTTTGAAATGGGAATGCTCACAGACTGTCTGCGAGCATGCCTGTATACTCAGTGACTCCATGAACATGACTGTGAAAGTTCAGGCGGGGTACGTTCGAGAACAGTGGCTGAATGCAGTGAATAATTCCTGTGTGTGTAGAGTGACTTTAATTTTTGTGCCGGGACACGCAGGAGTCCGGGGTAATGAGATAGCAGATAGGTTGGCAGCCCATGCTGCTACTACGGCTGTAGGTGGAGCGATGGATCGGGCAGACATTTTGAATGCCCTACGTGAAAACGCACGAACAAATGACTGTACAGGCGACGATGACTCTTGTTCCATGATTAGAATAAAGGAGCTTGATTTGAAAAGTGGTGTCGCTAGAAAGGAGAGTTTTCGTGGGCGAGAAAGAATGATGGTCAATCAACGACGTACTGGGACCGTCAACCAACATGTTATGGCGGTTACACTCAAGAAAAGATCTGAGCACCTATGGACTTGTCCAGAGTGCAATGACGATGATCCAACGACTGACTAACATAGAGTTTTTCTAAATTTGCTATCTTTTCTGAATGTTTCACCGTATCAAATGATTTACTATTATCTATGAAGCACAAGTATAGGTCATGTTCTACTTCTATTGCTCTTTCCATCAATGTTCGTATTATTTATATGTAATTTCCTTTGCATTTTCCTACCACAAATTTACATTGCTAGTCAGCAATTTCTAGTTTTATTATTCATCTTATTTGTTTCATGATTACACGAAGTAAGATCTTGGTTACATAGCTCATAATGGTGATTCTTCGATGGTCTTCACATTCTACAGCACCAGGTTTCTTCGATTATGCTATGAAGATTGATTGCAATAAATCAGATGGAATATCCCCTTCCGCCACGCTACTCGATTTAGCTGTAATTAAGCATTTTGGTGATGCTTTATATGCGCAGTTCCAGATTTACCTATAAGCTAAACAAGCTATATCTTAGGGCCCATGTCCTATGTCTTAGGGGCCCCCGCATTTTTTAAATTTCAATATCTATATATTCTTAATCATTAAAGGGCCCCATATCTCAAATAATATAACTTCTACTGGTGATATATTGTGTTCAGACAAACACATCAACACAACAAGGAAGCGGGACTCTCTGTCAGCCCTTTATGACTGGTCTAAGAAATGGCTACCAAAAATGCATGAACACAAAAACAACTCACATTTCTTAATTTATTCTCAAACTCCTGTCTATTAGCTGGATGTAGTCCGGTGAATGGAATTAGTTGTGCCGTGGTGTGCAGTTTGGCTGCAATAGATGTGACTTTTGTTCTCATGCATCTGGTCTGATACAGCATGGCTTCTGGGACAGTTCTAATCTATGGGATGTGACAGCCAACTCAACCCATATGGCTTGTTAGTCGTCTCTTACTACATGAGTGGTATGTAAAAATGTTGCTGTTATTTGCTCACCTTTTGGGCCACTGGAACAGAAAAGCAAGTTCAATCATGTGCCTAACGCGATTATAGTTTTTAAGTAATTTATAATCTGCGTCGACAGCAATTTTGTTTTAGTAGTTTGCGATGTCACTCTGCCGGCTCATATGTAATGCAGATTTGGCATACCACTCATGGTACTAAGATTTTTTTCCTAACATTAAAGCAAGGACCGCAAATACGTATCATATAAGGAAGAGGGATCTTATAAAGTCATTTATTTGTTTACTTAGGAGTTATTTGTGACCTATGGGGAGCACTAAATGTCGTGTTCTGGTTTCTTAAGGATGGATGGTTGAAACCTACCAGCACCAGGCATCTAGATGGTTTGGACTCCGTAATGGGGAATCCCTTTACAGTGCATAAATTGTTAACAAATGTCCCCATTTAACAAGACTTTTAAAATATCCCAATTAATTTTATGTAATTGTTTCATTTATATTGACAAATATATCTGAATAATGACACGGCAAGAGAACAAAATTATATGCCAACAGGTATGCAGTGTAAAATAGTGAACAATGTTACTCGGTGGGTCTATAAATTATCGTACCTCATACGAGTAAATTCGCCGAATATCAGACTTTACTTGTAGTGGTTAGACAAGACCAGTATGCTTTTTCAGTCACGCTCAGCAGACATAACCTACTTCGTGATTGCCTAACAGGCTGTCAGTCGAGCGTGGAGCCAGAACACGCCTCAGGCAGTCTACTGATGTGTTCACACGACACGTTAGGCCTACTGCAGCTCAACACATAACTCATAACAATCATACATCATCATTGTACGCTTACAGACTGGGCAATCATAACGTGCAGTGGTCAGACAATTTAACGTGGTTAGAAGCACCATTAGTCGCCTTTGGAGGCGATTTCAACAGACTGGTTTAGTGGTAGACTGACTGCACAGCGGAAAACCCAAAGTCACAACTTCTACTGAAGACTGATTCATATGCTGCGTTTCCTTAGTAATCGATCTGCAAATGCGTCCTACAGTCCTGTCAATGCCAGCAGCATTTCGAATGTTAGATAAACGGGCAGGAATCGGTTGCACGACGCAGGTCTTTGTGTTATAAGATCCTACAGAAGTCATGTTCTTACGAACCGGGATCGTCTGAACAAAGTGCATTAAGCAATCAAGCATCGTCAATGTACCGTTTGAAATCTGCAAGTTTCTTTTTACAAACAATTGAAACATACATTCCTTAAAATGACATTTTGCTACACTCTTGAAATAATGTTGCTTTTCCTTTATTTAAACTTTCTATATATATATATATATATATATGTATATATATATATATATATATATATATATATATATATATATATATATATATATATATATATATATATATATAATATATATATTACTATATATATATATATATTATATATATATATATATATATATATATTATATATATATATATATGTGTGTGTGTGTGTGTGTGTGCGTGGTTTGGCAATTCATGAGAATGCATTACAAAAAGTTGCCCGTACACGCATATAACCTATTGAGATCAGGGTACAAAGCCAGAGGAAGACCACGGAAAAGATGGATAGAAAACGTCAGGGACATCCTGAACAGACACGGTCATAGTACAGCCGATGCCACACATCTGGCTTTAGAACGCAAGCTCGAGCTCCAATCAACCCTACGCTTAACGACAAGAGTGGATCACAAACCACCTGGGGAAATATATAATAAAATCACAACCGCATCAGACGCTCCAATAGCATCCTAATAATGACTGGTTATGGGTTTTATTATTATTATTAGAATAAATTTACATCCACGAGATACTAAGTCATATCCCATTATAACAATCTGGTTCAGACGTTCGAAATATGTATGTAATAATATAAGTTCGTCATATATATCAGTATTAACAAAAAATGCATATATGTAATGACGGATTTTGAGAAAATCCTATTGTGATAGTTACAGGGGCAGATCTGTTATAAATGGATGCGCTACAGATGGTTTCCACTGTAGTGTTTTATGTGAATTCGATCTCAGTTTTTCTGCAGATGAACAGGAAGTGAATGAATGAAGACTGAATAAACAAACTATGTATCAAAACGACAATTAAATATAGAGAATAACAAATGGTCATTTGATAGAAGTCATACTTTTTAACAAATATGCACTGATCACAAATTTTAGTGATTTTTAGTCATTTGAGAGTTCACTCTATCACATTATACGTATTTACAAAATGGCTGCCAATTGAGCTTCTCTCGATAAGTCCGTTGTTACCGTAAAATAGTGTGTTCCCAGATGAAAATACAGACATAGGGAATATACTATGATGTTAACCTATTAACCTACTACGCTGCAGGAAGGATTTTCAGGTACTGCACGCTTAAAAAGAAACTTGAACTTGTGGGTACATAATAAACACCAAATGTGTTTGGTTTAAACTGCAGGAAATAATCATTAAAAGCACGAAGCCCATAACATTATTTTCCATTTATATTGTATTCCGTTATCCTTCGTTTAACATCCCACATAAATATATAGGTCCGGATGATAGGAAAGAACTTTAAAAAAATATAAATTACAAAATAAAATAAGAGAGAGGCTTGACATACAAACAAGTCAAGAGGTAAGGTCTACCATAATGTAAATGTGACAATGAAAAGCTGAAATCTAGAAGATAGGAGAGGTGCTTGTCCAGAAATGTACTAATAACTTTGTCATGTGTCATGTGCTCAGGATCCTGCCTCAGAATATGAAATGTGTAGGTTATGAGTTTGCCTCTCTTTTGGAGACTCATGCCCCTTTCAACCAGCGGACAAAGTCCAATTATGTCATAGCAGGACACACTACTATAAAATATTAGAGGTAACAAAGACCTCTATGAAATGTGACTCAACTTTCCACTTATATAAAGACATGGGAAATAATCACAGAAGGTTATCTCCGCTATCCGTAGTTGGGGAAATACTAGCTCGTGCAATGGTCAGTCAACTTACAGAAACTCGAGTATGATCTTTTGCTGAAAGTCAAAGTGGATTTGGCGTAGGCCGCGGGGGCAGTGAATATGATATTTGCTGCGCATCAGCTTCAAGAAATACTCAATAATATTAAAGGGAACTTTTCACAACCAAATATCTCATGAAGGCATTTCACACAATCAACATTGGCAGATTGTAGAAAGTGCTCGCAACATTTAGCTGCCTCCAAAATTCATCAACATCGTGCGACATTTCCATGATGACATGGTGGCTGTCGTTATTAGTGATGTAGTGTTGATCTTACAAATTGGGACATACAGGAATGCCTTCTTTCTCCAATCATGTTCACCTTGATGTCTTCCGCCATTCTGACAGATGCATTTCGATATATAAGAGGCATACACATAAAGTAAATAATTGATTGCTCACTTTTCATTTTTCAGCGTTTGCTTGTCAAACTAAAATGGAAAACGCCTATGGTAAGTGAACTTCTCTGTGAGATGAGTGCTATGTATGCTTATTCTGCAGACATTTTTCAGTTCATCCTCAACCAAGTCACTAAAATTAGTGGCATCCTTGCCTTCATCTTAATACACGCTAAGAAAAGAGATGTCATGTTTCAAACCGTCCAAAACAAACAAATTCCAATCCCCATATACAAATCAAATAAGAGTTTCAAGCAATTAACAACTTCTACTCTGGAAGCACCTTCTCACAAGCTGTAAACATCGACACTGAGGTAAACAACAGAATGTGGCACATATGAAATAATATGCAAAAAAATGTATGTGAGAGAAGAATAGCAGCGGTAACATAGCTCATAGTTTGCCAAGCAACAGCACATGACTTCTTTATGCGTTCTACATGTGGACAGTATACTTCAGGAACTCTAGGAGACTCAAGTATTTCCACCTGATCTGCATCCGTGAGATACTCATCTGGTGGTAAAAATACTAGATACGAAAGAACTGATGTAATCTAGATCTGGAAGTAATACACACATTCCTGATGAATGGACGTAAACGTTGTGAGGATCATCTGGTCTGTATGAAGGATCTGCGTCTATCCAAAATAGAAAAAATACTATGTCGAGAACTCAGGCATGCACTCGTAGGTTGGAAGACAGAAGAAGCGTTAAAGTATTCCTTCAGATATTACTTACCTGCTCAAACATAGGTAATGACACTGTAATAAATGGCAGGACAATGATTAGCTCCTACATATTTAACTATTTTTATAAAAACTGCACAATCAAACAAAATTAATATTGATGGTAATTACTGTTCCATGTCCAGAATATCCAGAATATAGGAGTTGGGCTTGAAATGTGGCGAGGAAAAAAAGAAATAAATTTTACGTTTGTGAATCCACACATAAGTGGAACTGTCAATTGTGGTGCAATTTTCATATTACTATTTAATATTATATTAATATGGGGAGATGGGAGTACATGAATGTGTTATGTGTGCAGTGATGATGATTTTTCGTCTAACTAACTAACTAAAATGGTTAACTGAACTAATTTAATTAATCTAACTTTAATTAACTAAACAACTAACCAATCAACGAACCAACTAACTAAATTAGCTAACATAGACACACATTCGTAGGGGAGTCTTGTACAAGACATATTCGAATGAAACTGGTTTGCAGAACCAGGAGCGGCGCAGCTACTTCAGAGAATCTTAGACACAATGCTACTCAACAAAAACGTGCGAAAGACAAGGCAAAAGCTGCCTAATGCCCTACATTGTGTCACAGACATGTCCAAAGTGTGGAGGAAACTTTCAGACACGCATATGACTCATTAGTCACATCGGGACACACCGCAGTTATCACCATCTTTATCATCATGCCAGTTGAGCTAAATGGTCATCGTCGTCTCCAACTGACATATGCAAAATATTAAAGAAAAAATATTTATATATATGTATAGTGAGTTGCATTAAATTTTAAGTAAAGATTATAATAACATTTTTTTAATAACCGTCCTTTCGAACGAAAGTCCTTGTCAAGATAAAAACACAGACTTGAAGGATGTAGTCCAGAATCAGAATACGTTATAGCATAGTTTACACCTTGGCTGCGATATCTACCTCTTTTGACAGGATACATATCCCATTTCAGCCTTAATTCTGTGTCACTTTGACTCTCCGTGCGATGAACATCATATCCATCTACAGTAAGGACTAAGTACTTAGTCATTTATCTAGAATGATCTTACTGTCGATTGGGGGTGCAAAGGGAACGCATTGCTCTAGGCGGACCCAGGGTTAGCAGATAACCAAGATCCCAAATGTACCTCCACGCGGTGCACCCTGGAAACAGAAATACAGCACGTCGTGCTGATTCTGGCCAAATCATTTGGGGATCGTGTCCGAGAATGTGGAGGTAGCAGATGGAAAGAGATTTGACTGCACAAGAGACAGACAATATCTCCGACACCACCAGCATCACCACATATAGCGACACTGTCGGCATACAGTGAAGCTAGTCAGTCCAGTCCGAACATTGGAGGGGCGGCCAATGTAAAATGCACGTAAAGGTAAATGCATGGCGAGAGACAAATATGTTTCATACAGAGTACAATGAAACAATGAAAGGCAGAACAGCGCTAGAGGGCAGCGCGAACTGCAAATAGAAAGTGAAAAGTCCCTAGGAAAGGGAACTACAAGCTCCGTCAGCTCGAGACGGGCTTCTAGTTACCAGAGTTCCTAACAGCAGAGACACAGACCCATCCATCGGCGTTTGGTAAAGCAAAAGACCTAACCCAACTCTAATGTCGAGCCTTCCTAAACCGGAAATACGCTTGCAAAGAGAAAGGGTTCTGTACCCGATGGGTGTAGGCAAGAAAGGGACAACGATGGCAGTCCTGGCCCAACTCTACTGTCAAGGTTTCCTATACGGAAGTAACTTGCAGAGAGAAAGGGTTCCGTACTCGATTCGCTCAGGCACAAAAGGGACAACGATTTAGCCCTGGCCCAACTCTACTGTCAGGTTTTCCTACACCGAAATACACTTGAAGAGAGAAAGGGTTCAGTACCTGATGGGCTCAGGCGCAATTGGGACAAGGACGCTCAGCTCGAGAACGCCTTGCTCTCAAACGCGTGGTGTGAGACTCGAACTAGGACAAGGGGTACACGATGTCAGTGAATAACACCTCGGCTAAGAGGGCGAAAGAGCCAAGGTCCAACTCCTCTGTTGAGTTCTTCCCCTTAAGGAACCAGGCTCATGGATGAGAAACGGTTCAGTACCTAAGGGCACAGGCACAGCACGTCCAATTACACGAGGCAAGTTCATAGAGAGTGGAACACCTCGTTCGAGTGAGACGAGAGCAAGAAAATCGTCTGGGCGAAGAGTCTTCACTACGCTGCCTGGAGACAGATATAGAGGCTGTCACAGGCTAAGGGTAGCCCACCCGAATTGTCAAGGCATGCCAGAAATCGGATGTGCTAGGCCTACAAGGCGCATAACGGTGGCACAACCGTAATCACGCTCCCGGCGGAAATCGCACGGATATCCGTGATGGTTACAATGGAGCGAACGAAAAATAAACAAACAAACTGTCGATTGATCAATGGGTATACGATGTGTCAGCATTCAATGAAAAGTACCAATAATGACAAAATTTGTCATTGATCTTAGCTATACATCAGCAAACTGATCTATCATAGAGAGAAACTGTGAACAGCTAACCCCATCTGGAAAGTCTCTAGTCACATCCCACGACATGATGGTAGATCACAATGTTACTATTCTTTCCTCCCCTTTCAGATCCCGGCAACGCACTTGCTTTAGAAGTGGAAACTGACATAGAATTTACATTAATTTATAGATTCACCTCGAGTTTCCACATATAAGATAATTAGGATACATTTTATACATTGTCAATAGATTCAACCCGTCCTTGACGTGGACATTGAAAGACAATTTGGATTATTTTTATATACATCCATTAGAATTACTCAGAGCTTCCCTATATAAGACAATTTGGATGAATTTCATACATCCCCATTATATTCATCCCGAGTATTAGATATGGAAACTGACAGGTAATTTGGATTATTTTCGTATTCGATATTGCATATGTTGATTATTCTCTTCGCACGTCAGACACGTCCATAGGTGATCAGATCTTCAGTTGAGTAAATCTCTCATGGTATAACGGCTGATAGATCCGGTTCTATGTTGCTTCAGTGTCCTATTTGAAATATTTGTCAGGTGTTTTGTACGGGCCCGTCAATCCTCAATCCCCATTCATGCTTTCTCCATATTGACTCATGCTAATTCATCTCAGTCCTCTGATTGTACGGACTCTTGAAGATCAATCCGTTAGTCTTCTCAGTCCATAGGCTGACCATTTGTTATGATGGCGAAGCTGGCGTATTGATAGGTCCGTTCGTTTCCCTCCACACCCGCGTGTCAAGGAACAAAGATAAGCGTGAGTTTTCATAGTGTTTCCCGCATATTAGCTCTCCCTAATGGCTCCACCCATCCCCTACATGCATCACCTGTTTTGACTTTCTAAATCATATTCATTGAGACACTTAGTAAGCACATTGGCATAGGATTGCGATTCCAGTAATTTAAGTGCCAACATTACGCAAAATACTTCCATTGCTAGACTGCTTGTTGTTGCTGTAAATGCATCACTGACTTCGTGCATTGTTCATTCTTGTGATCTGGATGGTTAGACCCATGCGCATCGGTGATGAGGTATAACCGACCAATCATTGTAAAACTCAAACATCTGTATCATCGGCTAAAGACAGATGTGATTTCGCAAATAAGTGCCGTGACCTAAGCATCCACGCTAATAAGGCTGTGCTACTTGAACTCTCTATTGAGTGTAATGCAGATATTGACTACGTCTTGAAAGATCATAGGAATATGTAACCATTTCTCGCCAGGAGTTATGCCTTCTGTGGGAAAAAATTATTTAATGGTATCCTCCGCAAGACCCATCCACGACTTCCTTTATTTAGCCTGCTTCCCCTCGCACGAGGGAGCTCACTGTGTAGTGGGTGGTCTATATTAGAACTCGAGTGTATGCACAGAATAACATATATCAATTCTGTGAGATATGCTCGAAAATCAAGGAGACATCTTATAACCACAGAGAATGGGCCCCTTGTGCAACCACGGATGATCCGCATCGCTTCATTTTGAATTCTTGCCAGTATTCAATCTGTGTGTGACTAACGGTGAAAGTGGTACCTGTATATTCAATGACAGGAAGGACACGATTCTCATATAAGATTCCGAGCTGTGATTGTTTGGTATCAGTCGCAGGCATCACTCTCAGAGCTGAATGTTCTTTTCTTTCCTATGCGATAATATGACCAATGTGTTCTTGAAAGAACATTCTATGATCAAATCGCACGCGCAGGTAATGTAAGGATGAGATTCTAATTAGTTTGTAGCCTCGGTGTCGCAGCCTCTACAGTGTGATTGGAGAGAACCACGTCACCACATTCTTCTTTTGATTGATCAGTGCCTCTGAATCATCACACCAGTAGGCGATACAGTCTAACTCATTCTGCAGTGATCCGACAATTTATGTTCTAACACTTTACTCTCTGTATATCATGATATCGTCAGCAAAAGATAGTGTTTTACGTCTTCCTTCCTGCTGCTGCTGTGTGATTACCACAGTGTAGACATTGAATAATAAGAGTGAGAGGAGAAATCACGTGGTAGACGTGTGCGTATTGTTATGGGATTACATGTCCAACAACCACACCAGAGTGCCACCTTCCCCTCGGGCAACACCACTGATAGCCATCTGACGACGAAATGGTCAACATTAAAGAGCAAGAACATGTTGATGAGGTACTAGAGCGGAACTCTGTTATACGCGTCCTCCAAATCAATTGCAACAGCACACGTTTCTAGACATGCATGGAAACCCTCGACTACGTCGTAGGCGAAAACAGTGACGTTGCACAATGATTCTTTCTAACATCTGAAGCATTCGAGCTTTCCCGGAAAAATGTAGCTCTCTTCCAGGTTGCGAGTGACGTGATATGCGACAATCTTCTCTATAAGCTTGTTCGTGGTGTTCTGCATCGTTGAGATTCGGTATCCCTTGATCTAGTCATGGCTTTTATTGGGTTTCTTTAGTGGCAATATGTAGCTGTGCAGACATTCTTCAATGATAGTACCGTTCTTGATGCTTTCGTTCCACTCACTAACAAGATCGTTTATATCACTCTCCTAAACGATGACAACATCCACATATTTTCATATATTATATAATGGGCATAATTTCATATATGCCCATTATACTCCTCCCAAATTTCCACATATAATACAATTTTTGACTGATTTCATACATATAAAATTAGATTCATTCCACGTATTCACATATAATACAATTTTGATTAATTACATACTTGTACCAGAGTGTCCTGGTACTTAGTTCTGTTTTTAGAAAGGCATAGAGAGTTTGTGATGAGATAGATATTCATTCATTCATTTTCCTTTTGCGCTGAAGTTAGCGCATAGGGCAGAGGTCAGATCTCTCCAATTCTGTCTGTTCAAAGCTATTCTGTGCATTTCTTTAATAGTATGAATAGTGGTTGTTTTACTTTCTCTAAGTATTTTTTTTCTGAGTGTTTCTTTTGGTCTACCCCTTTCTCTTTTGCCTGTAAGTATCCATTCAAGAGATTGGTGGTGTATTATGTTGTGTCTTCGCGTAGGACATGCCCGATGTAGGACCAACAGCGTTTTCTGATAACATCTGTGATGCAATTTTGATGTGTCTCTTCTCTGATTTTATCATTCGATGTGTATTCACTCCAATGGGTGTTAGTTATCCTACGAAGACATTTGTTCTCGAAACTCAGTAATTTATTTTCTGAAGATAAAGAGCTTTTCCAGCTCTCACATCCATATGATAGCACCGAAATAACGCAGTAATTAAATAAGCGCATTTTCGTGCGTGTGCTGATTGACTTTGATTTCCAGATATTAGACAGTCTGTTAAATGCACATGATGCTAGGGCAATACGAGTTGTAATTTCTGGCAAGATAGATATGGTACGCAGTAAAAGATGACGTCTGGAACGACGTCAGAGGGAGATGGAAAGAAAGGAGAGAGAAAATATCGCAGCCGAGAAACAAGAAAGGCCGTTATATTGGCGCACGATGTGAATGGCTATTTACTACAATTACATAGGAAGGTGTTCATTGTTTTAATATTAATATGAACTGTTCACGGTTTTTTTTTTCAAAAATACTGAACATTTTGCAATAAATATATCTTTAAAATCCCAGACCCACCCCCACATATTTATAAATTCTATATCTCAGAAACTATAAACTCTACGACCAAATTTCTTTAAGCAAAATATGCATAACTACATACTCTATAATTTTATACCAATATTTTCATATAATTTAAAAAATAGGTATTTTGTTTAATTTTCATGGTGTATCTGCCCCCTAAAACATCCTTGTCTGGCACACCTTTCAATCTTTTGGTATTCTCCTACATTACTGTCAACCCTCATCGCACCTCACTGTTTCCAATATCAAACTCTTACTATTTTTAAATCATTCCCACCAACATAGAGTTTTTTCTGGAATTGTTAACATTTTTGTATGCTTCTCTTTATCAAATGATTTACTATAATCTATGAAGCACAAGTACATGTCATTTTCCACTTCTATTGCTCTTTCCATCAATGTTCGTATTATTTATATGTAATTTCATGTGCATTTTCCTACCACAAATCTACATTGCTCTTCTGCAATTTCTGGTTTTATTATTGATCTTATTTGTTTCATGATTACACGAAGTATGATCTTGGTTACATGGCTCATAATGCTGATTCTTCGATGACCTTCACATTGAACTGCACACCCGGTTTCTGTGATTATGTAATGAAGATTGATTGCAATATATCAGATGGATTATCCCATCCACCCCCGCTTATTCATGTAGTTAAGCAGTGTGGTGATAATTTCTATGCCATACTACCCCAGTACTTCTAATCTAATTCGTCTTGTGTAATATTATCTGGTCCCTGAAATTTATTACATTTCAAGTGTTGTGTGACTTCTCTAATCTCTGCAGTTAATATACGGATACCTTATTTGTTGTACTGTATGTCTGTTTCATTACTAATAACATTGTGAAGTTACTTAATGTACTCTTCCCATCTGTGTATAATATCATTTCGTTTTATAGCATATGCCCTTGCTATGACTTCAGGCACACAGTCTTGTGAACTGGCGTTCTACCTGTTAATTCTTTTATTTGTTTATATGTATCCCTTTTATCCATGATGATATTCTATTGTACATCATTTTTCCTTTAACCATTCATCTAGAGTCTTGTTGCATCTATGTTTAATTTCTTTGTTTATCTTAGTGTATTCTGTAATGTTTGCCTTCAGCTTTCTTCTTAGTTCGTATGTTAACATCTTTCTTAATAAGATATTTCTAAGGTTGCAGGATCTCCGCATACATTTCTGGATACATTCTTCTATCATCATTCACTGTTCGTCAATGATCTCTATTTTCGCTATGGCATTATACTTATTTTGCATTATATAATACTGTAATATACACCACGGAAAAAGGTGAAGACGACGCTGTGCAGTAATATAACAGATTGCTTATACATGTCTCTACCTGCGGCAGGTCAACTCTCCCAGAATCGAGTGGTGTTCAGCTTTACCAGGTTCTGGAAAGAATGTGTCACATGATATTCTACTGTTTTTTGCAAATCTTTGTTATTTTTTAATAGATTTACGTCTGGTGTATTATTTGTCCTGGTAGTTCTTATTCTTTTGTATTAGTAAACTTTCCCACGACAGAATGATGGTCTCTATTGCAGTCTGTATTTGTGCCTGTTGTGACAGATCTGAATGGGTTTTTACATTTCCTATTGATAATAATATAGTTTATGTGATTGAAGGTCTTGTTATCTGCGCTTCTCCATGTCCATAGTCGACTAGGATGTTGATAGAATCATGTATTTCCTATTATCATGTTATTACTTCTGGTCACACCCATTAATATCTCACATCTTTCATTTCTGATACCTAAATCAAATCTACCAGTGAGATAAATATCTTGCTTTTGTCCAAGTTTTGTTTTGTGTTCAATTCTTCCATTACAATGTTTACACTGTGATGTTTGCACTGTCGCATACCTGTGTTCAAAATATGTGTAGAAGTGTTTTATACTTTCATCTGAACTATCTGATGTTGGTGCGTATACTTGAATAATATTTACATTAATACGCTACAAATCTAATTTAACTAGTATAATTTTGTTTGATTCACTCCAGAAGACATTTACAGATCGTGCTCTTTTGTCTAATATTACACCTAATCCATTTCTATGCTGGTCTGCTTCCGAATATATTATTTGAAAACTTTCGCTACTAAACAACCTGCTCCCAAACATTTCATCTCACATACTCCAAGGATGTTCATCTCCATATTCATTTCTTGTTCTATGTTTTCTAAGTTACCTGAATCTGTAAGGTTTCTCACATTCCATGTTGTCTCCTTGATGGTAATCTTTCATACAGTGACCGGAATGCGGTCTGTGTTGTCTGGAAACATGATATTCTGGAATTGGTACATTGGTGATTTACCACTTGCTTTCCACCGATTTGTTTGTGGAAAGTTAGGAAATGTTAAATGGCTAACATATTATTTTCACGTATGTGAGACTCCGCTATGAAATTCAATGCATCATAACTCAGCGACGACATTCTGTCCACCATCATCATTGTTGCCATATTCTTCGTTCATGTTATCATCAGCAGCACCATCAACATTATCACAACCATTATGATCATAATCATCATCATCACAGTTCAGCAAACATTAGTTTTGGCTGAGTCAACTGGACATATACTTGAGTCAGAATAACATATACTTTGAGACAAATGAGCATATACCCGATTCAAAATAACATATACTTGAAACAATTAAAGATAGGCCATTACTTATGAAAAATGAATATTTCCTATGCATATACTTGTGATAAATGAATATTTACTTAGATATGCAATAATTTGCACAAATATATCAAAGTTACTCAAACAAAGCGTTCTAAATAATATTTACATTTTCAGATAATATCCAAGTCCGATCCAGTAATCAATTAAAGTAAGAATGACCAGTCCGACGAAGCAGAATGATGCACTGAGTATTTTGGATACTCGCATTTTCAAAAGGAACTCACAGAAACAAAGATAGGCAACAAACGTTTTATAACATCTAAAACTACTGGCGACATGATTTTACAATGTTATAAATCCCACACATTGTCACTACATGTGTTCTGCCTTGTTACATCAATATTCTATTAAGACTACCTTCCGTTGAAGTGAACGTGAAATTCGAGGAGGTATATAATATGTTTATGTGATAGTGGACTTATAGTCCTAGAGGTGAAAATTCATACATCGCATAGGCATGACCCATCAATAAAAACGCAAACATGAACTAGTTTTCCATTTGCGTGAAATCCATTGGTTGGCTTTGGCTATTTTTGTCATGCGACTCCAAGTATGTAAATAGCGACCAAGCAAATGCCCAACAATAATCAAAAACATTACGAACGAGGTCCAAATTAATTCAGTTAGAAGGCCTACATAGGCCTATACACAAACCTAATGTGGAGAGGATGAAACCACATTTTCACTGTCTCATTTATTTTGAAGAAAAACACTTATATGCAAAGTAGGGCATGAAGCCTCACTTACTTTCATAATTAATACACAGCTGTTACTTCTTGCCACACGAAAAATTGTTTAGATAGCACCTGGGAAAGTTTGTATCTTTTTAAACTAATTTAGTAAGTTAATATCATTTCGAATGTGTTAATATTGTAAAGTTATGTAGTATGTGGTAATATTAATCATTGTGATGATAAAACTATAAGATTCAACTTGAAATGGCTCTCTGCTGTCCCTATTTTACTAGAGGTCACATGAAGTGACTTTAAATACTGCGATTTTGTTTTTGATTTTAGTCTTTCTATACTAAGAGCTAAGTTATTTTATTATATTATTGATGGGTATAGTACACATGTTAAATGTTGTCTCGTGGTTACTAGAATGAGAACAAAATTAGACCATTTGTCAGTTTATTGCTTTTTTTTTTCATCGTATTCCTTTGTTTTTCATGTCATGCGCATCTTCGCTTGTGAAGGAGGAACATCATCATCATAATGAGAACCTACAAGCGCCACACATAAGTGGACATTGAAGAGAGAGAGAGAGAGAGTGAGAGATAGTATGATGCCTGCTGTTATTGATGTAGTGGACAATACTCTGATGGTCCAATTTCTGACAGGAAAAAAAACATCAAAAAATAAACTTGCGGATTATTGTTCACACTCCCATACGTAAAGATTCTGGTGAAATGTTCATGTCTAATGTACTGCTTCTGTTCGCAAAATTATCTTCTGATGCACTTAGGAAACAGGAAGATATTTTTAACGGGGAAATTGGCTGTGTGCTACATTTGAGTGCTTGGGAAACCCAGATTCAGTTTGGGTTGTTTCCCGACATCTGTATCTTTATCTCTTAACCTATCACCGGGAGACCGGTCAGTGTAAGTGATTGTTTGTCCCTCTGATAACAAATAACTGTGATGTCCATTTGAGTATTTCACGTTTGAAATTACGTTTTAGACATGCATGGGAGGTTCTTCAGGTTAATTCAAATAAAAACTAAAATAAATAACACAAAAACCTGGGTATACTGCGTATACCAGCGTGTGTATATATATATATATATATATATATATATATATACCATAAAAATACACACTTCCATACATATAACAACATATGTACTCGTCCAAAAAAATAAATACAACATACATAAGCGCACAAATAAACACACATAAATATACATACAAATAAATTGCAAACAAATATACATACACATGTATGTCTTTTCACAAGAAACACATTTCTGTATGAGAGATGCCCACGCAAATATGTACAAGCACCTATTTGAATACACACACAAGTATGTGCAGGAAATGACATTCAGCTCTGACTAAACTATCGCAGCTCGTAATCTTATATGCGGTTCTTGTCCTTCCTGTTATTTAATATGCAGGCGCCACTAACACCGCTAGTCACATACAGATTTGATACTGGAAAAAATTTAAAATAAAGCCATGCGAATCATCCTTGGTTGCACAGGAGACACTTCCTGTTTGGCTATGAGATTTCTCCTTGATTTTCCTAGCATATCTAACACAATTGAATATAACAGAATATGGCATTACCGTTCATACCTGAGAGCAATTTCTGACATAAACCACGCACTACACAGTGAGCTCCCACTTGTGAAGGGAAGCAGGCTCAATAGAGGAAATCGCGGATGTGTCGTGCCGAGTATAACGTTAAAGAGATTTAACGGTAGTTAAAAAGGAGTTATGCCTCATAAGGCATATCTCCTGGCAAGGAATGGATACCTAATCCTATGGACTTTTAAGACGCAGTGAAGACCGTCATTGCATCCAATAGAGAGTGCTGAGAACACATCCCCGTGAGCATGGATGCTGAGGTCAGTCCACTCATCTTTGAACATGCCGATGACACAGATGTTGCGATTTACAAGGACGGGACCAGCGATGAGCATGAACAATTACTGTCAGATCACAAGGAAGAATAGTGCACGAAAACAGTGGAGCATTTACCGCAACAACAAGCAGGCTAACAATGGACGTTTTTTTCTAATGCAAATAAATGAATTGCCTTTATGCGCTTACATGATTATAAACGAATTGCCTTATGCACTTATATGATTATAAACGAATTGCCTTTATGCGCTTACATGATTATAAATGAATTGCCTTATGCGCTTACATGATTGTAAACGAATTGCCTTTATTCGCTTACAAGATTATAAACGAAATGCTTTTATGCGCTTACATGGTTATAAACGAATTGCTTTTATGCGCTTGCATGATTATAAACGAATTGCTTTTATGCGCTTACATGATTATAAACGAATTGCCTTTATGCGCTTACATGATTATAAACGAATTGCATGTATGCGTTACAAGCATCTAAAATCACAATAGGATTTTGATATTCTTAAACACTGGTGATGTCATTATGACCCCTGGAACTGCGAAAATAAAACAATATATGCAGAAGTGAGTGTCATCAGTCAGTGTAAGTTGGGGCAGACAAATAGTATGGAATAGATTTAGAAAATGAAACCAGGCGAGAGCGTTATGCCTCCACGTGTCACCGCAGTTATTGTCAAAGAATACAACTTATAGAGATCCAGAAACCACCTTGAATATATGTAGTGAACAGAATGTCAACTGTAAATTTGTAGGAGGCAAACAACTGAGTGTTATTATTTCAATATACACCGGGTTCAGACAAGTAGACACATTCTCGGTTATATTATTATAATAATAGGATGTGTGTTTAGCATAGGAATAGCGTAATGAAATGTATTGAAACTTATTTGCTTGCAAACCAATTCTATTGTAGAGTGAACGAATTGTCCTTGTGTAGGACATATCTCGGATAACAAATTGACAGGAGAAATGATATAATCTAAAGTGTTTCTTCATTCACACTTGAATCCGATGAAAATTTCACTACTGAGAAGTAGTAACAGTTCGGATTTGAACTTGTAAGAGTGAATCATACAATATTCACATAAGAAATGTCAAAATGAACGACCACCGGACACATCACACATGGAGATGAGATGATGATAATAGGTGATCAAGAGCAGTGATCGATTATTTTTACGTCGAACCTACATAACCTATGTGCAGTTATTTATGAGACGTGAACCACGCCTGATTAAAAAGTAGATCTGGGATTACCTCACGAAACTCATTTTCTTTTGCTTTCCTTTTTCTTTTCGGTAGGGTTGCAAAGAGTTTATCATGTCTCTCTTATGATTCCCAGGACTAGAAGATAACCATTAAAACAGAAGTACCTACACGTGGTGTAGCTTGAGCCAAATATACCGCTGCAATAATAGCGAAGAAGTAAATATGTGTTACCAATACCTAATAATAAAAATGCCATAAAAACAATTATAATAAAATGAATAAATTTGAAAACGGCTAATGCTTCCATGTAAGATGTTCATCCGAACGAACATTTACTAAAAATAAGAAAACAACAAACACTGAAAACATTTTAATTTTAGAACGATTTTTTTAGAAACAATTAGGCGTGCGCAAATTGTGCAGTATGTTCAGGAGAAAATGTGTGCACACTATAACGAAATTGCACACTATGGAGAGATGTAGAAGATTAACTCTCAGTGGACTAAACAACAACCTATTTGTCGTTTTTTTCCATATTTGTTGAAATGTGAAATCAGTATAATATCTAACAATATATAGGAAAGAGACGAATAGAATAGAGAATCATGTCGATCGTAGATGGAAGATGGGTTAACGGCCTGGGAAATAATCAGAGCCGAAACTAGACAGTAATGATACACCAAAGCCACATCCTCTACAAACGCACACGACAATCAACAACTATATCATAAACACGAGCCCAAGAAAACAATTGTATCAAACACGAAACTTGAAGATAATACATAAACTGTATGCAGACGCAAGATTGCAAGAATGAGCACATAGACTGGGACAACATCAATAGCACAGATATAATAGAGAAAACAGATAAAAACACTGGTTACCCCAAAAATGCAACAACATTCAAATATACTTTATGCAACACACAGGATCTATCACATATAGCAGTATATATGTATATGCCAAGGTTGGCTAAAAAACCTTCATTGGAAAGAGGAAAATATTAATATCTAAACACATTACAAACAAGTTAAAAATGAGAATTATAAAATGCTACATCTATTTTATATTAATATATACCTCAGAAACATCGACACTAAATAAACAATTGGAATGCAGAATTGATGCCTTTGAGGTGTGGATATATAGAAGAATAGGGAGAACATCAGGGAAATAGAAGAAAACAAATAAAGAGATACTAAAACACTTAATATGAGGAAAGAACTACTAAGAAAAATAAAGACTTGGCAAATAAATTATTTTGGACACAAGACTCAGACCTTAGTACTCAGGCTCAAGACCTTATTGAAGACCTAAATAGATGTTCCAATTAGCGCAGCTCCCTCATTAGCATAATGATGATGATGATGATGATTATGATAAATTATTAATTTACCTGTACGCAGGTAAAATCTTTTTAATATAATATAATATATATGGCAATAATATTTGATAAAACAGAAGTACTTACAAGATGGACAGATTATGTGACAGAACTGTTTGAAGATCAACGGAACAAAAAAACCAACAATACACAACAACGATGGACCAACAATACACAACAACGATGGACCAACAATACACAACAACGATGGACCAACAATACTGAAAGGAGAAGTAGAACATACAATTAAAACCAATAAAATGTGGAAAGGTTGCAGGCTCCGGCAACATAACAGCAGACATAATAAAAACTCAAAATGGTTTTGGTGTGGATACTATCACAGAACTTTTCAATGACATATATGAAACAGGCCACATGCTTAAAAATCTAACATCATCAATATTCATACTACTACCTAAGAATCCCAGGGATCTGGACTGTATAGGATATAGAACAATAAGTCTAATGAGTCATTTAACTAAAATACTCCTCAAGATAATATATGAAATAATTAAGAATAAGATAGACATTGGGGTCGGTGAAGAACAATTTCGATTTAGGAAAAACAAAGGAACCAGAGAAGCTATACTGTGTATCCGACTAGTGATAGATACATATTTAGAATTCCAAAAAAGTATCTATATTTGCTTCATAGACTACAAAACGACCCTTGACAGAGTCCAAAATGAGAAATTAATAAAATATCTTCATGAAATAGGCATAGATGAAAAAGACATCAGACTGATTAGAAATATATATTGGGAACAACCTGCATCAATAAGGTGTGAAAACAACTACTCACCATACATAGAAATAAGAAGAGGGATAAGACAGGGATGCATTTTATCACCAAGCTTACTTAATATCTACACAGAGAATGTCTTTAAAAAATATGGAAGAAATTCCAAGAATAAAGATCAATGGGAAAATAATAAACAACCTTAGATATGCAGATGACACTGTTCTTTTGGCAGAAAGTGAACATGAACTACAAAGACTAATTGATCAAATCAATAAATCAAGTAATGAATATGGACTGGATATAAAAATTCAAAAACAAAAACCATGATAATCAGCAAAGACACACAAGAACAAGAGCTAAACATAAACATACATGGAGAGAAACTACAACAAGTAAACCATTGTCAATATCTTGGACGCATAGTTACAAATTATGGCAGATGTGAAACAGAAGTTAAAAGGAGAATATGAATGGCTAAAAGTACCTTAAATGACATGGGTAAAATATTAACATCTAAACAAATTGCAAACAAGTTAAAAATGAGAATTATAAAATGCTACATCTATTCTATATTAATGTATGGCTCAGAAACATGGACACTAATTAAACAATTAGAAGACAGAATTGATGCCTGTGATATGTGGGTATATAGAGGAATAGGGAGAACATAATGGAAAGAGAAGAAAACAAATAAAGAGGTGTTAAAAACAGCACGGCTCATACATATTTTCTAGATTTTAGAGACGCAATAGGCATTTAAGACGTCTTTTGACAAAGGAAATGGTTCTCCGGCCGCGAAGCATCTAGCCCGATGAGAGATGCACTTGGGTGACCTAGGCATAATACCAGCTCCCCTCGGGAGACAGACCCTTCTGATTAAAACGTTTCTCAATTAGATATTGTTTCACACCGAAAACATTATCGTCTTGACATAATCAATACACTTGTCATAGATTGAAATGGATCGCCGCAACTTAAAGTGGCTTTAATTCCATATTAAACAAAACACTGAAAATTGAAGTCTACTGGGTATGATAAAAAAGCGTTGAGAAAAATCTCCATTTGAAACAGCACATAGGCAGTAAGAGCAAGAAATAGCAATTCATCGGGACTGAAAACAAAGAACACACAAACCTTTGCTATTGTAATTGTTATGGGACATTTTCTTTCATACCTTAAAGAGATCACAAATTTATTTTTCTGTGTGAAATACATTGAGATGACGGTGATGGTAGTGATGCTTCGATGTGTGATATCTCCTTATCTGTGAGCAGGTATACCTAAACAACATATATCATGTGTGACAGTACGGTTCAATGCATCAAATATATGGATGTTAGTGGTTGGATGTATGGATGATGGGACAAACGGCATATGCCCATGGACCACTGGATCAACAACCAACCAACCAACCATGTTTGGATTAATGTTTGGTCCCTCAAGAGAGGCATTTTCAGTGCAGAAATTTACCAGCATCGATACTTCCTGGCAGAAGCGTATTGTAATAGTAACAAGATCCGCACTTGGTGTGACAGAAACACACTAGTTACCGAAACCATATAGTTGACTATCTGTCCTGGACATACTAGTTTGACAGAAAGAAGATCTGCAGCGTCACACTATTTTGCGACAGAAGAAATGCCTTTTAGGACTTACTGGAATACTGGTGCTGTGGCCAGGTCTAAACCGGTGTAATACTTCTCGACATCAATCAATTACAAAAGCACTACTTGTCTCACAAGAATATGAAGTTTATTTACACAAGTTGAAATACATCAATCAATAGCATCATACTCGTAGGAGAGGCAATACAACAATTCTCTCAATCCCTATTGCTGGGATAACACGTGTTCGGTTAGAACCTACTTGACTTGTAACTCACAAGTCCCAATCTAGTCTTATTCGAGTCCGTACTCAACTCTGTAGACTAATCCTAAATTGTCTGCAACTGGGCAATAATATAATACTCGCCGATTACAACTTACGCTTAAACATCCAGGAATTGTTTCACTCGGGTTATCAGCTAAATAGAGAGATTATACAACAACTTACTCTAACAACATCTATCTTCAGTACAAGAGCTTCAACTCAGGAAAGAAAGTGAACGGCCCGACCTGGTAGAAGACATACTACGCATACACACATCCTGGCACAATAAAGGAAAGCACCTCACAATTATGTGGATTCCAGCGCATGTGGGTATAGCAGGGCACGAGTTGGCCGAAATTGAGGCTATTGCAGGAAGGGCAATAACACAACCAGAAAAGCTAGTACATTCAATGTCCGAAATAAAATCGTTCATTAGAAAGGAAATCAACAAAGAATGGACACTTAAATGGTCAAACAGCTCCAAGGGTAGACATGCCTTCTTCCTAAAAGCTCATACAAGAAAAACTCAAATACGGGACGAGTTGAAAATTCCTAACAATAGGAAATACCTAAAGCTCAGACTAGGAGTCGCAGCGTTCAAAATAAATGAACCAATATGCGAGGAGTGTTACGAGGCAAACTCGATAGAACACTACCTCCTAGACTGCGTGAAATACCGACAACAAAGAACGGCTATGCTAGATTTTTTCAAAAACAACAATAGAGAGTGCAACCTAGTAAACACACTAGACCATAAAGTGGACGTAGATTCAAAGAAAATAGTCAAACAATATATATCTCGAACCAAAGAATTAATATAATAAGAAACGAAATTGATAAATAAAAACAACCATCTGGAAATAGGGACACAGGATAATCTGACACAAACAAACAAAACACTTTAGAAACAACACATGAGAGCTCCTCGCGAGGGCACAATAGCGACCAACAAAACAAACAAAACGACAAGGACTCCCACAATAAACCTGCCAACTAGATTGACGGCATACATAAACAAGACATCAGATACCTATTCAAACAATTAGTCACAGACACCGAACACATAAAGAACCATACACTAACAAACACATGTCAATACAGACTAATCCCACAACAGCCTACACCCACAAAATCTTGCACGTAAAATGTTTTTACTAGACACAATAACATCCCCCATGACAGCCTCACGATTGTGCAAACATGAGTTTCAACACATGACAAGCATTCCCAACCCCCCAATAACAACTACAGAGCTACGCAAATGAGTTTCTACACGACAGCCCAAACACAACAAATCCCGCCCACTTATTAACAACATGGTCGGGCAACCAATTTGTAGTGCAATTGAGTTTCAACAAGTCACAAAAAACCAACATAGTCGGTTGCATAATTGCCTGTGGCGGGGATCGAACTCGGTGCCTTGGCTGTCACAGAAGACCCCTGTATCACTTTGCCACAGAGCCTGACTTTGATAAGCCGTTCTTCATTCGTTCGTTCGTTCTTTGATAACCAACACGAAAATTTGTGTGATTTCCGCCGGGAATCATGAAGAATGTTGTATTGCCAGAATACAAGATAGTAGTGTTATTTGCAACTCGGAAAGTCCAACACATCTGTTCTCGTCAAATCTTGAATTCGGGTAGTAGGTTTCCCTAATCTGTGACAGCCTTCCTATCTGTCGCTAGGCGATGGATCATTAAAGTGTATTTTTTTCCGAGATTCCTGTGAATTATTGCTTGAAGCTAAGGTGTTACGCACTATAAGGGGTACTATTGGCAGACAAAGTGCCGATACATTGAGAGGGACGGAACGATATAATTGTATAATAATAACTATTACCAGCACGGGTCGTAAACGTGTAACATTGAGAAATGTAATGCAGGAAGATGATTTTTGCGCTCTACTATCCTATGTTTGGAAACTTCACACCTTGTCCAGATTTGTATATTATCCAGATATAACTTCTTCTGGCCTCCTTGTCTTCTTCCCCCAACTATCGTATCTTGAAGAAAATCTTTTGTCATTGAGAAATGTCTCATCACGTGCACGGCAGTGGCCCACAGAGACGGATATCCACAGAAAAGAGATAAAAGTCACGGTGTCAAGTAACACCCCGAAACTGGAAATGTGTAGATGGGGTAACACAGGGTAAACATCAAAATGAGCAGAAATAGGTGTACATATTATCAGAAGAAGTTATTTTAAAAAATCTAGCAACAAGGCACTGTGACAGACAATGTTTCAACTAAAAGCCTGCTTCAGGATAAAAGAACACAGACAACAAATGTTACATAGAGACGAACATATGGCATGGAGATGATTGGAAGAGATGGAGGACGGAATCGATGAGAAGTTGGGAGGAGCATGGTCAGGTAAGCGTGACTAACAAAAAGTCTTGAGAGGAAGACAGAAGTGGTGAAATAAGGAGCGAAAATAAAAATGGAAAAGTGAAATATTGAATGGAGTGAGAATGATAGAATTGTACATAGTTAATGATGCAATTGAAATCACGTTAAGTGAAATAAAATAAAAATATACTTAGCTTGGTTCAATAAAGAGAGTCTAGTCTATCCAACACGTAAGACTGCTTGGCTGAAAAAAACAGACGGGAAGGAGAGCCTAACCCTCTAGCCAAAGCCGGAGCGTAGACAAAGCATGTAGATCAAAGTACGATTCAAAGACTTGAAACAAGTGCGCCAATCAGTGAACATGTCGTATAACAGGGGCAATGTATGCCCGTCCAATTTTGGTAAAAGTGACCGAGCGAAGGGGGTGGGAAGGGTGGAGGTAGGATTGGATAAAACTAGAAGATGCAGGTATCATGATAACATGGCAGCAATCATGACTCAAACAAAATGCATGCAACAATAAACGTAAGAGAGCAATGGGATGAATAGAAGGAGGGAGAGAAAAGTGAAGAAAGAGACAAGATAAATTAAGATTGGTAGGAACCGTTTTTATTAACAAAATTAATTTCTTGACTCCTGCTTTAAATTAATAATCACCATAGTTGTTTCATTTTATCCAGATCACACATTGTTAAGTGACACTGTTGTCGTGGAGCAATATCATGTTTGTTATATCACACTTTGTTGTGAAACTGTTGTCTTGGAGCAATATAATTTTTGTTATATTTTACTTTACATAACGTATGCATGAACCAGCTAACTGCTTTATTTAATGTATCTGCAGGTTTTTTTAAAAACGAGCTTCACAAAGTTCTTCTACGGATAGGAGTTTCCCGTATTTTCTTGCAATTTCGAAGATTACTGCAGCTCGTTCATTCCCTCCCAGCAGTTCAGTCATCGCTCTTTCAGCCGGTTTGATCATAACGATCAAATGCTAGAAATAGTTAGCCTCTCACCAAACCAACCTCTTGCGACGGGTATGCTAGATTCGGTCACTATACTACTCTATGCTCCGCATTCCAACTCGGCGTTTCACTGAAATTTGTTCTAAGAACCTGATATATATATATATATATATATATATATATATATATATATATATATATATATATATATATATATATATATATATATATATATATATATATATATATATATATATATATATATATATCAACCTGACATCACAGTCTCTCCATTAAATTCCCCCTGCCTTTTATGGCGCTTTTAGTTTTTATTTTAGCAACCTGGAGGGGTGCTAATGGAACACATTGCTCTATGCGGACCTAGCGTTAGCAGATAACCAAGTTCCCAAATTTACCTCCTCGCGATGCACCCTGGTAACAGAAAACAGCAGCTCGAGCTCATTCTGGCCACATCATTTGGGGATCGTGTCCGAGAATGTGGAGGAAGCAGATGGAAATAGATGTGACTGCAAAAGAGACAGACAATATCTCCGACACCATTTGCATCACCACATACAGCGACACTGTCGACATACAGTGACACCTGTTAGTGCAGTCAGAACATTGGAGGGGCGGTCAATGTAAAAGGCACGTAAAGGTGGATGCATGGCGAGAAACAAATATATCTCATAAAGAGTACAATGACACAATTAAAGGGCAGAACAGCGCCAGAATGCAGCGCGTACTGCAAATGTAAAGTGAAAAGATCCTAGTAAAGGGAACTACAAGCTCTGTTAGCTCGAGACAAGCTTCTAGTTACCTGTGATCCTTATAGACAGAGACCCAGACCCAATCGTGGGCGTTCGGAAAGGCAAGAAGACCTAAACCAACTCTAATGTCGAGCCTTCTTAAACTGGAAATATGCTCGCGAAGAGAAGGGGTGTCGTACCCGATGGGCTTAGGCATGAAAGGGACAACGATGGCAGTCCTGGCCCAACTCTTCTGTCAAGATTTCCTATACCGGAAATACACTTGCTAAGAAAAAGGGTTTAGTACCTGATGGACTCAGATGCTTTTGAGACAAGGTCGCTCAGCTCGAGAACGCCTTGTTTTCAAACACGTGATGTGAGACTCAAACTTGTGCGAGGGGTTCACGATGTTTGTGAACGACGCCTTGGGTATGAGGGCGAACGAGCCAGGGTCCAACTCCTCTGGCGAGTTCTTCCTCATACGGAACCAGGCTCGCGGATGAGAAACTGTTCGGTACCTGATGGACACAGGCAGAGTTAGTCCAATTGCACGAGATGGGTTTATAGACGGCGGAGCACTTCATGCCAGATAGCCGCGCTCGACAGGCGTCTTGGCGAAGAGGCACTACACACAAGCGTTCCCGGTGATAGTTAGACGCTGTCACGGACTAGGGACCAAACCCGAAATAAAGGAATGACGAAAACGGATGTGCTGGACCTCGGACGTCCTGACCACAAGTAGCCAACCGGGGTGCAAATAATCACAGTTCTACTGTGGAACTTGCAGTAGAACGAACTTCACGCTCCCCGGCGGAAATCACACGAACTATTCTTTGTGGTTATATGAGAGCGAACGCAGAAGAAGAAGAAGAAGAAGAAGCAGCCTGGAAACAATATTAAACATATTTTACTATGCTCATAATTAATACTATAATAAAGCAACTTAACGCAGCATAACAGACGTGAACAATTACCAGTTATACTATTTAAAGCCATTTCAGGTGACTTCAAGTAAAGATGGGGACAACTGAGAGCGATTCGAAGATGTATCTAATACTTTAGGAGTTAACAATTAGTCTGACCATAACAATCACAAATATTAACACTTAATATCTAATATTCAAAAGTAACATCGTGTGATTGATATTAACTCACTAAATTTATCACATAAGATACAAACTGCCAGAAATGAGAGCAAACACATTTGTTTTCCCTGGAACAAGACATCACAGCTTCTTAACATTGTTACTTTTTACTACCACCTCTAAAAATATATATATTTACCATTAAGTCCCATAAAATATTGCTATAATTTTTTGGTAAAGAAGAGCATGAAAAAAAATAAAACAGTACACGTGTTTTCACTCTCTCTTCTTCATGTGCTATTTGGGACTTTTTACCTTTGAGACTTTCAGCCCAATGTATATATTAAGTATATAAATATTGACCAACACAATCTCAGCAATAAGCAAAAAGAACGAATAAGCTTCTCATTAATGATGTGCGAATGGTGATTTGAATTCTACATTGAACATATTTAGTTTATAAACAAATAACATTTGTGAAACATGCACTAACTTGTTCGGTGTGACTAATATTCATCTATTTATATCGTGGTTGGAAAGTATTCAGTCCAAAAATAATTATGAATGCCCCATTAATTCTTGATGTTTAATCAGGAACAAGCGTCACAGCACTGGGGACATTACCATATATGCCGTGCTTGCCGTTCCTTCAGACATCTAAAAGTGTAAATATCAAAGTGATCGAAAATAAGTACCTATTTACCTTGTGCTATCCCAGCCATATATTTCATGAGTTACTCGACACTGGGACTTTTATATCTAAAAGTGTATACGCCCAGTGTCCCAGTCAGTTGCTGATTACGCGTTCTTCGGATCTTTCCATAGAGGGAGCACTTTCTCTCATCACCTCTAGTCACTACCATTACTACCATTCTATTATTATATACATTGTTTTGTTCGACCTCATCCTCGTCTTTTCCTAGGGTATCCATGGCTGCTCTAATCAATTCAATCCTGTCTCTTCTTTTTATCTCAGTGTCATTCAGCATGGCTTCACCAGCCAATACATCAGCTCTGTCGTTTCCCCTGACCCCATCATGACATAGACAGTAGATCCATGTAATGCTCTTTGCATTGTTGAGAACAGTGACCCACTCAGTTCTGATCATACACTTTTCTATTTTGCGCAGCATACTTTGAGAGTCCGATAGAATCACTTAGTGTGTTGGTGGTTGTGTCGCCAGCCAAGTGAGAGCTGCCGTCACCGCGTCTATTTCCATTCTCATACTGGATGTTGTAGTGGGTTACGCATCTGAATTATCTAATGTCTTGCCATTTTGGTAGGCCACAAAACTCCAAATGCACCTGATTGTTTCTTGTGTTACCGAGCCGTCTGTGTAAATTATTATATCGTGTGGCTTCGAGTGCTGCAGGATGAGTTATTTTATCATTCTCTCTGCTCGGTTGGCTGCCGAGTTGCGTCACTCTCTTCCCAGCTGTATCACAACTGTTGTCAATAACTTTCTATCATAGCTAAATGCCATCCATTTACAGCCTCTTCCCACTTCCTCCAGCTCACAAACTCTAAGTAGTGTGTCTTCTCCTTCTGCCATTCAAGACATGCCTCTCTTGATACACCTTCGTTATGTGTTGTCTAGAGATCGGTGTAAGATGTGATTATCAGCTTCTGCGACTTTGAAATATTCTTTAACCTGGGCTATTTTATGTCTTGTGTTGATGCTCGGTGATTTGGGAAAAACCTCAAGGCCGACATAGGTGTATCTCTTGTGTATCATATGACAGTTCTCATGGCTTCGTTTTGAACTCTCTCCAATCTATCCACATATGTGTGTGACAGAGTAAGCGAACCTAGACTATAGTCTAACACAGCCCACTAACGCACCATTAACAATAATGTAAGGCGATTTCGTGCTTCTAGAAAGAACCTGGTTTGATTCCCGTCAGCTGTAAGAATTATTTTCATTTATCCTCATTCTTCCTACATGAATTTACTTGTATAAGCTATTATTTGAAGGAATGAAGGAACTTCGTTATGTCTCTATGTTATTTATGTTTACAAGAAGACCGTTCTCAGTGACTTGAGAACACAGGTTGAATGCGTTGATGAAACTAATTTTTTTGGTGGGGGGGGGACGATGTGTTTGGTCAAGTACGGAAAACCTGGTCACTTGAGTTGCATGGCGATTCGGCACCGCTAGAATGGACATGGTTCAATTCCCGCCAGCTGTACAAATTATTCTCATTTATTCTCATGCTTAATACTTGAATTTACTTTAATGTAACTCATTGGTTGGTAGGTTTTAGCCATCAACAAATTAGTTTTATTGTCCCATTATGAACAAGACATGGCAAAATAGTTTTATTAAATAAAAATTGCCTCTTTTCGTGAGATACACTTAATTTCACGTGTTGACATTCGACAAATTAAGTTATATCAGCACTTTTAATCAGAATATAGTGGTAGTGGTTCTCACAATACAGCCGCCACGCTCACATGGCAATTCCTAGAAATATATCCGTATTATTGGATATGATTCGGGTAATGATTGGTTACGTCCAATTAGGCCAGTAGATAGGAGGAGGGGGGGGTGTTTCCTTGGCACTACTGGATATTTCTTTTTTTTTTACACTAGAAACATGGTCGAAAGACGGCAAAATTCTCTTTCCCCCCCCCCTCCCCAATTGCCATTGTTTTACTAAATGGTGAAAATATTTGTAATTAAAAATGAAATTCTGACACCCGAAAGCAAGCAGTTTTATTTAAAGATAACCCCCCCCCCCTTTAAGAGATCTTAATTATGGCCCTTAGCCCAAATGTCTCTCTCTGAAGGTGAAGTACGATCCTTTCAACCGTCGATGTTAGTTCAATTTGGTTTATATCTGAATATTTAAAAAATACAAGAGTGACAGTCGTGATTACGGTAATCCAGTCACCTCGAACTGGGAGCTTTGTATGTCACAATACAACCGCCTGTTACACGTTGAGCTAAGAAACATTTTTATTGCTATTTTTATTTAACTTTATTTTCATTCCATATAATTCTATCATTTTCACTGCATCCGTTCTTTCACTTTCCATTTGCTGTCCCCTCCTTATTTCACCATGTCTGTCTCCTTTTCACTTCTTGCCACATAAACCATCCTTTGCTTCCCCCGCCTTCTCCTTGTTCTCTTCTTCTTCTCCTGGCATAATTAATAATAAAAAAAATAATTGGTAGCATATCCAATTCAGGACGTAGCTATCAACCAAACATTTGTTGGATGTGATGATTTTCTAAGCAATATTAATACGTTCAGTAGTTTGCTGTGAACGGTCCGGATGCACAATTGCATGTGCCGAGAATCGAACTCGGTACCTTGACGATCACTGAAGTGATCTGTACCCCTTCGTTTCAGAGCCAGACATCTGTGCTAGCTGCTTAAATCCACAATCCAACACGTGAATCTTGAAACAGTGTAAGTGTTGCTTCTCGTTATATATCATTGCAATATAAGAAATTTAATATTTTTTTAAATAACATCAACATAATACAATAAAATATTCTCAATCAATGTGTTCAGTTTGAAAATTACAGCTATATTCAAGGACTGTATAAATGGTGAGAAAATGTATGTACATTGACATAAATAAATACACAGAAATATTACTAATTTATTTATTAGATAGGCGTTCCGATTTCGGGTAACAACCTGAAACTGGGAATAACACTGCCTGGGGTAACACAGGGCAAAAAATATAATGAACAGAAATATGTATAAATATTGCCAAAATGAGTCAATAAAACAATATAACAACACAACACAAACACAGAAGACGTTTCGACTAAAAGCCTTCATCAGGACAGACATAAGAACACATACAGCAAATTTTACATAGAGCCAAACATATGAAATAGAGGTGATTGGAGCAGAGAAGTGAGGAGAAAACGGGGGAAGCGAAGGCTGGTTAGCTTAACACTTGAAAAGAAGGCAGACATGATGAAATAAAGAGGGGACAACAAATGGAAAAAGTGAAAGATCGGATGGAGTGAAAATGATGAAATGGAACAAAAATAAAGTTAAATAACAATAGCAATAAATATGTACTTGGCTCAAATCACTAATATCCAATGTTAGTGATATATTTCTAGGAATGTCCATGTGGACATAGTGACTGTATTGTGAGAACCACTACCACTATATGCCGGTGATTGAAAATGATAATGAGTAAAAGTGCTGATATAACTTAATTTATCGAATGTCCGCAGCTTACATGACCGTTTCTCACTAAAAATGGCAATTTTTATTCAATAAAACTATTTTGTCGTGTCTTATCTACAATGGGAGACTTCAAGGCACTGAGACAATAGACTGAAAGGAGAGAAAAACACGATATCCACAGCCGGATCTTTGCCAAAAACTGTAGGTCAAGGTACGAAACAGACCATCTCTGTCTACTTTTTGTTGTCTATTTCTATACTTCTATCCAAAATAACGACTACCTTACCGTAATTAAGTTCTTCCTTGACCGACATCGCCACTATTCTATTGCAACCTCTACCCTGGTCCGCCTAGTTGAAAAAGTCCCTACCTTCAACTCCTTTGAGTTCGATGGCTCCTTCTTTGATCAAATCAGTGCTGTAACCATGGGCACCAAAATGAGTCCCAGCTATGCTTATCTGTTTATGGGTCATCTTGAGCACCATATCTTCATTAGCTTTCGTGGTCATATTTCCCATTTCCACCACCGCTACATCTTTGACGGTACTAAGGTCACGGACATGCCTGTCGATAACCATTCCGCCTTCATCTCATTCGTCAGCAATTTCCATTCCTCCATTTAATGTACTTCTGTCATCTCCATTTCCTCTGTCTCCGTCCTGGATACCTCTGTCTCCATTGGTCTAGCTTCTCTCATTACACCAGTCTACTATAAGCCAACCAACTCTCATAGCTTCATTCTCTATTCCTCTTCTCACCCTCGTTCATGCCGCGACTCCGTTCAATTTTCTAAACTCCTACGCCTCTGTTCCATTTGCCAGAAAGATTTCGACTTTGACCAGCATGCCCATGATACGCTTGAATTCTACCGCTGCCATCTGTACTCTGATGATGTCCTCCTCTCTGCCCTGCTCGCGTCCTCTCTATCTCACGTGCTGATGTTTTATCACGCATCCTTCGACCACCCTCCATACAATCTAGACTGATCTTTTCTTTCCACCCCTTAAAATCTTAGCGCTTAAGATCCTCCTCGGTGATTTTTCCATCCCCTCTTCTGACCGCCTGACGAATGCTGCATATCTCACCCCGCTGCTTGTGGTTTCCCGCAGAGACTGAAACTTAGTGATTCCCTGGTGCAGTCACACTCCGATTATTCTGGACCTTCCCCTGGAAATGTCCCCTGCCTTAAATCTTCCACACCGTATCTATATTTTCGTATGTCTTCCGTATCTTATCTATCCAATTTTCCAATTCAGTGTTTCACACCAATAACTCCTTCCCATGTGTCTCCCGCAATGTAGTGTACGTTATTACTTGCAAACGATGCAAGCTGATGCACATCGATGAAACGGGTAGATTTCTACCTGCCATGTTTCGTAACATTTTCAACCATGGCCCCTCTTCTGTGGGTCTCCACTTTAACAGTAACTCTCACCGCGGTGCAAAAAACATTCATCAAGTCACTGTCTTGGTCTCCTGCCATTCTAGTGACCGGGAACGTTTCTAGTTATAAAGTAAACTAATTATTAGTCTGGACACACGCCCCATGTCATCAACGATAGGCTATACTTCCAATAACCTCATACCACATTTCGTCTACCTGTTATTCGTCGTCTCCTCCCTTCCCTCACTCAAATCCCCTCTACTCTCCAACTTTCCATTTTCCTCCTCGTCCTTTAGCTGTATACAGTTGCACTTTATTATGGCAGTTCGACCTGGGTAAATATTAATGGATTGTGTTACGGCGTCTAGCTATTGGGGTGGGTGCGTATAGGAGGATGGTTCCGCCTTGGGGCCTTGCGAGGCGCGGCTGGAAACGGAATTGGTTCGTTTTGGTTTTACACGTCGTTCCATTAGTTCATATATATCCACCATCATCATCCTCTTACACTCTTTTCCTATGGGCTGATTCACCCACGCCTTCCCTATCTCTTCTACTTACGATTCCCTGTTCTAGTTCTCTACTTTATAAGTTCTCAGCGTCTATGTCCTACATCAATCTTCCCTCTTGCCGCTCACAGCTTCTTCTAGCAGGACTATCCGTTTTAGGCTTATCATTGCTCTGGATTATTTTCTGGCTGGATTTCTTTGTCCTTGTTGGATTTGCAACCATTACAGCAACGGATGATGTGAAGGTTGTATGACCGACTGTGACTTACATCCCCCCCACCTTTTTACGACCATTCTATGTCTGCAACGTTAACAGGAGGTCTGCTACACATGGCTGACAATATGGCATGGAGACAGTGCACCCCCTCCCCTTTGTCTTTCTGCGGAACCAGCGCACAGTATGAGCAATGCTTACAAACAGGTTGTTACTTACGGTTGGTCTCACATAGACATAAAACTTGGTTCATGTGACATTTTCCTCCACACAGTACCTGATCCGCGCTAAGGCATCATGTGTTGGTGGATCGAGGTTCTGTCCGTTGATTGTTGTTCCTTATAGATGTGCTAGTTTACAGGGTGAGCAATACCCACTAAGGGTTTATGACGTGCGGCTGACTCATCCCTGTTATATCGTTTTCAGTTTCTTCGATACATTTCCTAACACATGGTCTAAATTGGTACCTTCCTGCGGGGGATACCGACCCCTACCAGGAGCGTCCACAGGTGGCGGATAGTGGAAAAGCCTCTTGAGGCTAGCTGTGAATAACCACCTAGGCAAATAAACAACCGCTGACCAAACGGTGTTTCTGACCACGAGGACGGGGTGGGATATCAGGCGGCGCTGATATTCCCACTGAAATATCCCATGTGTCCATGACTGGCGGCAACAAAGCGAATATGAGCCGCTATAAGCTCAGGTTGCTGGAGCGGGGTCACTGACACCACTCCAGGAACGTGCAAGGGGGAGGGGAGGGATAGGGTAGAGGTAGGGTTAGAGTGTTGGGTAGGGTAAGTTGGGAATTATGGATATTAGAACAAGAGAGAGCAATGTTTTTAAATCACCTTCCCTGAGTGAGAGGTGTCTTAGATTACAAGAAATAAACCACATAGGAGGATAATGAATACCTGGCAACAACAAAATTATCCTAGGAGAGTCTACCTCAAAACTCCGGGCAGATGGTGCTCGTTAAACCTGTTAGGCAAGCTGTCTAGGAGAAGGAAAACTCCAAAATGAAACCTCCACTGCCCTGTGGACAATTCTTGGATGGATAAGGGCTAGGGAAACACATCCTGACTCAAAAGTAAGATGGAAGACGGAGACACTGGACCGAAAGGTACAAAATAGTCCAGCCATGGCATGACTGCCAAGGCTGAAAACCACAGTGTCACGCAATGACTTCACATGTCAATTATAAGGTAAAAATAATTGTATAAAAAAGGGTACCTTGCGTTGCCGTGGTGTCCTTGGTCCTTCTTCTGTTAAACCTCATCGGGATTTCTACCACCCCGGCCTTTACTGACCACGACATGTAGGTCCCATGACATTGACTAGCTAACTACGATGACCCTACAATACGCCATACAATACATTAATACATTTCACATGCCGTGGTTGTAGTTCCGGGTCTGTCTCCCCTCTCTGTGGACTCAGATTTTTGTTTTCCATCTACACTGGTGCTCTCTGCTTCAGCGTCGTCTTCTCTCTCTCCCTCATCCACTCAACCTTTGTCTATATATACCAAATTTTGATATCTACATAGTGATACTTTCCTACAACGCTATTTTCCGCTATGACACCCTTAGCTTAAGTGTGCCCTCGCTGCGCCCCCACCATCCCCGCATATCTTCATTTTGTTACATATCTCTGTTATATTTCGGGTCCCCCATCGGTTTGTCACTTCGGATCCTTTATGTACCTTTCTTCTTCTTCCTTCTCGTCTCTTCTCTGTGTTCTCCAACCGTTTCTCTATCCACTTTCCCTCTTAAATCTGTCATTGTATGCCATTTGTTCGAGTCATGGTTGCTGCCACGTGATCGCCATACCTGCAAATTACGACGCATCTATCCATCTCTATCCTGTTCTCATTCACCCGGTCACTTTCTCCATGCTTCGACTGGCACACTACGCAATATTCACTGCTTGGCGCGCTTGTTCCACATCTGTTTCGCATCTTGACCGACATTATTTGTCAACGATCCGGTTGTGGCTATCGTGTATCGCTCTCCTTTCAGTCTGTTGTCTCAGCTGTTAGAGTTTCCTTTTCTGGTCAAGACGCGACTCCACTTGTGTGATTTGCGCTAAGTGCATGTTTATTTATATTGCTATTTAGTTTTACTTTATAATTCCTTATCATTTTACTGTTACCACTTTTCGATTATTTTTCTTTTGTAATTTTCTTTCCCCTACTTATCTCACCACGTCTGTCTCCTTTTCACATGACACGAGAACAAGCCCCAACGGCCTTCTCCTTGTTTCTCTCTTCCTATCACATCCATACCATATGTTTGGCTCTATGTAAAATCTGTTGTTAGTATTCTTTTGCTTGTACAGATGAAAGATTTTTAATCGAACGTAGTCTGTGACTGGGTCTCGTTGCTAGGTTGTTTTATTGACTTGATTTGGCAACACACACACCTATTTCTTTTCATTATAATTTATGTAGGCCAAGATTCTATTTCTCTTTGAATTTCTTGCAACCTCTCCTGTAATTTACTGACCCGCCCCAGAAAGTATGCTAGTCTGTGTGTTCTTAGTCTATTATAGAAAGAGTGTAAATCATTTAAGTTTGTTCCGACTCGTGAACTACCTATCTTCGATACAGACAAAAATGGCGTCTTGATTACTCCAACTAACGGCTAATTTCACAACGTAGAATGTCATCACAAAGAGACATCCAAAATGTAACAGCAGGGAATGTGCATCCATAAATAAAAAGTCTGTGACGGTGCTCGAGCTGGAGGAATCCAAATATATCAATGGCTCAAACGGCGAAATAGCAAAGTATATGCGCACAAGAGGCAAGTTCAAGGCATAACATTCAATCTTGACTGGTCACTGTGGAAAGGACTGGGACCTTACCACTTACAATGACAAGCCAAGCAACGGACCAACAACATCTGAAGATTAGTAAACAACATATTAGAATAGGAAGAGGGAATGTTAGAACATTACACCAGTCAGGGAAGCTAGAAAACGTAATATTTGAGGCAGAAGCATTAAATGTAGATATTCTAGGAATATTAGAAACGAGATGGAAAGATGCTGGGTACACAAAAAAGGACAATTATGGAAAAAAGGACAAAGATGTATAAAACTAATTTTATACATTCAGGAGGAAATGACAATGAACAGATGGTAGGAATACTGCTCATGGAAGAAATAGAAAAATACATCAGCGAGTACTGGACAAATATCGATATAATGATGAAAGATCAAAGCAAAACCTTTTGATCTAGCCACTGTACAAACTTATGCACCAAGTATACTGAAGACGATAACGAAAATTACTACGAAGACTTACAACAACTACGCAGCCAGTAAAATCAACAGAGATTCTAATATTCATGTGAGATATTAATGCAGAAATAGGGACATGAAGAGACAAGAACATTGTAGGGTGATTTAGACTAAAGACAAGAAATGACCAGAGGAGAAAGACTTATGCAGTTCTGGGAGGAAACCAACATGACAATCTGTCATGAAACGTATTCCTTCCAGAATGTTGTCTTCCCGATGAACTTTCTGAACGTCTCTCTGTCTTGCGCGATGTGGCTTGCATTTTCTAGCGATGTATTCATGTTATATTTAATGTCGTTAGTCCATCGTCTTCTTGGTCTGCCCCTTCTCCTCTTCCCAGGTACTCTTCCCTCCATTATTTGTCTTTCTAAACAGTTATGTCTCTTTATATGACCAAACAGGCGTAGTTTTCTTTTTATTATTGTGTTTAGTAACCAACACTCTGGAATATTCAGTGTGTTTATAATTTCTGAGTTTCTGATTTTATCCTTCCATGATATTCTAAGTATCTTCCTGTAGCATTTCAGCTCGAAAGCGTTGATCCTCTTTGCCGCTGTTTTACTTAGAGTCCATGTTTCACAGCCGTATGTTGCAACCGAAAAAATAAATGTTCGTAACATTAGCACTTTCGTTTCTATTTTGTTGTTTTTCCATATGCTTTTCAGCCGTGTTATTTTGCAATATGCCATTGCCAATCTCTTCCTTATTTCTGCCATGCAGTCTCCTGCACCGTTGATGTTTGCTCCTAAGTATTCAAATTTATCCACACATTCTATCTCGGTATTGTCTATTCTGATTTTTGGTTTTTGTGTTGTTATATCTGTTGACATGAGTTATGTTTTCTGCGTGTTTAAATACAAATTTTGTGCTTCGCTATATTTCTTTGTGTTCTTGATTAGTTGTTCCAATCCCTTTACATCGTTTGAAAGAAGCACTGTGTCGTCTGCGTAGCGTAGTTCCGGGATTAGGAATCCACCTATGTTTAAAGCATGGTAGTCAGTGGTGTGTATGTCTTCTCTCACGTTCCTCATTATACTTTCAGCGTAGATGTTGAACAGGTATGGGGAGAGTGTGCACCCTTGCCTTACTCCACCCTTTTACCTCAAACCACTCTGAGAGATCGTCCTTTAACTTAACTGCAACCTTTTGATCTTGGTAAAGTTCCTCTATTAGATGAATCAGATGTCTTGGGAAACTCATGCTGTTCATTATCTCCCATAGTTGCTGGTGTTGGACGCAGTCGAACGCTTTTGAGTAATCTATGAATCACATGTGCAGGTCAGTTGAAAATTCCCTACACTTTTCTATGATAAATCTCATGTTAAGAATGTTATCTCTTGTTCCTCTGCCCAATCTGAAACCAGCCTGTGTTTCGTTTATCTCCATCTCTAATTTCTGTTTGATTCTTTGCATTATAATGTTTAACATTATTTTACTTGCTAGACTTATAAGGGCTATAGTTCGGTAGTTAGAGAAAATCTGAAGGTCGCTTTTTTTTGGGAGGGATATATATAATGATTTTTTCCATTCATCCGGCCATGTACCGCTTCCCATATTTGGAAGCAGAGTTTGTGGTAAATCTTGATTCCGGCCTCGCCGCCTGCGTGTATGATTTCTGTTGTTAAGCCATCATTGCCTGGGGCTTTACTTTTCTTTAAACTTTCTATTGCGTATCTTACTTCTTCCTTTGTGGGTTCTGGCTCCTTTTCATATTTGTTTATTGTTCTGTTTTTGGTTTTTCTTGGGTCATTATACATCTCACTGCAGTATTCCTTCCATCTATGTAAGATATGCTTACCTTCTGTTAGTATGTTTCCTTGTTTATCTTTCAGCACTTTTAATGATGGTTGAGGTTTGCTGTCTCTTAGGTGTCGTACATTTTCGAACATCGTTTTACTGTTACCTTGGCTTTTCTGCCCTTCTATTTTCAGGCATATTTTGTTTATGTAGTTTTGCTTGTATTGTCTAATTCTTCTTTGTATATCTCTTGACAGGATTCTATCATTTGTTCTGTTTTTACAACTATCTTTGATGTGTCTTCTTTCTTGGATAATGCGCATAGTTTCTTAGGATAAATAGTCTTTCTTCTTCCTTCTCTTTTTGTATAGCATGTTTTTTGCACAGTCATTGAAAAAGTCACTTATTTTGTTTTCAAGTTCATGTGGAGATTATTCTTCTTGTATTTCTAGTAATTTTTCGAATTTGTTTTGAATTTCGATGTTGTATTCTTTCGGTATTGACGTCATATCGTATCTGGTAATCATTGAAGTTTTTGTTGTCTTTTTTATCTTTACCTTGAACTTTGCGATGAGTAACTCATTATCAGTGTTGCAGTCTGTGCCTGGTAGTGTCTTGCATTGAAGAATGTTTGTTTTCCATCTTTGATCTATTAATATGTAATCTATTTGGTTTCTGGTCTTTCCGTCCGGCGACGTCCAGGTGTATAGTCTTCTATGGTGTTGTCTGAAAAATGTATTCATTACAGCTAGGCTGTTCTCTGCACAAAAGGCTAGCAGACGCTCTCCACTATTGTTCCTAATGCCTAGGCCGTGTGTACATTGACACGGGTCATGTTGATCTCTGACCTGACCTACTTTTGCGTTGAATTCGCCCAAAACTATTTTTATGTCGTGTTTGTTTATTTTTTCAAGCGAGAATTGCAGTTGCTCATAAAAATCATCAATTTCTGTTTCGTCTGCCGCTGATGTTGGGGCATATATCTGTGTAATAGAGATGTTTCTTGTTGCTCCCTTTATTCTGATGGTGATTATACGCTCGTTTATTGGGTAATATCCCCATAAAGATGATTTGATATTATTGGAGAGGTAGAATTCCGACACAGCTAAGCCCGCCATTTTCTGATCCGGAGAAAATACACAGATCTCCATTTGCTAATGTGAACTGACCTTTCTTTGCCCATCTATGTTCTGCTATGCCCAGTATGTCTACTTGTGTTCTTTTCATCTCTTCTATTACTACGTGTTTTAAAATTCAAATAACTTACATGACCATATGTAATACATTCTTTGAACACGACACAGAAGATTATGTACATGAAAAAGTTTTGGAGAGAGAAAGATGAAAAAAAACTAGATTATACTGTAATCAAGAACACTAAAACTAGAATAGTGTCAAGAACACTAAAACATATCCATGCACATATATCAACTCTGATCATAATCCAACAATCAATATAAGGTCATACTGCGCGAAACGTAACAACGATAAGTACTTACCTTAACAACAGGATTTTAGAAAGTTCCACTTAGGCACGACAGACTTAATAAAACTAAGGGTTATCATGTGTAAAGAAGAAAACATACACATTACAGTACACAAGACATTTTCATCGCTTCGAACCGTCAGGTCTTTCTCAAGAATATATAAAACAAACAGTGAAAAACAATGAAAACAGTAAGAACAATGTTAACACCACAGAGACACTAGATACACCATTGACATGTAAACATACGAAGTTCAAGGTGACAATGATGTATAAGAAAGCATGTGATCAGGGAAGCAGGTTTTGTTGAAAATTGGAAGGAATATGATAATAAATATAACCAAATATAACCAAATACAAAATGGATAGTAATGCAATAAGGAACACACAAGCACAAATTGAAACAAATGAATATTCGGAGTACAAAAGGCTTGAGAGTACCAAACTAAAAAATAAATCGATTTTCAAGAGCAAACATAGATGTGCCATCCATGGCACAGGATATGGGGGCAGTGACATGGGTATGTAAGGCAGCATGATGACCATCACAAAAGAAATGAATGTTGACAGGGGTAGGTTCTCTGTGTTTTATAGCATGAAGATGCCTACAGAAGCGGTCAATCAATCGTAACCCCGTTTTACCTATATACTTCTTGTCACAACATTTACAAATGATAACGTAAACGACATTACGGGATTCACATGTAACGTCGACATCGATAGTGAAAGTGGTCATATGAAATGAAACAGAGCGGATCTGTACAACACAAGGACATGTATAACAACGACAGCGTTTACAACCATTAGTGTCAAAGTGAGCAGTAACATACGACCTAAGGTGACCGTGGACCAAGATGTCTGTAACATTTTTGTAACGCATATATGCAACTAAGGGAACGTATTGGAAAGCGGCACGAGTGTCGGAATCAGATTGGAGAACGGAAGAATGCTTGAACAAGATTCGTCGGACAGTAGAGTTATGGAAATGGAAAGTAGGGACAAGCTTAACTCTATCAGAGGAGGATGATGTACCCTGAGTATTAGTCAAGGTATCAATTCAAGATAACTTATGGACACGAAGCCATGTCGATGATTGATTTCTTTCACAGACATTCATTCCCTGACAGTGTTATTTCATTAACAAGAAAAGTATCTATATTTCGTTCATAGACTACAGCAAGGTCTTTGATAGAGTCCAACATGAAAAATTAATCAAATGTCTTCAAGAAATAGGCATATATGAAAAAGACATCAGACTGATTAGAAATATATATATTGGGAACAGACTGCATTAATAAAGTGTGAAAACAGCTACTCACCGTACATAGAAATCAGAAGAGAGGTAAGACAAGGATGTATTTAATCACCCAGCATATTTAATATATCCACAGAAAATATATTTAAACATATAGAAGATATGCCAGGACTAAGGATCAATGGGAAAAAAATTAAACAACCTGAGATATGCAATTTATATTGTTTCTTTAGCAGAAAGTGAACATGAACTACAAAGACTAAAAGATCAAAGAAAAAATCAGGTTGAGAATATGGACTAGATATAAATATCAAAAAATAAAAAACCATGATAATCAACAAAGTCACAGGCGAAAAAGCGCTAAACATAAACATGCATGGAGAGAAACTACAACAAGTCGAACATCATCAATGTCTTGGACACATAATCACAAATGACGGCAGATTTGAAACAGAAGTTTAAAGGAGTATCAATCAATCAAGTGCCATGCCGAATGGTGTAGGCGATCATGTCTCTCCATGTCTCTTGTGTTGTCAATAAGCTCGTTTGGTGAGCTTCTACCGTGCCACAATACAAGTCCATCCAATAACCTTTCTCTTTGTCGTCCCCTATCTCTTCTCCCCTTGATCTTTCCAGTGGTTATTAAGTGTTCAAGCTGTGTTCTTCTCAGCACATGCACTAGAAACCCAGACTGCCTTCCCGTAATGTTTGATATGATTGATAATTTTACGCCAGCATCAATGAGAATTCAAGAGATCCATAGGAAAGACTACGTTCTGGAAAGAATATGTCCATTGATGACGATGATCAATGAGAACCTATGCATTAGTTTTCTTGGCTGCTTATGGTAGTACAACGTAGCTTCAATGGCATGAGGAAAATATTCGTTTTCTTGGCTGCTTATGGTAGTAAAACGTAGCTTCAATGGCATGAGGAAAATATTCGTTTTCTTGGCTGCTTATGGTAGTAAAACGTAGCTTCAATGGCATGAGGAAAATATTAGTTTTCTTGGCTGCTTATGGTAGTAAAACGTAGCTTCAATGGCATGAGGAAAATATTAGTTTTCTTGGCTGCTTATGGTAGTAAAACGTAGCTTCAATGGCATGAGGAAAATATTCGTTTTCTTGGCTGCTTATGGTAGTAAAGCGTAGCTTCAATGGCATGAGGAAAATATTAGTTTTCTTGGCTGCTTATAGTAGTAAAACGTAGCTTCAATGGCATGAGGAAAATATTAGTTTTCGTGGCTGCTTATGGTAGTAAAGCGTAGCTTCAATCGCATGAGGAAAATATTAGTTTTCGTGGCTGCTTATGATAGTAAAACGTACCTTCAAATGCATGAGGAAAATATTAACATCTAAACAAATTACAAACAAGTTTAAAATGAGAACTAAAAAATGCTACATTTATTCTATATTAATGTATGCTCAAAAACATGTGAACACTAAACAAACAATTACATGACACAATTTATACCTTTGATATGTGCATATATATATATATATATATATATATATATATATATATATATATATATATATAGAATAAAACAAACAAATATATTCTAAAACACTTACTATAAAGAAAGAATTATTAAGAGAAATTAAGGCAAATAAAATATTTTGGACACATTAAAGCACAATACACCTTTTTGAAGACCTTGAGGGTAAAGTCAAAGGGAAGCGAGCAAGTGGTGGACAGAAATACAAGTGGGAGGGTAGCATAACAAGATGGACAAGTTACAGTCTAGCAGAGTGCATCACCAAAATAAGAGACAGGAGATGTTGGTGGTCTGATGCCGCAACCTTCGTTGCTGAGACGGTACTTGATTATGATGATTTAGAAAGTCACGTGTGAATGGTAATTACAAGAACCCGATGTGTGATCAGGTGTAACTTTCTCGCAGTCGCTTTCAGGTTTAATAAAAATCATTAGCATAACAAAGCATTCAGGTGTGGCAAGCGTGATATTTATAAACATATAATCACATCTCAAGAGGATTTTGGTTGTGATAAAAAGTTTGTGGTCTATCTGTGTTTCAGTGAATTCATTTTGAAAATGCAAGTATCCAACGGACGTGTTGCAGCATTCGTCGGACTGGTCATGTTTACATTATTTGGTTACTGGAAAGGACTTGGATATTATCTACACATGTAAACATCATTTAGTATACTTTGCTTTAATAAATTTGTCTCATTTGTACAAATGATTTCATAATTGAGTATATGTCCATTTCACTCAAGCATATGTCGACTTGGCTCGAGTAAATGTAGATTTGACTCAAATATGCGTATGTTCGTTTCAAATAAATGTTGGTTTGTCTCAAGTATACGTCTATTTGTCTCAAGTATATGTCCATTTATCTCAGGTATATGTCAATTTGTCTAAAGCATATGTCCATTTCTCTCAAGAGTATATCCATTTATCTCAAGTATATGTTAATTTTTCACAAGTGTATGCTCAATTGTCTCAAGTATATGTTCAATTGTCACAAGTATATGTTCAATTGTCACAAGTATATGTTCAATTGTCACATGTATATGTTCAATTGTCACAAGTATATGTTCAATTGTCACAAGTATATGTTCAATTGTCTCAAGTATATGTTCAATTGTCACAAGTATATGTTCAATTGTCTCAAGTATATTTTCTATTGTCTCAAGTATATGTTCAATTGTCACAAGTATATGTTCAATTGTCCCAAGTATATGTTCAATTGTCACAAGTATATGTTCAATTGACACAAGTATATGTTTAATTGTACCAAGTATATGTTCAATTGTCCCAAGTATATGTTCAATTGTCACAAGTATATGTTCAATTGTCACAAGTATATGTTCAATTGTCACAAGTATATGTTCAATTGTCTCAAGTATATGTTCAATTGTCTCAGGTATGTCTAATTTTTGCTCAACATTGATGTTGGTGATTGTGATCATAATTACGGTGATAACGTTACCTGTGCTGACGATGATATTATAAGAAGTAAATACTGCATAAAGTCAACAGGTTACTGTGCATACCTAAGTATCGACATAAAATAATAATAAATAACAATAAAAGATAGACCAAGACACCTAATAACGTGTCGTCCCTATTGGGGCCTTTATCAAGAAACAAATAACTGTTAACAAAACATATCAAAAATTTTTTTTATTTAAATCTATAGACAAGATGACTGGGACAATGGTTTCCTCACCAAAAACCATAATATAATTCAATTTAATATACTATAATTACGATGCCGACTATGACGATTACAACAATGAATATGACCATAATAATGATGATTTGAGAATGGCGTCAATGAGTTCGACTGCACCTAATGAGTTCTATTGTTTGCTTTGAATTTCAAATCGGAGTCTCACATGAGTGACAGGAAAATGTTAGCCATTTAACATTTTAACTGGTGGAAAGCAAGTGGGAAACCACCGCTTTATCATCACTAGAGAATCGTGTTTCATGATGACACATATCGCATTCAGGTCACTGTACGGAAGAATCACATCAAGGTAGCAACATGGAATATGAGAACTCTAACAGATTTACGTAAAAGAAAAAACATATAACAAGAAATGAGAAGAATGAAGATCAACATCCTTGGATTATGTGAGATGAAATGTTTAGAAGCAGGTAGTTAAGTATCGACATATTTCAAATAATATACTCGGGAATACCTTTTGAGTAGGGAGCTACTGACCCCTACCAGGAGCGTCCACGGGTGGAGGATAGTGGAAAAGTTGCGAATAAGCCTCTGAGCAAATAAGGAGCCGCTGACCAAACCGGTGTTGCTGACTACGAGAACGGGTCGTGATATCAGACGGCACTGATATCCCACTGAAATACCACATGTGTCCAGTGACTGACATTATGAAAGAGAGTATGAGCAGTTATAAGCTCAGGATGCTGGAGTAGGGGTCATTAACACTACACCAGGTACGTGCCTGGTAGTGGGGTATGGATATGTAACGATTTGGAGCTGCGTAACGCAGTGGTTAACGCACTGGCTTCGCATATGAGTGGTGCTGGGTTAATTCCCTAGTTGAGGCGGAAATGTTTTTCAGATCGCAACGGCTCCCAGATCGACCCAGCCTTAAAATGGGACCGGATTAATCCGGGAAGTAAAGACTGCGAGGGAGAGGAGATGGCTACCGCCCTCATTTGCAGCGCCTCTGAAATTTGAGATCGCTAACATCTCACACCCCTAAGACGTTAATAAATTATATGGATTAAATTAACTTTTTTATATAACATAAGGTGGAATTATGTATATTGAAACAATGCATACTCTTAAATCATGATTCTTTAGTGGGAGGTGCATTAGATCCAAGAAATTAAACACAGAGGAAGGTTAATGAAACTCAATAATGAAAATTATCCTAGAAGACGGGAACTCTGATTTTAATCCCGGTCAGATGGTGCTCATTAACCATGGTAGGCAAACTGTCTAGAAGAAGGAAAACTCCAAAATGAAATATCCACTGCCCTGTGGATAGTCCTTGGATGGGTAAGGGCTAGGGAATCAAATCCTGACCACCCAAAACATATGGAGACACTGGACCAAAGGTACAAAATAGTCCAGCCAGGGCATGACTGACAAGACTGAAAACGACAGTGCCACGCAATGACTTCACACGTCAAATAAAAGGTTGCAGGTTTTGGAACTTCATCTGTGGAATCCCGTCAGGTGGATAAAGTAATCGGCTCATAGCCACGAATGAGTCCACCCACAGTGAATGGTGGTACCTCTATCTCAATTTATGGAGCCAGGAAAAGAGATCACAGGACAATAACTAAATGTTCAAAAAATACGCATAAAGATAATGATACAGACTCCAAAGACAAAAATAATTATTTGAATATATTGAAGTGTAATGCAGAAGGCGTCTACAATAAAAAGACTGCAATTGCAAACCTATTACACAAAAAAGAAATGGATATGACATGCGTACATGAAACACACCTCACAAACAACAATAGATTCAACATCCGTGGATACCAAACATTTTGGAATGATAGAGAAAAGAGGTGCAAATGAGGAATACTTATTCTGGTCAAAAACAATATCGTTGCCTCAGAAATGCGAGCAAACACTGAAGAACAGTCTGAAATAATTGGAACCTGCTTAACCCTTCCAACTAAAGAGGTTACAGTATATATTACCGTGTTACTGTCCACGAGACAAGAACTTATCACTGCACACAATTTACACAGAAAAAAGATAATGGTCTTGTGATTAGTGAATTTAATTGCCACTCACAGAGGTTGGGATATACAGAAGAAGATACTATAGGAGAAAAAGTGGAAGACTGGCAGTGCGAGATGAAACTTCAACTGCTTAATGAACTCGAAGACCACACAACTTTTTACTCTAGAAGATGACACACCACCTAATAAACTCAAAGACCTAGCCGTTTTACAGACGTGTTAGCTAAAATAGCCTATAGGAAAATGCTGGAGCAGCTTTGTGGAAGTGAGCATTGCCACATTAAACTCACCATTGACATTAACTACATCCCTATTGGCCCTACAACCACAAATAGACGAAGCTTCAAGAAAGCAAACTGGAGTAAGAATTCTCAGAGGCATCATGGACGTTGCAACGGACTGCTGAATCATTCGAAACGAGCACTAACATAATTGCAATCGAAATACGTAAGCAACTCCTCAATTGTAGGTGGATCGTGTGGTACATGCACTATAACGTACCACTTTGCACACACGTGTGTAGATGGGGTCCACAACGGGAGAAAAGAATAGCACCTCTGTTACCTGCGATGCATGTTATGGGAGGCTGAAAGGATATTAATGGGTGGAGTTAATTATTTATTAATCGTCGATCAAAGTGACATCTGAGGACTCACAAATACCAATCCTACTTAATTATCTTAAAGTCATGTATACCTTCGCATGCTAAGGAGGAACATCAGATGAGTTCATGTGGTTGGACAAACTAACCACTCAAACACAGAGTCGACAGAACATATCTATTTAGTTATTCGCATTATATATTTATATATATATATATATATATATATGTCTATGAGACATGAACTACTTTTCAAACCTCTCCAGTAAACACCTGCATATTAGCAAGTTTAAGAGCAGATAACGGAATGCATTGTGCGTGGGTAAAAGATTGGCAAAGATATTTGCGCTTTTCGATCTGACACATCCGACTTCGACATTTCTTATGAGACCTTTTAATATTTTTTTTGTGAGAAGATCCTCCAATTCCATTCACACAAATCTCCTTAGTTTTCACTTTTACTTACAGAGAATGTTATGTGTGTCTATTATTTGATTCCATCTTCGCCCCAACAACTAAATAGATTACGCAAAGAAAGGACTAAAATCTTTTAATTTTTTTGTGTGCCTTTTTTCTGTTTGTTTTTTGTAATGTGATTTTTTTTACTTATGAGTAATTTCTTTTGTTCCTTTTTGTCTTTGACATTTTTTACCTTTGAATTTTTTTTTTACATTCGATAAAACACCCCCAAATCCAGATTAAAATAAAACCATGATTCTTGTGCGAGAAGTATACGATTAATAAGAATAATGGCTACCACAGGAAAAATAATACCTTAGATTAACAAAGAACGAAGATTTAACACAAACAGTACAAAACAGAAATGCAAAATTAGTACATAGAAAAAGAGAAAATAGAAACCATTGACGAACAGTGGATGGTCATAAAATAGTATATGCTGCAAACATATGCAGATATTATAACACCTACGACACGTCTAGTGAAGAAAGAATGAATTACATAAGATATAGTTGATAGAACAAAGAAGAAAACAGACGACAAACATTACATAATACAACAGGATAAACAAAGAAACTAAACATAAATGCAATGCAGATAAAGATGAATGGTTAAATGTAAACTGCTATGAAATAGAAAAATATCATCATGAAAATACAAGTGTTGCACACAAATAAATTAACAGATAGAAGAATTGTTGTTGCCTGAAGTCAAAGCAATGGCATATGTTAATATAAAAAGAAATCATTCACAGATGGGAAGAATACATTACGGAACTTAACAAGGATAGCAGAAATTAAAGACATACAGTGCAACAAAGAAGACACCCATTCCCCTGTATATTAACTGCAGAAATGAACGAGTCTACAAAACATTTGAAATACAATAAATCAACGGGATCAGAAAATATTACAAAACAAGAATTAGCAGCGCTTGGGGAGTATGCATATAAATCATCCTCAAAATGCCAAATTACATCTATAACAAGGGGTGCGGTGGACATTTCATTTTATTTATTGCAATCAATCGTCATATCGTAATCGAAGAAACATGGTGCAGTAGAATGTGAGAACCACTGATGAATCATCCTTGTGAGCCATATAACCAAGATCCTACTTCGTATAAAACATGACACGAATAAGATAAATAATAAAAACAGAAATTGGAGTAGTACCAATGCACACTCGAGTTCTAGTGTGTTATATTGAGCCAATCCTTCGTTATAGATACGAAGCATGGATGGTAAGCACAAGAACTAAAGATAAGCAAGAGGAAACGTTGGTTTTTGAGAAGAATGATGACAATTCTAAGGATGTTCAGAGATGGAATAAAAAGACTAGAGGTTTTTGGCAAAACGCATAGACAGGAAGTAAAAATGTTTATGGCACGTGATGAGAAAAGCAAAACATAAACCACTAATGGAAAGATCAATGGGAGAAGAGACGAAGGAAAGCAAATAGAGAAACAACATCGGCTGTCACTGTGACACAAGTAGATTTCATCAACTGAATTTATTAATATTACAAGAGATAGGGTTGTGGAGAAACATGGTCGCCTACAACACAAGACATGACACTAGATTGATTGACCTTTCGTATTTTTGTATTCACCAGAAGTTTTCAGGAAATGTGTTAATCAGTTGAAATAGTAGTGTGTCAGTCACATCTGTCTTTAGCGGAGTCTGTCACCAGTTTACTTTTCATGTTGCGACGTTTAGTAATACCTTTATAATAATACTCCTAGTAATGAAATACGTAAACATTTTTAGGAGCTCCAAAGTGGAGTTATTTATCTTTCTGTCTTGTGTCTTCTCTCGCCTTTTGCTGAAAGAAGTCGCAAAAATAAATGGCTAAATGGCGGGCCGTTTGTTTTCGGGCTATGTTACGTTTGATCAATTGATATGTACTAATATTGGGACCTTTCAAAATGTTGGTAACCACTTCAATCCATCTTATTTTTTGGCATTCCTCTGCCTCTGTAGTTGTCTCTATCGTATTGTATGCTCTTGCTGTTGGTCTATATGGGTTCATTCTCATTAAGTGACGACACCATTTAGCCCCGTTTGTCAATATATTTGACCACAGACGTTGTTTCCGAAAATAATAAAATAACTTAACTCTTAGTACACACAAACTAGAACTATGTTTTTACAAGCTGCAAAGTACTATTTAAATATACTGTCTCAACAGTTCTGGTAATCTCCTCACTTGATCTCTTCTTGTTTTGGTTGCCGCTTTTTTAATGCTGTGAAAGACGCATATGTTGTAGCCAAGATGTAAACCATGACATAACTCGTTCTCCGAACTACAACCTATTCATCTTCAGGAGTTTAAGAACGAACACAGAAGATGAAGATATTCAATAATACAATAAGATGAACTATCAATAATACAAAATCACAAAAGTGTATTTTACAAGTTACTATTATTATATGTTCTTTTTCTTTCTTTCAGGACTGCTTCCATAATGATTACGTCTGTAACAGGGGAGACATTTGTCAACTATAGCAATACAAATTTAAACCTCCAAGTACTGCAAATTTAGAGATTCAAAGTACTCCACATTTCGAGAATCGAAGCACTTCAAATTTGGGAATGTCAAGTACTACAAATTTAGGAATTACAACTACTGATTCGACACAAATCATTAATACCACTATTCAAATTTTTTTGCTTGACAGCTGCTAGCTTGGGAACTGGGAGATTGGGAAATCATATGTTTATATACGCATCTTTACTTGGACTTGCACGACAACAAGGAAGACACATGTTTTTAGCACCTGGCTCTGACTTACAAAATACGTCCAAGCTAAATTATGTTGAAACTCGGGGTGATTCTAATAGGTATGTATGAAACTAATCCAAATTCCCTCTCAGCTTCCACTTCTAAAACTGACAATGAATCTAATGGACATGTATGAAATTAATCCATTTTGTATTTCAGTTTCACTTCCAAAATTCGGGATGAATATAATGGGTATGTATGAAATATATTCACATTTTCGTATATGGCGAAACTCTAAATGATTCTAATGTGTATTGTGACGTATTCCTTCCAGAACGTTGTCTTCCAAATGAACTCTCAGAACCTCTCTCTGTCTTGGGCGATGTGGCTTGCATTTTCTAGCGATGTATTCATGTTATCTTTAATGTCGTCAGTCTATCGACTTCTTGGTCTGCCCTTTCTCCTCTCTCATGTACTCTTCCCTCCATTATTTGTCTTTCTAAACAGCTGTGTCTCTTTATATGACCAAACAGGCGTAGTTTTCTTTTTGTTATTGTGTTTAGTAACCAACACTCTGGAATCTTCAATGTGTTTATAATATCTGAGTTTCTGATTTTATCCTTCCATGATATTCTAAGTATATTTCTGTATCCTTTCAACTCGAAGGCGTTGAACTTCTTTGCCGCTGTGTATGAATGGCATTAATCCAAATTCTCTTATATGGGGAAACAGGAAGAATATAATGGACATGCATGCAATTATTCCACATTGTATTTCAGTATCTAAATCTTTTTCATATCTCAATCTCGTGATGAATCTAATCGGTATGTATAAAATGGATCCAAATTGTCTTATAAGTAGAATTTAGGCTGAATCTCATGGATAGGCCTATGTATGGAATTAATTAAAATTGTCATATATAGGAAAATTCGGAATTAATATAGTGTATGCATGAAATTAATCCAAATTGTCTTTCAGTTTCTACTTTTTTTTTAAAGTGCGATGTCGGGAGCAGAAATGGGAGGAAAGAATAGTAAAAATGTGATATACCATCATGTTGTTGCAGGTGACTTGAGAGTTTCCAGATGTGGTTAGCTGTTCAAAGTTCATGTCCATGATATTTATGTTCGCTGTTCTCGGACTATCTAACATCAATTGTGACAGAAACTCTATTGTTAACTCTATCCGTCTATCTATGTAGCTAACTGACTATCTGAAGGCGAATGTGAGGTCAAAATTTCCACATATATTTATGTTTATTTAATTTTACATCAATAACTGTCAATTCACAAGAGCTATAGTTCATGGATATATTTGCAGGTTGTGACTTACGATATACGATAGTTAATCGTTGTCTTTAACTTCTATCTTCGTCGGGCTGTCCAAGCCACATCCCAAATCACATCCCAAACTTGGCAATCCGCTCGATATTTTTCCCCAGTTTCTTATTCCACAGTTGTCCAACTGTCTGGCCGTTTGTGATCATAGGACTGATCTTTCAACCATGTGCTTCGTTGCTACCTAATTCACGACAACGCTCAAGTTCTCTGATAGCCAAGATCATATCGTGGTATATTGTCTGGGGAGATTGAAAACCGTGCGTGCAATTATTGCAAAAGATAGTCCATAGTGCCAGTCGTATCCTGTGGTGAGAGTTCCTCTGTTCTATTTGAAAAAAGGATGGTGAGCGACATGTAGAAAAAATTGTTGGGGCGTCGTGAAAGAGGTTGTGTTATCCCTAAGGGAAATTTGAAATTGCTTTTCACCCTCATGACAACAATCACTTACTTTATATGCTATTGAATTGGTTAGATTGTATAACGTATTTAATTAGGGTTTTTAATTCGTGGTTATAAATAGTATAATTAGTTTTAGTCCGTCATGGTCAAGAACCGTTTCTAGTTTATAAGGGATTTTATTATTTAGGTAGTAATCTTTTAAATCTTTCCTATGATGGTTGTATTTATGAAAATGGAGTAGGAAATGGTATATTATATTTTCCTCTTTACAGTCTTTACATATTGGTCCGAGTATATTATATAATGAGGTTCCCAGTCTCAGTTGTAGTAGTTTCCTATTAGCAGGTATTTGCCGCACTTCTCTGATTTGGGTAGTCCTAGTGGGTCCCTTTAGAAAAGCAAGTGCATGTTTCTTTTGCACTGTCGTCCCATTTTTCTGTCCATATCTGATATATCGAAATCCAAAAAGAATTTATATTTGCTTCATAGACTACAGCAAGGTCTTTGACAGAGTCCAACATGAAAAACTAATAAATTGTCTTCAAGAAATAGGCAAAGATGGAAAATACATCAGACTGATTAGAAATATATACTGGGAACAAACAGCATCAATAAGGAGTGAAAACAGCTACTCACCACACATAGAAATAAGATGAAGTGTAAGACACGGCTGTACTTTATCTCCAAGCCTATTTAACAACTACACAGAAACTGTCTTTAAAAATATAGAAGAAATGCCAGGACTAAAGATCAATGGGAAAATAATAACCAACTTGAGATATGCAGATGGCACTGTTCCTTTAGCAGAAAATGAACATGAACTGCAAAGACGAATTGATCAAGTCAATAAATTATGAAATGAATATGTACTGGATATAAATATCCAAAAAACAAAAACCATGATAATCTGCAAGGACACAGAAGAACAAGAGCTAGAAATAAACATACATGGAGAGAAACTACAACAAGTAAAACATTATCAATATCTTGGACACATAGGTCACAAGTAATAGAGATGTGAAACAAAAATTAAAAGGGGAATAGGAATTGCCAAAAGTACCTTCAATGACTTGAAGAAAATAGTAACATCTAAACAAATTACAAACAAGTTAAAAATGAGAATTATAAAATGCTACATCTATTCTATATTAATGTATTGATCAGAAATATGGGCACTAAATAAAGAATTAGAAGACAGAATTGATGCCTTTGAAATGTGGGTATATAGAAGAATAGGGAGACCATCATGGACAGAGAAGAAAACAAATAAAGAGGTGTTAAAACAATTAATATGAAGAAAGAATTACTAAGAAAAATAAAGATCAGGCAAATAAAATATTTTGGACACATTAAAGGACATGACACCTTATTGAAGACCTTACTTGAGTGTAAAGTCAAAGGCAAGCGAGCAAGAGGTAGACAGAGATACAAGTTGGAGAGTAACATCACAAGATGTACAGGTAAAGATTAGCAGAGTGCACCACCACAACAAGACAGATGATGTTTGAGATCTGTTGCAGCCAACCTTCATTGCGGAGATGGCACTTGATGATAATGATGACATGTAAAGAGAAAATGTTAAATTGTATCTCTAAACTCAATCTTTACCATGGCATGAACCTGATCCATGACGAACGTGGGACGTTCTTTCTGAAATACTTGCCCTCGAATACCATTTCTCTTTTAATTGTAAACTATGTCTTAATAAAGGACTGTTATTGTTATTGATGACAGAATATGATATGATATTTATACATTTATACAAAATTACAATTTTGGGGGGAAACAAATTAAAAAGAAATGTCAAATGAACAAAAAAGGTATATTGTTTGAAAGTATTTTTGTAGCAGCATACTGACGTTTTATAAATAGATATTTGCGGGCATTTTGGGCATGGGAGTTTGAGTGTCTAGCAGTAGCAGAGATTATAGGAACTATTCTGACGTGAGAAATAGGATGTATGTCTCTAAGACATATGCATAGATGGAAATAAAATTGTTCAGTATTTTACACTGTATACCTGTTAACATGTAATATTTTTCTCTTGATGTGTAATTGTTTAGATATATTTCTCGATGTAAATGGAATAATAGCATAAACATAATTGGGATTATAAAAATGTTTTGTTAAATGAGGACAATTGTTAAAAACGCATGCACAATAAAGTGTTTCCACATTAACGAGTCCTAAATTTGCTGTTTCGTGGCCATCTAGATAATGGATGCTAGTACGTTTCAAGCACTCATCCCTTTAGAAGCCACAACAGAACATTTAGTGCTAGGAAGTAAGTTCAACAGACGATTAACTCCCGCTCCACCAGACGCAGATTATAAATTACTTAAAACTGTAACCGTGGTAGGCACATGATATGTCATTGAACCTGCCCGTGTGTTCCAGTGTCCTGAATGGTAACTAAGGAATAGCAACATTTTTACCTACCACTCATAATAGTAAGAGGTGACTAATAAGCTCTGGTGGTAGAGTTGGCTGTCAAATACCATAGAGTTGAACTGACCCAGAAGCCATGCTGTATCAGACCAGATGCATCAGAATGAAAGGAACATATATCGCAGCTAAACTGCAACGCGTGGTCGGCACAACGAATTCCATTCGCCGGACTACATCCTGATAATCAGTATGAATTTGAGAATAAATGAAGAAGTGTGAGTTTTTTTTTTGTCCAAGCATATTAAATTGCCATTTCTTAGACCTATCGTAAAGGGCAGACAGAGAGTCCTGCATCCTTGTTGTATTGAAGAGTGTGCTTCAACAGAATAAATCACCAGTAGGACACGGTATCATTAGCTCATAAAGTTTTTTGATGAGAACACAATATATCACCAGTAGAGGACGGTATCCCTAGCTCATAAAGTGTTTGATGAGGACACAATATATCACCAGTAGAGGACGGTATCCCTAGCTCATAAAGTGTTTGATGAGAACACAATATATCACCAGTAGAGGACGGTATCCCTAGCTCATAAAGTGTTTGATGAGAACACAATATATCACCAGTAGAGGACGGTATCTCTAGCTCATAAAGTATTTGATGAGAACACAATATATCACCAGAAGAAGACGGTATCTCTAGCTCATAAAGTGTTTGATGAGAACACAATATATAAAGATTAGAAGACGGTATATCTAGCTCATAAAGTGTTTGATGAGAACACAATATATCAATATCACCAGTAGAAGACAGTATCTCTAGCTCATAAAGTTTTTGATGAGAACACAATATATCACAAGTAGAAGACGGTATCTCTAGCTCATAAAGTGTTTGATGAGAACACAATATATCACCAGTAGAAGACGGTATCTCTAGCTCATAAAGTGTTTGATGAGAACACAATATATCACCAGTAGAAGACACTATCTCTAGCTCATAAAGTGTTTGATGAGAACACAATATATCCACAGTAGAAGACGGTATCTCTAGCTCATAAAGTGTTTGATGAGAACACAATATATCACCAGTAGAAGACGGTATCTCTAGCTCATAAAGTGTTTGATGAGAACACAATATATCACCAGTAGAAGACGGTATCTCTAGCTCATAAAGTGTTTGATGAGAACACAATATATCACCAGTAGAAGACACTATCTCTAGCTCATAAAGTGTTTGATGAGAACACAATATATCCACAGTAGAAGACGGTATCTCTAGCTCATAAAGTATTTGATGAGAACACAATATATCACCAGTAGAAGACGGTATCTCTAGCTCATAAAGTGTTTGATGAGAACACAATATATCACCAGTAGAAGACGGTATCTCTAGCTCATAAAGTGTTTGATGAGAACACAATATATCACCAGTAGAAGACACTATCTCTAGCTCATAAAGTGTTTGATGAGAACACAATATATCACAAGTAGAAGACGGTATCTCTAGCTCATAAAGTGTTTGATGAGAACACAATATATCACCAGTAGAAGACGGTATCTCTAGCTCATAAAGTGTTTGATGAGAACACAATATATCACCAGTAGAAGACACTATCTCTAGCTCATAAAGTGTTTGATGAGAACACAATATATCCACAGTAGAAGACGGTATCTCTAGCTCATAAAGTGTTTGATGAGAACACAATATATCACCAGTAGAAGACGGTATCTCTAGCTCATAAAGTGTTTGATGAGAACACAATATATCACCAGTAGAAGACGGTATCTCTAGCTCATAAAGTGTTTGATGAGAACACAATATATCACCAGTAGAAGACACTATCTCTAGCTCATAAAGTGTTTGATGAGAACACAATATATCCACAGTAGAAGACGGTATCTCTAGCTCATAAAGTATTTGATGAGAACACAATATATCACCAGTAGAAGACGGTATCTCTAGCTCATAAAGTGTTTGATGAGAACACAATATATCACCAGTAGAAGACGGTATCTCTAGCTCATAAAGTGTTTGATGAGAACACAATATATCACCAGTAGAAGACACTATCTCTAGCTCATAAAGTGTTTGATGAGAACACAATATATCCACAGTAGAAGACGGTATCTCTAGCTCATAAAGTATTTGATGAGAACACAATATATCACCAGTAGAAGACGGTATCTCTAGCTCATAAAGTGTTTGATGAGAACACAATATATCACCAGTAGAAGACGGTATCTCTAGCTCATAAAGTGTTTGATGAGAACACAATATATCACCAGTAGAAGACACTATCTCTAGCTCATAAAGTGTTTGATGAGAACACAATATATCCACAGTAGAAGACGGTATCTCTAGCTCATAAAGTATTTGATGAGAACACAATATATCACCAGTAGAAGACGGTATCTCTAGCTCATAAAGTGTTTGATGAGAACACAATATATCCACAGTAGAAGACAGTATCTCTAGCTCATAAAGTGTTTGATGAGAACACAATATATCACCAGTAGAAGACAATATCTCTAGCTTATAAAGTGTTTGATGAGAACACAATTCCAGCAACATTAAAAACACACTAAACGGATGGAATATCTGGTAGATAGGTAGGTATGTGGTTAGCTTTGCTTCTTTTCTAGAAGGCACACTTTTACTACTCAAAAACAACTATATCCATCTTGGTTATATTAGGTCGAACTACTGTACAATGTTAGAGATAACAAAGACCTCATTTTTATGTCATATCATTGTTCTCGTTTGAATCTTTGTCACTTTACATATACTTTGTTTCGGCAGTCCATGAAAAACATGAAAACAGGTGCATCAGCCAAGATAAATGACGATACTTTGGGGTTATCGTGCAATACTATCATGGAAAAGGACTTGACTACAGTGAATCAACTAGCCATTAAAAACATTCAAATGAAAATCTTCTACATTTTAAAGAATAATAGAGACACATCAATCTGGAATTGATTCCTCCATCTGTAATATGAAATACGAGTGACATACACGTGCTCTATTGGGGTTACATTATGATCACCTTCACGGTTAGTCAATACTGTTCTCCAATTGAAACAAGTTATAATAATTTTGTGGTGAATTGCACATCACATACCAAGAGATGCTCTTGAAAGAATTTATAAAATTTCATATGAGGTGCCTCTTTATAATAAATTTAATATTACTAAATTGTACGTTGTGTGACATTTAGTCTCACTCTCGCGTGTTATATCTCTTAAGGAGTTCAAAACATCAGTGCGATCCATTGTCCCATCCCCCTGTGCCATAATCGCGCTTGATGCCAGTTGATCCGCTCTTTTATTGCATCGAACGCCCACATGTCCCGGCACGAAATAAATGTAACCACTTTCAAGCTTGCCTTTCTCAAGGCACCAATCTACTGTTCGCGAACGAGACCCACTTGTACCTTCTTAAATCATACTCATAGAGTCACTCAAAATGCAGACCTGCGTTATTTTCTCTGTGTGTATCCACTCAAATGCCTTGGTCACCGCCATAGTCTCCAAGGTCATACTACTCGTAGTTACCGCAAAGGCACCACTTTCCTCCTTGATCGTTTTACCTGCGCACTGAGCTGTGAAGGCCCAAGCACTGCGAAAATGCCTAATCACAGATCCATCAGTGTATATAATCACATCCCTCTCTTTGGTATTCTCACTGATTAAAGCCTGCCAATCTTTAGGTGTTCTTTGTTGTGCCCATGCCGCGTTAAATATTCTGTGTAACCATTTAATGCCATAATCTCCAGTTACTTGTATAATTTCGGTGTGTAATATGTCCACCCCTGGTGCCAACTTGCTCACTTGATTCAATGTAGACTAGACGGACACTGATCTGACTCTTACTGAGTTTTTATCTTGGCTCCAACTGCGAGTGATTGTGTCCAGCTCAGGTGCTCACTCCAAACTCACTGTCCAACTGACTGACTATTAAATTAAAAACCTATTCAATTTCTTCTCAGGAATGAAATTCAAATCATGAATGAGCATTTTCTAATAAAAAGCTTAAACATTGAATCTTTCATCTGAATTCGTTCATCCCACATTCGTCATAGGTCAAGGATAAGGACGTCACAAAAAGGACGTGATCTCGTCAAGACATTCAACTCAAGTCCCTTACAGCGGACCAATCGATACAAAAACTATGACAACAACAACGAAAATCTCGTACAAGCATTGAATTATCATCAGAAAATCCACACACAGAACATCCGTATTCGTGCTACAAAGACCTAAATTTCTATTAATAGACATAATTAGCATGAACGAAGTAGCTTAAAATAATGGCTTATGCAAGGAAATTCAAGTAGGAAGCACAGAACATAGCAATAATAAAGCTAGTCCCTATTGCTTACTTACTTGCCCCTGGAAAAGTGATGACATTAATTAAATATCAACATGCCAGACATAGTGTCGACATTCACTGATAAAATTTATATTTTACTGTATCTACACATTGTCCTGTGTTACCCCAAACCTTACATATTATTAATTTACAATAATATAATTTACTATTTTAACCTCAAACGTATGAACCTATTTAATTCCTATTGTCTGCATTCCCTGCTAAGTTATATTACTACTCTCAAACAAGTTTCGAAATCTGTGGGTAGACTTATCCATTCGGCACCTGCTGCCACATCCGCACACGCTTTGTATGACATCCTCAGCACGTCCCATCCACGACCTCTCTCTCTTGAGTCTGCTTCCTTTAACTTTCTATATTTCGGAATGTACCTGTTGTTCTTTATCTGCATATATTTGAAGGTACGTCCGTGCACGGCAATACTGTAATGTTGTATATACAATACTGTAATGTTGTATATACAATACTGTAATGTTGTATATACAATACTGTAATCTTGTATATACAATACTGTAATGTTGTATATACAATACTGTAATCTTGTATATACAATACTGTAATGTTGTATATACAATACTGTAATGTTGTATATACAATACTGTAATGTTGTATATACAATACTGTAATGTTGTATATACAATACTGTAATGTTGTATATACAATACTGTAATGTTGTATATACAATACTGTAATGTTGTATATACAATACTGTAATGTTGTATATACAATACTGTAATGTTGTATATACAATACTGTAATGGTGTATATACAATACTGTAATGTTGTATATACAATACTGTAATGTTGTATATACAATACTGTAATGTTGTATATACAATACTGTAATGTTGTATATACAATACTGTAATGTTGTATATACAATACTGTAATGTTGTATATACAATACTGTAATGTTGTATATACAATACTGTAATGTTGTATATACAATACTGTAATGTTGTATATACAATACTGTAATGTTGTATATACAATACTGTAATGTTGTATATACAATACTGTAATGTTGTATATACAATACTGTAATGTTGTATATACAATACTGTAATGTTGTATATACAATACTGTAATGTTGTATATACAATACTGTAATGTTGTATATACAATACTGTAATGTTGTATATACAATACTGTAATGTTGTATATACAATACTGTAATGTTGTATATACAATACTGTAATGTTGTATATACAATACTGTAATGTTGTATATACAATACTGTAATGTAATGCTCAGCTGTTGGACAGTCAAGTAGGTATCGCATAGCTCTTGTCGATGTGTCTCTTGTGCATCCTAGTATGATACCCATTGCTGCATTCTGGATTATATCCAGTATTTCGATCAGAGTTTGACTAAGAGTTAGAATTGCCAGTGCATATTCCACCACAGCCACAACCAAACACTGATACAAAAGAAATAACAATCTCTGCTCACACTTCGCAGCAGTCATAACCTTCATTGCTGATAAGCCTTTGCCTATATATATATATATATATCAATGAAGGTTATATATAGAAGACACACACACACACACACACATATATATATATATATATATTTATATATATATATAAGTGCAGTCTCCCTATTGGAAGTTTGCTGTAACGGACCTCAACATCCAGTGACATCTCTTCTTTGTGCAAACCAACAAACTGTATTTCATCCATCTCGTTGAGATGTATAATTTGTATAATCTTTTGTAATTTACTTGTATAACTATGTACCTCAATTCTTACCTCAAGGGTTGTTCATAAATTGCGTCAACGAGTTTTGTGGTCCTACCTTCAAGTAAATGATCCATAACCTGCTTCAAAGAGCTAATGTGGTCCTACCATCAAATGAAGTAATATGAATAAATTGTATCAACACTTTTTTGTCAATTTTTTATTCCATGTTCCCTCCGTATCAGCAACTTCCAAGAATACATGGAGCTCTAGCACATTACCTATAGCCCCCAATAAACAATTTTAGAATACTGGGGAAAACAATATGATGTATTTCGCATGTTTAGAATAATTTTTTCATAGACAGATACAATTAAATTGGTGTTTGAAAACAATATTATTTAAGTCAAGTTTTGTCAAGCTTATGATCTACAAACCTTTTCCCGCCACCTTCCCCAATATAATCCCTCCCCCTCCTATGTAGGTAACTTTATGGAAAGTTCCTAAGGTCATCATTTCAGAGATTACTACTTATTAGTGCAAATTATAACAGAGTAATATTTGCTGTTATATGTTATTGGAATATAACATGCTATGTTTTATGTTATCTTTGTGCCAAAAATCGTTATTTTATTTTTATTTATTACAGATGGCCAACAATCACTGAAAGCCATTTTGTGCTGGACAACAAATTGATGAGATTACCGTTAAAGAATATGAAAATTAAAGGCTATCTTCAGTCATATAAATATTTTTATTCTGTCTCCGAAGAAGTCAGGCAAGAATTCATTTTCCAAGATTCTATAGCAAATGAAGCTGATGGAATTCTGCATGACCTGCACGCCAAATATAGGAGTACTTTATTTATTGGAGTACACGTCAGAAGAGGTGATTTCCTACGCAAGCACCTGCAAAAATTAGGGTTCGTTGCTCCCCAGAAATCCTATTTTATGAAGGCATTCCATTTCATGAAGTCAAAATTTCCAAACAGGAATATTACTTTTGTTGTTGGGAGTGATGATTTAAAGTGGTGTCACCAAAATTTGATCAGAGACAACGTTATTGCATTGCCTGGCGCATCCCCTGCTGTTCACATGGCTATCATGTCCAGATGTGATCATATGATAATTTCAGGTGGCACTTTTGGATGGTGGAGTGCTTGGTTATCACAAGGATACGTTGTTTATTTCACAGGGTTTTATCAGAAAGGTACTACTTTTGGAAATATTTTCAATCCGAAGGATTACTATTTAAATGTTTGGATTGGATTAGGAAATTAGCCACTTTTTAAAATCGCATGTAATTGTATTGTTACTAAAACATTATAAAATAATTAAGTCCAAAATAGCGACCATACTAGCTGGGATTATTTTGTCTCACTGTTTATGTGATCTGAATTTCGTGGATTGTGCTAGTTGTGTTGTGCATTCAAGTGATAAATGGATATGTTTCCGCAGTTTGATGTTGTTACTTGCAAAATTCGAGCGTTGACAACGGAGAAAAAAATGTTTTTTACGTTATTGTCAATCGCGAAAAAACATCTAATTTGATGACATATTCTCACCTCTGGGCCGAGTTCACTGACTGTGTCAAAATGATTTGTTATCAAGTGGATATGTTGTCTATTTCACAGGATTTATGCAGAAAGGTACAACTTTTGAAAATACTTTCAATGCGATTTCTATTTAAATGTTTGCATTAGATTAGGAAATTAGCTAATTTTTACACTTGTCTCTTCTTCCTTTCCTTATTGCTATAATTGTCATTCCATGTGTGTGTTTCTATTTATAGTGTGTTGTTTGTTTACGGTATTTGATCCTGGTGAGGGCGTTCTAGTCGAAAAGTCATCAGTTCCTGTGCCATGATGTTAGTATGTTTTGTCTATTCAAACTGGTCTATGAAAACTTATATTGTAAACGAAGTAGTGATTTGGTGACAACATCAAATGTTTTATTACTTTCTATGACTATTTTATTTTGTTTACCTTCCCATCCTTCACTTACTTATCATGTGCCACGTGTTCACTGGTTTGACATGTGAGTGACAACATCAAACGTTTATGAAATCCTTGCCGATTTGCGACACACCATTTCAAGTTATGAATAACACATCAATCAAGATATATGTGTAGTTATTATGCAACATCAACCGTGTGTTGTGTAATGTTGATAATTCGCACATTGTTACGTATATGCCCTACGCAGGTTTTAGGACACCCTCAGATGTCTTTATTTGCTCCCAGGAGCAAATGTTTCGTCAGCTAGTTCTACTATATTCTCAACACAGTAATATGATTCGGTTCGTTTTTATGATACGTACTCTGATCTAAACTCCTACTAAATATTTCTGATCAACTTGCTTTTCTTCTTTCCTATCTCTTTTACACTTTACAGGTGTCGTTGGAGATACACTGTTCTTGTTCTCGCTTTTCTGGCAGCTTCAGATAATGTTATTTGGTGTTCGTATAATGACTATTTGATGCTGTCGATCCAGCTTATTCTAGATATACACCTGGCTCTTCTTTTTGCTTGTCCTCTCTTCATATACGATTTATAAACTAATGAATAACACGGCATTTTTCCAGATGACCGAACCATTGCATTTGTTGAGTGTGTATGTATTGTAGAATTAATATGCCACCCACTCTTTCTCTTATTACCTTCGTTTCTAATTATGTGTCTTCTGGTCACTCGTATGGCTTTTCTCAGAAATTTCATCTCTGTTGTTATAACAACATTTTGTTATAACATCTGTCTTTTATGTTTTGTTGTTAAGGACCATGTTTGTATTAGTAGTACAGAGTAGAAATGAAGATACCTGGATACATTTTTTGTTGTTGTCATTGGTAGCATTATGTGTTGCAATAAAGGGGATAATTGTCCCAATATTTGATTCGCTTTGCTGCAACGGATATCTATTTCGAAGTCCATCTTGCCATCTGAAGAGAATGTTGCTCATAAGTATTTGAAGGTGTTTATTTTATGACTACTTTCTACTGTTATATTTAGCTTGTATGTACCTGTCTTTCCTATTGCTATGGTTTCTGTTTTGTCGATGCTTATCTTCATGTTGTCGTTCTTCACTCGATGTCCATTAATGTTAGATGACGTTGAAATTCATTTTCTTCATATGCTATTATAGCCTGAACTTCAGCAAAGCCTAGCTCATTGGTATTTTCATTTTGCAGCTTTATTTTTTCGTAATGATCTCTATATAAGTGACAAGCAGAAGTGATAAAACGCACCCGTGCCTTAATCCAGATGTGACTTTAAATGGGTTTGATGCTCCTTTATTCGTTTGAATTATACTCACACAGTTCACATATAAGTTTTGACATACTTTAATAAGGTTATTGTTGACTCCATAGATAGTCAGTTTGTGCCATAGAACGATTCTATCTTCTCTATCGAAGTCTTCCTCCTGATCTACAAATGTTACAATAAGGCTACTATTGAATTCAATGTTTTTCTCCACCATCTGCGTGAGAATGAAAATTGCATCTGTGCAGATTATGTTGTTGTTTTTTCTAAATCCCATCTGTTCGTCGGATAGTTGTAGTTCTATAATACGAATTAGCCTCGATTGTATCATTTTGGCATGCATTATGCTACATGACTTAGTAGTGCGATGCTCCGATATTTTGTACATTTTCTTTTACTACCTTTATTCTTCCACAACGGTATGATTATTGCTTGTTTCCAACCTTTGGTGTTCTTTGTTGTGCCCATGCCGCGTTAAATATTATGTTTAACCATTTGATGCCATACTTGTATAATTTCGGTCTGTAATATGTCCACACCCGGTGCCAACTTGCTCACTTGATTCAATTTAGACTAGACGGACACTGACCAGACTCTTACTAAGTTTTTATCTTGGCTCCGACTGCGAGTGATTGTGTCCAGCTCAGGTGCTCACTCCAAACTCACTGTCCAACTGACTGATTATTAAGTTAAAAACCTATTCAATTTCTTCTCAGGAATGAAATTCAAATCATGAATGAGCATTTGCTAATCAAAAGTTTAAACATTGAAGCTTTCATCTGAATTAGTTCATCCCACATTCGTCATAAGTCACGGATAAGGACTTCACAAAAAGGACGTGATCTCATCAAGACATTCAACTCAAGTCCCTTACAGCGGACCAATCGAGACAAAAACTATGACAACAACAACGAAAATCTCGTACAAGCATTGAATTATCATCAGAAAATCCATACACAGAACATCCGTATTCGTGCTACAAAGACATAAATGACTATTTATAGACATAATTAACATAGAACGAAGTAGCTTAAAATAATGTCTTATGCAAGGAAATTCAGGTAGGAAGCACAGAACATAGCAATAATAAAGCTAGTCCCTATTGCTTACTTACTTGCTCCTGGAAAAGTGATGACATTAATTAAATATCAACATGCCAGACATGGTGTCGACATTCACTGATAAAATTTATATTTTATTTTATCTACACATTGTCCTGTGTTACCCCAGCCCTTACATATTATTAATTTACAATAATATATTTTATATAATAATATAATATAATAATAATATACTATTTTAACCACAAACGTATCAACCTATTTAATTTCTATTCATTTTTAGAACATTCATCATCTAATTCTAATAAATCCTGCTCTGAATCATATAACTCAATAGCTTGTTTCACTTTTGTATTTTAGAACAGAAATATCTCAACTTTTGTCACAATTTTTCATGATACAAAAAATATTATCCACATTATATTGACGTTCTATGGATGTAATTATGTGAATGCACATTTCAACAGTGCATTGGTACTTTGTGATGCCAGTTATTTGTGTATATTTGTATTCACAATATGTATATAAGGTGTTTTCTATGAAACAGAAATACGGAAATTTCGGGACGACAGTCTCGAATCAAAGAACTTGCATGGGATATGCTAAAACATAAACTAAACTATGGAGAGACAATGAAAATGGATTTGGCGCACAATAAGAAAATCAGTAAATAGTATAGCTACAAGATGATTAACCAGGAACTCATGTGGAACAAGAAACAGTAAAGACCTAAGAACACACTGAGAAAGTGACAATGAAGGACTTGACAACGATGGGAATCGTATGGAATGAGGATGAGAAAATCCATACGCAAAGTTTAATATTGTCACTCTCATAGATGCCCTCTCAGTATTAGAAACCATACGGAGCTAAAACATTAAAGGATTATGTGCACTGGTGAATTCAAATGACAAGTTAGCACACTGTAACGAGAAGTGCACAGTCCTGACAATGTAACATCCCGAGAAATGAAGCTGCAAACAAACCAACCACAGAATGTGGAGCTTTGCAACAAGGTCACATAGAAACCACATATTAGTTAGCAAAATAAACAATTCAAGCCCCTCTCAGATCAAAGGGGAAACGTGCACGTTCAGATCAAAATTTTAAAATTATGTTTACTATCAGCTCTCCAGACGGGACGAGGTTATCATACTGTGTCACCAACTATACCATAAATACAAGATCGGTACAACATACTTGTGCACCTTTTGTCACCAGCAATCACTTAGTCCAGACCTGCCCAATATACAATGACGATGTACAAAACCTCAAGAAATTGTAGTTCTAACATACGCTGATGATATCCGCTTGTACAACATGGGCAGGAACATAACAGATATTGCTGACATTGTACCGTGTGGACTAGATCAATTGTCAATATGGTGCAGAACATACAGGGTTGTGATAAATCCGTCGAAAAGGAAGGTCGTCTAGTAATCCTTAATTATTAATCTTCTTCGGCAATCATCACTCAGTCATGTTTGGACTTCGGATTATATGATATCGGCTGTTGTCTGTTTTAGAGTTTCCACTATGCCATATAATTTCTCCTCGACGCTGATTGAGGTGGGTCATGTCTTGTTTCTCAGGCTGCATACTTGGGACATTCTTGTAATATATGTTCTGCTGTCATATTCGCAAGGCTGTTCTGGCATAGCCAAGTTGTGTCTATTTTGAATTTGGTGTATAGGTGATGTCTCATTTTGTTGTAACCAGTTCTGAGGCGCTGCAGGATAACCTTGTCTCTTCTGCATAGTTGGTAATACCCATCATTAACATTTTATTTGGGGTGGTCTTCATTCCACTTTTTGTTATAGTTGTTTTTAATGATAGTCTTCACTTCTTCATAACTGAACAGACAGTCTTCTTGAGGTGAATTTCATCCTTCTTTGGCCAGTCTATCTGCAACTTCATTCCCTTCGATGTTACTGTGTGACGGTATCCATTGGATCACTACTCTCTGGAAATTATTGTGCAACTGAAATAGAAAAGCCCTAAATTCATTCAGTTCGGTGTTCCTGTGTAGCTTCAGTGCTGTTATGACATAAAATACATCTGTAAGCAGTACAATATTTCTGAGCACTTGTTCTTTATGGTGTAAGATAATTTCTGATGCTTTCTTGAGAACTTCAATTTATGGTTAAAATTGGTTGAGAGTTTGCTTGTAGCTATGGCTAGAGTAACATCTTCCCCGTATTTTATTCGGATGAGGGTCACTCATCCTCCTCCATTCTCAATTGCATTTGTGGCTGAGCCATCTGTATAAACATGAGTCCATGCATCCCGTGGGCTCCTGTGGGCATCTCTCCACAGCTCTCTGTCCACAGTATTATGCATCATAGTCGTTGTTGTTTCCTTGCCGTGACAGGTTGTCAAACTGTCTAATATCTTCTCACGTTGTCGCCCTCTGTCTCTGTTGCCTTCAATTTTGCCTGTTGTGACTATGTTATTCAAACCTGCATGTCTCATTAAGTGGACAAAAAAAAAGAATATTGCCTTTTTCTTATATTGTTGATGAAGGTCCGTTTGGCATTTGACTCTCACAACTCCTCTACATTAGTATTTTTCTGGCAGTCCATGGTATTCTAAGCATTCTTCTGTAGAACAATATATCTGTTGCCTCTATATATATAAAATGTCAACCGATTCCTAATCTAAGGAGCTTATTCTTGAGTCCGTCTTTCCAAACTGTGTCAAATGTCTTTTTGTCAACACACACCGTAAACGTGTGTTTTCTTCTTGGTATGCCTCTTCAATCTCTTGGTCTATGTAGGCGACTTGGTCTTCTGTTGATATGTGCTGTCGGAAGCCGCTCTTTTGTGCTGCTATTTCTTTTCAAGTTCCACATAGTCTACTGTTGACATTTTCTACATTAATTTGTACACACAGCTGAGGAGACTGACTGGTCTATAGCTAATTGAGTTGAGTTTGTCTTTTCCTTGTTTTAGAATGGGTACCATGCATGTTTCTGTCCATGCAGTAGTCACTTGTCCTGTTCTCCAGCTAGTGTTTACTACTTTTAGAAGGTAGTCCATCCGAAGCTCCTCCTGCCTGGCGATTAACTACAAGGGCAGCCACATTTCGTGTAACGAATCTGAGCACAGTCATTAACTGTATAATGCGTGCATGTCCCATTTCAATTGCTGGGTACCCACGCCTGTTCAGGCTTACATGTTCCGTCTTTGGTGAGGAAAGTTATAGATTCTTCCTATCCATGTTTGTGAGCATCCCAGCACAGCTCGTAACACATCGGAGGTTTGTGGAGTGGCCTTCTCCTGTTTTTTTGTCAGGGTTGGTCTTGTAGCCTTTCCATCTCCCGATATTGACTGCAAGGCAGCAATTTTGGATGGGAAAAAAAGAATCTCCCCTCCTCCAGCATGCTCTTGACATGGAGTTAATAACCCTATACTAGTACCATGAGATAAATAGTGGCTCATACTCTCTCGAAGCTGCTCGTAACTGGCAATATGAGATATTTCAGTGGGGATAGCATCACCGCCTGATATCCCGCTCCTTCCTGGTAGACAGCAACACCGGTTTGATCCGCGGCTGCTTAATTGCAGCTAACACTCCATATATGGACATATATCGAGGGCGTTCCCCTATCCGTCACCTGTGGACGCGCCTGGTAGGGGTCGGTAGCCCACCGCCTCCCAGGTGCCGTGAAACAGTTTCTAATCAAGAATCAATAATGAACGGAGAGACAATTGACAATGAGCTATCTCTTTCATGAATCACGAGCTAAACAAATATGTATACATTCTATTTGATAATCATAGATAACTATAAATATAAACACATATACATACAAATATCTAGACATTTATAAAAGTATATACTGATATCACAGCATAAATTGGAATACAGATACATACATGTATATAGGTAGCTGCACATACAACATCATATACATATCAATATACATATACATACATACATACGCACACACAAATGTTAATATATATATATATATATATATATATATATATATATACACATGCATAAGCATAACAATATATATATACAAACATACATACACATACAAGTATACTAGGAACACACACAAGTGTATATCTAACATAATCAATACATAGATATATGAAAGATACCCACACAACATGCACAAGCATGTAAATGTATCCAAACACGAGCAATGGCTCAAACAACAATATGTGTGCATAATGACACACAATAAACATCAACATAATATAGACACATGCATTCACATAAACATTTTCTCACATGAATACATATAACATGAATATTCACAGACATAGAGATATATACATGTATTTTTATACCCATTCGTTCACATGGAGATATCCACATGTATTACTCTAACACAAGAATAATCACTCATGCAAATACGTGACCCAAAGCAACTGTATGATACACACAACCATGTAAAATAATATGCATATACAAATTCATACATATGTGTGTATGGGTACTCTACTGTTGTTTTAAAAACCCATTAAATTGGTTTAAAATGAGGTAATACAATTACACAAAAATAGGGTACAATCATAGAATTGATACATTGGAATACCATATAAACAACAGAAACAACAAAGAAAAATTACAAATACACTGAAATTTAACAACAACAGAGCTAATTGCTGATGAGCGTGCACATAAAGAAACAAACTCGAAATTTGACTTAGGGAATTAATAATGGGAATATGAATCACAAAAGGGCAAGTCAAACAATTTAAGGAACAGTGCTTAATTATCCTTCAGAAGTGCGCAGACTGTAATGAACCAAGAGATCACGAAGGTTCCTATCTCTCCGAAAAGCAACAAGGGGAAGAACGGGAAATGCAGGATTAGAAATGGGATCTAATTGGAGGATAGAGAAATGTCGTAATAGGATCGTAGGGCCGACATATTATGTGGGTGAAAAGTAATAGCCAATATAGGACGGTCAGATGTATGTTTAATAGATGGTGAAAGGGCATCAGAACGAGAAATAGGTAAAACGCGCTGCAAAGATGAAGATAGGATATCTTCAGGATACAAGCGACGGCGAAAAAAATCCAACATTTTGTAAGACTGACACAAGAAATCTGTGTCATCTTGGCAGAGACGACGAAGACGGAGTAGCTGAGAAAAAGGGAAGGAATGGCGACAAGACCTAGGGTGAGATGATGTGTAAAGAAGAAAACTATGAGAAGCAGTGGGCTTGTAATGAACGGACGTGGTAAGGGATGAAGATCCTATAGAAACACAGATGTCGAGATAGTCAACAGAGGTGGAGGAAATAAGAGAGGTGAATTTAATAGCAGGATGGAAACCACTAACAAAATTAATGAAATAATTGAGGTCATTAAAAGAAATATCAGTAACTCCGAAACAATCATCAATATAACGACGAAATATGTTAGGGACTGGGCCTTGAAAAGTGGAGATGATAAGATGTTCGAGGTGACCCATAAATAAGCAAGCTTTGCTGGGTCCCATCTTAGTACCCATTGCTACACCGCTAATTTGATTTTTTTTAAAAGTGTCCATTGATTTCTAAATAATTCAAGGTAAGGACTAATTTAGCCAATCGAAGAATAGTAGCAGTGGCAATAGACTTGTGTGGAGTAATGTTAAGAAAGAACTGTAAGGCCAGAAGTCCATCATTATGAGGAATGGATGTATAGAGAGAAACAACATCAAGAAGAAATAAGTGATAGTTGTGTAGAGGATCGAGAACATTAGAAGAAAAGATGGATAGAGCATGGTTAGTATCCTTAAGGTAAGATGGAAGAGATACGACAAGAGGTTGGAAGACACTGTCTCAAAAATCATAAATTAGTTCAGTGGGGCAAGAACAAGCAGAAACAATCGGTCTCCCTGGGTTAGATGGTTTATGTATCTTAGGTAGAAGATATAGAGTAGGGGAGCCAAGATTACTTTTCATAATTCGAAGCTTAAGAGCACTACGGGGAAGTTGGTTACTGTTAATAAGTTGTTTGATAGTAATGTCAACTGTATCATTATGCGACAAAATAGGATCCCTAGCACAAGAACGATAAAAAGTCGGGTCCTCTAACTGGCATGTAGCTTCTTTAATATATAAATCTTTCTGCCAAGCAACAATAGTGCAGCCCTTATCAGCTGGTTTATTCACGATAGCATGATGTGAACGAAGTCTAGAGCGCACCTGCAACTCTGATCTAGTGAGGTTTGAACCTTCTTCATCAAACTTCATAACAGCGATTTGCATATTTTGCAATAATTATCCTCTCATCACACCAGGCTAGTCTCTTCCGATTTTAATGACAGACTCATATTGCTATACTACTTTAAACTCCCCACTCGGACCCCACGATGTACCGGAATGTTGTCTGAGAATCTGATAGTTAATTTAATGAGATTACTAACTTTCGTAAGATATTTGTCAATAGAAATTTCTGAGTACACAAGCAAACAATTGAGTGTCTTTGGTATAAAAATTATCAAGAATTTTTTTATTAAATTGTCCTCCGTTGAACGGACTGGTTCAATTCCCGTTAGTCTCGAGAATTTTTAAATTAAATTGTCCTCTGGCTTCCTACTTATATTTACTTGTATAACACAAGGCAACAAAATAAAACTTTTTTTAATCATCTGAAACCAAAATACACTTTTCTAAAGGATTTTTTGGCGCTGATTTCAGATCTGGTATCAGTTTTTTTCTATCACGTCAAGTTTTAAAGTTATGAGTGATGTTAGTTTTCACTGAACTTGGCTGTATTTTTTCGAGAATCGCAAACATCAATTAAGCAAATGATTCACATCTTCTAGACTAAATCAAATATACTCACATCACAGCATAGATATGTAGAATGTTTCTTCAAAAATGCTTGGAATTTGATTTTCTGTTATATTCTTCGCCTGGATTATCACGGAATAGCATCCAGCAGAAGTCGGCCATCATACTCTCATTCCACAAACCTTGATAACGGCGCTCCATTAACTGAATGTCCTGGTGAAAACGTTCTCCTTGCTCTTCACTCACCATACCAAGATTTTCTGGGAAGAAATCTACATGGGAGTGCAAGAAGTGCACTTTTAATGACATGCGACAGCCAAGGTTCTGGTAAGAATCTATTAGACGCTGAACTCCTTCCCTGTACGTAGGGGACTTATGATTACCAAGAAAGTTTTCACAGACCCACTTGAATGCCTCCCAGGCTTCTAGCTCAGCTCCTGACAGAGACTGTTTGAAACCTTCATCTTGTAAAACAGATCTGATTTGTGGACCTATAAATATCCCTTCCTTCATTTTTGCAGCAGTGATGTTTGGGAATTTATTAACAAGGTACTGAAAACCTTCTGAGTTTGTCTTACCCATGGTCTTCACAAGGGTTTTCATCAGTCCTAGCTTAATATGGAGAGGTGGCAGAAATATTTTCTGTGGATCAACAAGGGGCATATTTTGGACACTGCTTGCTCCTGGCGTATAGATATGCCTGGGCTCCCAGACACGTTTGACATAATGTTCCGCTGTTGCTCGACTATCCCATAGGCATAGGAAACAGCAGTATTTAGTGAATCCTCCTTGCATGCCCATCAACATGCCAATGACCTTTAGATCACCACAGATGTTCCAATGGTGTGTTTTATAATGGATAACTTCAAGCAAACTGTTCATGTTGTAATAAGATTCTTTCAGATAAACAGAATGTGCAACTGGTATGCTTGGTTTTAAATTTCCATTGTGCAAAAGAACTGCCTTTAAGCTTCTTCGCGAGGAATCAATGAAGAGACGCCATTCTGATGGATCATGCACTTGTGATAAACTGTTGAAGAGACCATCGATGTCCTGACAATAACTCAATGAGCCGTCAACATTGAAGAACGTCGTCATGTTGAGATTTCGTTTTCTATAATAAGTTATGTTAACGTCCCTTGCAAGCAAATGCTTTTGCTTAAGCCTTGAAGCAAGAAGTTCTGCTTTATCTTTAGACAGATTTAGATCACGAATAAGATCATTCAGCTCTGCCTGTGTAAAAGTCTTAGGTTCTAAACATTCATCAACAGTATAATCTGGATCAGTTGAGTCTGCATTGTGAACAGCTGTGTTTTCACTGCATTCCTCCCCATCTTGCATAGATACGAGTCCACCAGAAGGAGGTAAAGGAATAGGCAATGAATCGTCATGTGGAACAGGCCTGATGGCAGAATCTAAGCTAGGATATACAATGTTCTGTTTATTTTTAGCAGAGAATCCATTTGTGTTCACCAGACAAAAGTAGCAATCATTGACATGGTCTCGCGGTTCCCTCCATAACATTGGAATTGCAAATGGCATAGCTGCCTTGCGGCCATTTAGCCAGTCACGTAGTCCGCTTGAACAACTGGTACATATGATATGTGGAGCCCAAGATTTATCCTGATCACCCAGTGGACAGCCAAAATACAATATGTATATCTTCTTTAGATCATCTGAAATTGTGCGCCGCTGTGATTTCGTCACAAATGAACCACACACAAAACAGAAACAGTTTGGATGATTGATGCATCTTCTAGGCATGATAATAAGTTAATAAGTACACAAAATAAGTTATCAAGTACACAAATGCAAGGTTTTTGCAACCTTTAAAATAAAAGAAAGTACAAAACAACGAAATCTCATAATATACTTGTCGTAATTACTTTAAGTAAACACCACACGTGTCGAGAAGAGTGCGTCGTGGAACTACAGAAGGAGCTGGACAGACTGACAAATTGGTGTCGAGATACGGGAGCAGTGGTTAATCCGTCTAAGGCATTCGTGACGTGGTTTTCCTTGAACAATCACATGGTAAAGACACCCATGCCACAAGTTTCGTTGTCCGGGAAAAGTTTAGAAAGAACTAGCACAATGAGATATCTGGGTGTGTTTTTTGACAGAAGCCTGAGTTTCAGGGAACATGTTGACCACATTATCATAAGGGCAGGCAAAGGCTTAGCAGCAATGAAGGTTATGGCTGCTGCGCAATGTGAGCAAAGATTGTTATTTCTTTTGTACCAGGGTTTGGTAGTGGCTGTGGTGGAATATGCACTGGCAATTCTGACTCTTAGCCAAACTCAGATCGAAAGACTGGATAGAGTCCAGAATGCAGCAATGCGTATCATTCTGGGATGCACAAGAGACACATCGACAAGAGCTATGCGATACCTACTTGACTGCCCAACAGCTGAGCATAGATTACAGTATTGCCGTGCACGTGCGTACCTTCAAATACATGCAGATAAGGAACACCCGTTGCATTCCGAAATACAGAAAGTTAAAGGCAGCAGACTCAAGAGAGGAAGGTCGTGGATGGGACGTGCAGAAGATGTAATACAAAGCGTGTGCCGATTACAGGATGTGGCAGTTGGTGCGGAATGGATAGGTCTACCCACAGATTTCGAAACTTGTTTGAGAGTAGTAATATCACTTAGCAGGGAATGCAGAGAATGGTGTCCCACAGCTGTGGAGAAAGAAGTGCAGGCTTTAATCAGTGAGAATACCAAAGAGGGGGATGTGATTATATACACTGATGGATCTGTAATTAGGCATGTTCGCAGTGCCTGGGCCTTTACAGCTCAGTGCGCAGGTAAAACGATCAAGGAGGAAAGTGGTGCCTTTGCGGTCACTACGAGTAGTATGACCATGGAGACTATGGCGGTGACCAAGGCATTTGAGTGGCTACGCACACAGAAAGTAATGCAGGTCTGCATCTTGAGTGACTCTATGAGTATGATTAAGAAGGTACAAGTGGGTCTCGTTCGCGAACAGTGGATTGAGGCCTTGAGAAATGCGAGCTTGAAGGCGGTTACATTTATTTTCGTGCCGGGACATGTGGGCGTTCGAGGCAATGAAAGAGCGGATCAACTGGCATCGTGTGCGATTGTGGCAAAGGGCGATGGGGCAATGGATCGCGCTGACGTTTTGAACTCCTTAAGAGATATAACACGCGAGAGTGAGACGAATGTGGATGATGATTCCTTTTCAATGGCTAGGATTAAAGATCAGGGATTGAGATGCGGTGTTGCTAGAGGTGAACATTTTGGAGGGCGCAGAAGAATGATGGTCAACCAGCATAGGACCGGTACTGTCAGCAGAAGTGTGATGGCGGATACACTCAAGGAGAGATCGGAGCAACTATGGATGTGTCCAGTTTGCAGTGATGATGATCCGACGACTAACTAACTAACTAACCACACGTGTATAAATGGATTTACTATCCTATCGAATACACAAAAATGGTAGCATCGATACTAAATCACGTGACCCGAAACTGAACAAAATTGTAACAGCCAGTAATAAAGTATCGATACCAATCTAAATAAAACATTGTACTCGATTTGTGGTCATAACCACTGTTGAAAGATATTATAATTAGCTATTACAAAAAAATGTTACGTGGTAGAAAAAAACTAAAGACAGATTTGAAATCAGCTAACCAAATACTACAAAACCCATATAAAATTATCTGTGATGATTTTTGTGTGTTGCCTTGTGAATTACTCGAAGCAAAATTGTATTGTCTATATATGTTATCCATGTTTACAAGAAGACCTATCGGCCCTTGTATAACTAAAACGGATATTATGTTATATGTTTGTTGTTACTGAGGATATTTCAATACTAGTACGGGATGTTTGTTGTTGTTGTAATAGTCCTTGTCTCGATCGGTCCGTCCTGGTGACTTTGTGTTCACGGTTTGAAAGGCTTGATGAAATCGCATCTTTTTTGGAGATGCGGTTAGTCAAGTACGGAATAACGCGTGTTCAATAGTTGCTAGGCGATTTGGTGCCGTTGAACGGACTGGTTCAATTACCGTTAATCTCGAGAATTTTTAAATTAAATTGTCCTCTGGCTTCCTACTTATATTTACTTGTCTTTGGTATAGTAAACTAGCACACACTTGGTATAGTAAACTAGCACACACTTGGTATAGTAAACTAGCACACACTTGAATGTGTATAATAATGGGGCATAATAATAATAACAATAATGACAAACCTCCGATGTCTTACGAGCTGTGCTGGGATGCTCGCAAACATGGATAGGAAGAATCTATAACTTTCCTCACCAAAGACGGAACATGTAAGCCTGAACAGGCGTGGGTACCCAGCAATTGAAATGGGACATGCACGCATTATACAGTTAATGACTGTGCTCAGATTCGTTACACGAAATGGGGCTGCCCTTGTAGTTAATCGCCAGGCTGGAGTAAACTATAGTAAACTAGCACACACTTGAATGTGTTTAGTATAGTAAACTAGCACACACTTGAATGTGTTTAGTATAGTGAACTAGCACACACTCGAATGTGTTTAGTATAGTAAACTGATGATGTTCGTCCGTCGTGATCGACGATGACCAAAAACTCAACCATAATAATAATAACAATAAATAATAAAATAATAAAGTTAATAGTCCAATGCGCGCACAAAATGTTCTTTTACAGAATTGCCAACAATAGAAGGTATCTGTGTGAGGTTGAGATGTTTTTTCTTTTCTACGTGTCCGCTTCTGTCTTGCAATTTCTTGTCTGAATTCTTCCGCCGCTAGTGCTCCCGTTCTAATGCTGTAACGCCATGCTGTTCTATCCCGAGCGAGGATCTCCCAAGCGCCTACGTCAATGTTAAGAAGTTTCAAGGATGACTTGAGCGTGTCTCTGAAACGCCTTTTCTGTCCACCAGCTTTTCGAAATCCTGCCTTGAGTTTTCCATAATATATTTGTTTTGGCAAACGCGAGTTCTCCATACGCACAAGATGGCCTGCCCAGCGTGCTTGCGCCTTCATAAGTATTGTGTGGATGCTTATTGAGGTTGAATTTTCCAAGACCTCGTAGTCTGGTACTTTGTCCCACCAATGGATGTTTAGTAATTTACGTAGGCAGGTAAGATGAAAATGATTTAACTTTCTTGCATGTCTAGCATACACTGTCCACGTATAGTAAACTAGCACACACTTGAATGTGTTTAGTATAGTAAACTAACATACACGCCTATGTCGATCTGTCACTTTCACTTCTTCTTGAATTCTTCTTTTTTTACCCCTTCTTATTCTTCTTCCCTTTCTCTGCCACCTAATCTCTTTTCATCTCTTGATATCTGTTCCTTTAGACAATCTGGTTCGAGTCATGGATGCGACAACTCCCCCTCCCCCACACCATTCTAGCTTAACTACCCTGCCATTTGCTTATTTTTTCTGGTTTGCTGCGCGCTCTCTTTTCTCTCTTGTCTTGTCTTGTCGATTATTATTTTTTGTCTCCTTCTGCCCATTTATATATTTTATCTTGCCTCCTCATATTTTACGGTGTATACCGGTCTTAGTCCTTATAAAATCGGACTCCTTGACTTTATTTGTCCTTTTTCTTAGGCTGGCCATTTTCGAGATAAGTATTTTCAATTGATTTATTCTATTTTACTTGCATTGTATCTGATTTATTCTCACTTCTTCTGTGCTCTTCAACTCCTTACTTACCACTATCGTCCTCCCACACCTTCTTCTCTCCTGAAATGCTGTCCTCTGTTTGCTTCCTCCGTCGTCCAATCGCTTTTGCCCTTCTCTCCTTCTCTCTCCTTCCTAATATATATAATGCATCCATGTATTTTTCTATGTATTATTGGTTTACTGTGGTTCGTGTGTGTTCTGATGAAGATTTTTTAGTCGACATATCGTCCGTCTCTGTCTAATTGTAAATAACCAAATAGTCGGAGGGTGTCCGACAAAGTGGAGGGTGCTGCAGTAACCGAACGAACAAATAGTAAAGCAAAATGAGTTAAACAGGTTACTGAAAACACTTACTTTGCCTATGAATAAAAAATATATAAAAAAGTATATATAAAAAAACATACAATAAAACTAAACAGGACCATTCTCCATGTATCGGCTCAATGGAACCTTTTTCAAGAGACAAACAACAGTAAACACCACAATAATAAACAGAATAGATGACTTAGCCTGTCAAAAGCCACGTCTCAAAAACATAAAACCACGTCTCCATGACGCAGGATTGAAAATACATCTAGGAAAAGAGAAAATGCGTGCATTCATTATAAACAAACTAGAAAGTGGGAAATTAGAGGCAATAAAGATGTGGTTGTGGTGTTTATATTGAATGCAAGAATAATATAAGAAAAAGATCCATTCAGGGCCCTGTCCCTTCCATATTCCATCGCTACATAGACGATGGAATTTCGGTAACTGATATTTCTCTTGATAGCCTCAACCTTTTCATTGACTTTGTGAGTGGTTTCCATCCAGCTATTAAACTTACCTCTTATTTCCTCCATCTCTGTGGACTTCCTTGACATTTGTGTTTCCATAGGATCCACATCCCTTACGTCGTCTGTACATTATAAGCCTACGGCCTCTCATTGATTTCTTCTTTATACATCATCTCACTCAAGGTCTTGTCGTCATGCCCCCATTTTTCTCAGCTGCTTCGTCTTCGTCGTCTCTGCCAAGACGATGTTGATTTCCAGGTTCAAGCTCATTAGATGCTGGTTTTTTTTCGCCGTCGCTTGTACCCTGAGGATATCCTTTCATCAGCTTTACAACATGTTCTTACTATTTCCCGCTCAGTGGCCCTCGTACCATCTATTAAACATACCTGTGATACCTAATACTGGCTATCACTTTTCATCCTCATAATATGCCGGCACTACGTTTCCTATTACGACATTTCTCTATCCTCCAGTTAGATCCCATCTCCAGTCCTGCATTTCCCTCTCTTCCACTAGTCGCTTTTCGGAGGGAAAGAAACCTTCGTTATCACTTAGTTCATTCTCGTCTGCGCACTTCTGCAGGTCAACTAGGAACTGTCCTTTGTCACCGAGATTGTTTGACTTGCCCTTTTGTTATTCTCACTTCTATGTTACAGTTTCCTAAATCACACTTTGATATTTAGGATTCTTTTTCATGTTTGTCCCGTAATTTAATATACTCTATCATATGTAAGCATTGTGATATGAAGTATATTGGTGAGACTGGTAGACGTTTAGCTGATAGATTCGCCGAACATTTGAGAGATATCACGAATTTTTGCTTTACTATCTGTCTAATTGTTAGGTTGTTTTATACTTAGTTTAGTGACACTTATAACTATTTTCGTTTACTTTAATATATAATTTGAAACAACATGAAGAAACTCCCATGCATGTCTAAAACGAAATTTCAAAAGAGAAATACTCAAATGGTCATCACAGTTATTTATGGTCAGAATGATAATCGATCAATGACACTGACCAATTTTGCGGTGATAGGAGATAAAGATTGTCGGGAAACCACACTAAACTGAATCTGGATTATGGATTTATAGCGGATCCGCCCACTGACCGTGTGTCTACATAAAAAAACTTAAAAGTATGGTTAAATGAGTATAGTATGAGTTTTGGGTGAAATGTTCATTGTTAATTTGCAAAGTTTTTGTGCATATAGAAAGTGTAATTGCGATCAGGTGTGAGTTTTTTGTGTGAAATAAATTGTGCTAATTGGTGTTATTTTGTGACAAATTAGCATTATTTGTGGTATGGCAAATATTCGAACAATTCTTCTTCTTTGTCGTTCATTCTCAAACTCAAGTTATCAAAATCCTGCTGAATCTTTCTTGCAGCAGTAACATGACCCTACTAGATTTCCTGCAGGATGTAGTCCACTGAATGGATATGGGTTGTGGTGCCGTTTTATGTGCATCAATGTCCCAACACATTCATCTTCGGCAGGTTACAGTTCAGAAACACACAGATAGGTTAGAGGATACAAAGAATGCTTTCTTGTGAAATATCGAATTTTTAAAGGTACGTTTCCCATATATTAATACTTTTATTAATATTTGGAGGAAAAGCATTGTGTTGTGTTTGTGTGTGGTGTGTGTGTGTGTGTGAGTGTTGTCGCGGGGGACGGGGGTGGGTTGTGTATGTAGGGGGTGGCCGTGGTTGTTGCCACTAAATATTTAGACAATTATTCATAATTCTAAGTGCATACATTTTATCTTAGATTAAAAGCATTGTATTTATATATACATATATATATATATATATATATATATATACACCGGTCAGTGTCTTTGACAGTTTACCATTCTGATCACACAAAAATGCGATGACCATTTGAGTACTTCACTGTTTAATTATATGCTTTAGACATGCATGAAAATTTCCGTATGCTTACTAAAACCGAATCAAAGTAAGAAACAAATAAAAAGGTGGGAATATATACCCAGAAAAAACAGCATTTCATATATATATATGCAATGCATTTAATCTAAGAGAAAAGGTATGCACTTAGAATTATGAATAATTGTTTAAATCTTTAGTGTCAACAACCACTGCCACCCCCTACATACACAACCCGCCCCAGTCTCCGCGATAACACACACACACACACACACGCACAAACACAACACAATGCATTACCTCCAAATATTAATAAAAGTATACATATATGGGAAATGTACCTTTAAAAATTCGATATTTCACAAGAAAGCATTCTTTTATTCCTCTAACCCAGGGGTTGGCAAACTGCGGCTCGCGGGCCGCATGCGGCCTGCCATTGGATATTTTGCGGCCCTCAACCACATTTTAAAATAAACAAACGATCGTCACAAATGATTTTCTTTTCATTAATATTACGTAGAAATCCATTGGAATTTTAATTCGACTTTCTTATATATTAAATGTAAAAAAAAAATTCCCATTTTGACATCCTGTAAATATTATTATTGATACACACACGCATATATATATATATATATATATATATATATATATATATATATATATATATATCGTCTATGAAATTTTATTACGTTTAATATGAGTGTTTAATATTGATTAATTTACTATACTAGAATTGACGTAAATTGATTGGCTGAATGTTTCTCAATGATTATAAGTACTCGGATGACATAATTTTATAAAGGTTGAAAATTGCCTTTCAAATTATAATTAATTGTTTTTAACTTTTAAGCATTATTTCGGGATTTATGTTTAGTTTATATTAAAAAGATGTTTAATTCAAAATAGAATATCGCTAAAAGCTATTATAATTAATAATACATCGTTACAACAATAATGTATCGTCAGAAATACCCCCCCCCTTCTCATATCCTACGAATTGAATCCGCGAATACTAGATGTGCAATAATTTAAGCTGCTTAGTGTCTGGGGAATTCGCGGTGTGTTTTAATAACCATCATGTTTGTAGTTTCCATTCTCAAATTTCCGTATTTATATTGCAACCGAGTTTTCTAAATCTAAATAATTATATTCGCGCTGACGGAAGCACATTTATGTTTAGTTAATTTTTTAACATATCAAGATATTTTATTATTATGAGTGCATTCAAACAACGTAAGATTGAAGAAGAGTGTCGAGTTTTCAAAGACGAAAGGATTACCAAATATTGTTTTATGCAAGTTGGCAACATATCTGTTTTCTTGCTGTGTCAGTGGCTGTTTTTAAATAATATAACTTAAAAAGACATTACCAGACAAAACATCCCAATTTCGGGCACAATCTAACATCTGAAGAAACGAAAATAAAATGCATGGAGTTGGTAAAATGTCTGGAGAAACAGCAAACTGTGTTTACAAAACAGTCTTCAATTCAAGATGCGGCAACAGATGTCAGTTTGGTATTCTCACACAAAATTGTGAAATACAACAAGCCATTTTCTGATGGTTAATTTATTAAGGAATGTTTACTAGATGCAACAAACATTCTGTGTCCAGAACAAAACAAGAAATTTGACAGTATTACATTATCCAGAAGAACTGTGGTCAGACGTGTTGAAAGGATAAGTGAACATTTGACCCTTCAACTTCAAGATGTAAGTAAGCATTTTTTGTGGTAATCTCTTGCATTGAACGAGAGTACTGATGTACAGGATACTGCTAAATTATTAGATTGTATATGTGGAATAAACAATTCTTTTAAACTCTTTGAAGAGTTACTGAGTGTTGAGTCGATCAAAGACACTACAACTGGCCTCGATATATTCAATGCTTTTAGTAGCTGTATTGAAAGAGCTGGGTTAATGTGGAACAAGATGGCCAGTATTACAAAAGATGGTGCTCGTCCTTTTTATTTGGAAAAAATATAGGACTCATAAAGTTGATCAATGAAAGGATTAAGTCAGAATATCCTGACCACGTAATATTACCACTTCACTGTGTGATTCATCAGGAAAGTTTGTGTAAATCTGTTTTTAAAATTAAGCATGTTATTGACCAGTTGTCAGTGTCATAAACCTCATTAGATCAAGAGGACTCAATCACAGGCAGTTCAGAGCATCACTAGACGATCTAGAAACTAAACATTCTGATGTCCTGTACCACAGTACAGTTCGATGGTTGAGTCTCGGAAAGGTTTTAAAGAGAGTATGGGATCTCAAAAAAGTAATAGTAATGTTTCTAGAGATGAAGGGCATATAATGTGACTTCAATGCTAACATTGTTGATGCAGAGTGGAAGCTTGACTTTATAATTGCCATTACAATAATGGAAAAGTTAAATGAACTGAATGTTAAACTTCAGGGCAATGGTTTGTATGCACATGAAATGTATGTTCATGTAAAATCATTTCAAGCCAAACTCTTACTGTTTTCCAGACAAGCAAGTGAAAACATGTTTTGTCACTTCCCTTTGCTGAAACAAGAAACTATTTCTGATGAAATGAGTAAAATATTCAAACTCAGTTAGATGTATTGGTTGAAGGATTTGGAAGATTTCAAGAACTTGGAGCAGCACTTCAATGTTATCAGTTCAGTTAGCAGAAGCAGTGCAGAAGCTGATAAAGCCCCAGATCACATACAGTTGTAGCTGCTTGAATTACAAACCAATCATTACCTAAAGGAAAAATTTAAGTCTGAATGTTTGTTGGATTTCTATGGTTCTTTGCTTGAACAATCATTCCCAAACTTAAAAAACTGTGCAGCTAAATTTTTGTCATTATTTGGATCTACATATATTTGTGAACGGGAATTTTATTGCTTAAAAATCAACAAATCTAAGAATTTGTCTTTATTATCTGATTGCAACTTGAATACAGTCATGCAAATTTCTACAATCAAACTTGTTCCAGATTTCAAAGGAATTATAACATGTTACAAGCAATTACATGCATCTCATTAGAAATTAATGTCAATAAAGTTGTAACTGTTGTGACTGTATGTGTATGGTGTTTTTTTTTAAATCTTCATTAAAACTATTGATATGAACCTATACTGTACGCAACATAATATTTTTCAAATATATGTTAAAATATTTGCAAAACCTTTTATCCATATTAGAAAATATACTGTTATAGTGTAAGTCTGTTAGAAATGTAATTTATTTCAGAAGTTATCTACATTATGTAAAACTACCTTTCTTTACAATAACAATATTTAATTGATTACTTACCGAGAATTTTAAACAAAAATGTACATACTAATATATGTGGCGCTTCAATAGCTTTACAATTTCCAATGTGGCCCTCTGCACAAAATGTTTGCCCACCCCTGCTCTAACCTATCTGTGTGTTTCTGAACTGCAACCTGCCGAAGATGAATGTGTTGGGCCATTGATGCACATAAAACGGCAACACAACGCATATCCATTGCGTGGACTACATCCTGCAGGAAATCTAGTAGGGCCATGTTACTTAAAATTCCAATGGATTTCTACGTAATATTAATGAAAAGAAAATCATTTGTGACGATCGTTTGTTTATTTTAAAATGTGTTTGAGGGACGCAAAATATCCAATGGCAGGCCACATGCGGCCCGCGAGCCGCAGTTTGCCAACCCCTGGGTTAGAGGAAAAAAAGAATGCTTTCTTGTGAAATATCGAATTTTTAAAGGTACATTTCCCATATATGTATACTTTTATTAATATTTGGAGGTAATGCATTGTGTTGTGTTTGTGCGTGTGTGTGTGTGTGTGTGTGTGTTATCGCGGAGACTGGGGCGGGTTGTGTATGTAGGGGGTGGCGGTGGTTGTTGACACTAAACATTTAAACAATTATTCATAATTCTAAGTGCATACCTTTTCTCTTAGATTAAATGCATTGCATATATATATATGAAATGCTGTTTTTTCTGGGTATATATTCCCACCTTTTTATTTGTTTCTTACTTTGATTCGGTTTTAGTAAGCATACGGAAAATTTCATGCATGTCTAAAGCATATAATTAAATAGTGAAGTACTCAAATGGTCATCGCATTTTTGTGTGATCAGAATGGTAAACTGTCAAAGACACTGACCGGTGTATATATATATATATATGTATATATAAATACAATGCTTTTAATCTAAGATAAAATGTATGCACTTAGAATTATGAATAATTGTCTAAATCTTTAGTGGCAACAACCACGGCCACCCCCTACATACACAACCCACCCCCGTCCCCCGCGACAACACTCACACACACACACACACACACACACCACACAAACACAACACAATGCTTTTCCTCCAAATATTAATAAAAGTATTAATATATGGGAAACGTACCTTTAAAAATTCGATATTTCACAAGAAAGCATACTTTGTATCCTCTAACCTATCTGTGTGTTTCTGAACTGTAACCTGCCGAAGATGAATGTGTTGGGACATTGATGCACATAAAACGGCAACACAACCCATATCCATTCAGTGGACTACATCCTGCAGGAAATCTAGTAGGGTCATGTTACTGCTGCAAGAAAGATTCAGCAGGATTTTGAAAACAGGAGTTTGAGAATGAACGGCGAAGAAGAAGAATTGTTCGAGTATTTGCCATACCACAAATAATGCTAATTTGTCACAAAATAACATCAATTGACACAATTTATTTCACACAAAAAAACTCACACCTGATCGCAATTACACTTTCTATATGCACAAAAACTTTGCAAATTAACAATGAACATTTCACCCAAAACGCATACTGTACTCATTTAACCATACTTTTAAGTTTTTTATGTAGACTAAAGGTCAGTGGGCGGATCCGTTATAAATCCATAATCCAGATTCAGTTTAGTGTGGTTTCCCGACAATCTTTATCTCCTATCACCGCAAAATTGGTCCGTGTCATTGATCGATTATCATTCTGACCATAAATAACTGTGATGACCATTTGAGTATTTCTCTTTTGAAATTTTGTTTTAGGCATGCATGGGAGTTTCTTCATGTTGTTTCAAATTATATATTAAAGTAAACGAAAATAGGTATAAGTGTCACTAAACTAAGTATAAAACAACCTAACAATTAGACAGAGACAGGCGACATTTCAACTAAAAATATACATGGATGCATTAGGAAGGAGAGAGAAGGAGAGAGGGGCAAAAGCGATTGGACGACGGAGGAAGTCAGCATAGGACAGCCATATTCCTCTGTACCTTGTAATTGTTTCTTTATGTGCACGCTCATCAGCAATTAGCTCTGTTTTTGTTAAATTTCAGTGTATTTGTAATTTTCTTTGTTGTTTCTGTTGTTTATATGGTATTCCAATCTGTCAATTCTATGATTGTACCCTATTTTTGTGTAACTGTATTACCTCATTTTAAACCAATTTAATGGGTTTTTTAAATAACAGTAGAGTACCCATACACAAATATGTATGAATTTGTATATGCATATTATTTTACATGGTTGTATGTATCATACAGTTGCTTTGGGTCACGTATTTGCATGAGTGCTTATTCTTGTGTTAGAGTAATACATGTGGATATCTCCATGTGAACGAATGGGTATAAAAATACATGTATATATCTCTATGTGTGTGAATGTTCATGTTATATGTATTCATGTGAGAAAATATTTATGTGAATGCATGTGTCTATATTATGTTGATGATTATTTTGTGCCATTATGCACACATATTGTTGTTTGAGCCATTGATCGTGTTTGGATACATTTACATGCTTGTGCATGTTGTGTGGGTATCTTTCATATATCTATGTATTGATCATGTTAGATATACACTTGTTTGTGTTCTTAGTATACTTGTATTTGTATGTATGTTTATATATATAATGTTATGCTTATGCATGTGTATATATTTATATATTCACATTTGTGTGTATATGTTTGTATGTATATATATATGTATATGATGTTGTATGTGCAACTACCTATATACATGTATGTATCTGTATTCCAATGTATGCTGTTAGATCAGTATATACGTTTATATATGTCTATATATTTGTATGTATATGTGTTGTGTTCATAGTTATAGTTATCTATGATTATCAAATAGAATGTATACATATTTGTTTAGTTCGTGATTGTATTTGGATGTGTATATATTTTGTTATCTATCCTATACTTTCAAGTGCTATTCTTCTTTACACATTTCTATGTTCCCTGTATCTATTGGTGCCCCCCCCCCGATCCTGGAGCATTATCTTTCTCTATCCTTTCCCCTTTTATCTCCCGTCCCATACTAACCCTCCCCACCCCATCCTTCCCAATGCTATTTGGTGTTCCCTGTCTTTAGTTTTGCATCTTTCATCTTTTAGTATTTCATAATTTTTACATATTGAAGGCATCAATATGCACTTATTAATATTATGTTGCGCTGGATTTGTCACTGGGTGATGATTTTCTGGTGAGAGAAATCATTCTTCCAGCGATTTTCGTTAAATATGTTATTGTTTTGTTTTATTAACTGTTTTTGTTGTCTTGATAAAGGTCCCAATTGGACCGACACGTTGACAATTCTATTTGTTCTTTGTTTAATTGTTATTTTCTATATTTTATTATTTTATATTGACAGTTTTCTCTAGTAACCTATTTACCTTATTTGCATTTACCTCTATTTGTCTGGTTACTGCGGCACTTCGATTTTGTCGGACATCCTCCGATATTTGAGTTATTTATATTATGTCATTGAATATGCAGGAGCCACTACCACCGCCAGTTTCACACACTTATTCAGAGGCTAGAGTAAAGTCAAAATGAAGATATGCGGATCATCCTTGACTGTACTAGCGGTAAACCATGTTTGGCTATGATGTTTCTCCTTAATTTTCCAAGCAATTATCACATATAATTGATTTGTGGCGTGTCCGTGGATACTTCAGATTGAGTTATGATGTAGATCACCCACTTCATAGTGAGCTCCCTAGTATGAAGGGAATCAGGCTCAGGAGAGGTAAATCGTGGATGGGTCGTGCTGAAGAAACCGTTAAACAGATATGCTCCACAGACGACCTGGCGAGGAATAGATACCTATTCCTATGGTCTTTCAAGAGGCAGTCAAGACCGGCATTACACTCAATAGAGAGTGCAGGGAACACAGCCATGTGAGGGTGGATGCTGAGGTCAAGACACTAATCTGCGAGCATGAAGATGACACAGATGTTGTGATTTACACAGACGGTCCGTCACCCGTCACCACCGATAAGCATGTGCCTTACTGCCATATTATAAAAGAAGAGTTGTACACGAAACCATTGGTGCCCTTACCGAAACACCAAGCAGTCTAACAATGGAAGCATTTGCCGTAACGTAGACACTTAAATGGCTCTAATCGCAAGCCTCCCATACGTGTACACTAAGTGACTCAATTAATTTGATTCAGACAGTCAAACAAGTGATGTGCGTAGGGATGTGTGGAGTCATTTGAGAAAGCTAATATGCAGGCATCACTACGAAAAATCACGCTTAATTTTGTCCCTGAACAAACGGACGTGGAGGGAAACGTAACTCAGCATCGGAAAGACATAGGGCTGCTAAACCCAGTCCCTGAATCTTACGCCAAGTGGACTGTGTGAGATAATAAAAACAACCTTTGCTCTCTACTGGGCCAGCAAACACACTACGGTCAACTCTTAATACACTATCATCAACGTCAGTCACCACGGTCTACATATTTATTTAAGAATAATTTAGGTCTACACACGCATCAACTATTGCTTGAAAGAGTTCTTCACATGTAGCACGAGTTCTGTTAGTAAGAAGACACATGTAATAGCTGTATTACTGAAAGGCACACGGATGCTTAAATCTGAAAATGTTGTGGTGCCATAGCAAACTTACCTGTCGTATATTGAGTATCAGCAGCGGCAAGGAATTTGAGGCCATCACCGATACCAAATACTAGAATGCGGTTGTTCGCATTTGGTCATTTATCATATAAATAAAACTGCATGATATTCGGGACCAACTGTCTGAGCAAACTCAGTTGGATGTTCACCTAGATCTCTTAGTAGACGTGGTACAGAGGCAGTAGGCCATTGATCGCGCAGAGTCCTTTTTGCAAGTCTCAGCAGCGGGTGCACATCAAGTTCAAGTTCGACTGCGCATGTGCGCGTTACTGGCGAGGTCTATGTCTGGAAATACAAACTGGATATACAAGGTGCATTCGCTCTTACACAACCTATATGTAACTGAACATTGGTCTGTCTTTGTTTGCATACATATTAGCGTAACATTTTGCCTCTGTGTAGCACAGATCCAAGTTGGGAGCAAAGGCTAGCAGCACTCTTACCTGCAATGCATGTCATGGGAGGCGGCAAGGATGTTAATTGGTGGAGTTAACTTTTTATTAAAAAAAAGTTTTCTAATAATTAAAAAACTATTTAATTATTAGTTTAATTATTAGTTTAATAATTACACTCCATAGACGATCAAAGTGACATCAGAGGACACACAAATACCAAGCCTAAATAACTATCTCAAAGCCATGCACATCTTCGCCTGCTAAAGAGGATCAGGAGTTGTGTTCGTGGTGGGACAAACTAACCACTCTACCACATAGCCGACAGAACATATCCATTTTAATTATTTTCATTATATATATATGTCTTTGAGACTATAACTACTTTCCATACAGCTCCAGTAAACCCTTGCCGATTAGCAAGTTTCAGTCAAGATTGGCTGAGATATTTGCACCTTTCTATCTGACACATCAGATTTCAACATTTCTTATCAGACACTTTGAACAGTTTGTGAGAAGAGTAAACCAATTACATTCACAACAATGTCTTTAGTCGCAACTTGCCACGTGCAGGGAATGTTGAAGGGTGTCTATTATTTGATTCCCTTTCTGCTCTGACAACTAAATTGAAACGTAAAGGACTAATATCTTTTATTTTTTGTTGCCTTCTTCCGTGTTTTTTGTGTGACTATTTTTTTACCTATGAGTATTTTCTTTTGCAAGAAAAAGACATCTTCATTTTTTGCCACAGTTTGAGACCGGGAGGTGTGCAGATCATAGTCACAAAATGAAAGTTTGAGGGCAATAAGGCAGGGCGTCATCGTGAGAAAATATTCGACAGTTTGACAACATGACAGGGCAGGAACAACAATCTTGCTACATAATGCTGGAGATAGAGAGCTGTGGAGAGCCATGATCTGACATGAACCCAGCTGACATGGCACCTGATTATGACGATTTTCTTTTGAGACTTACTTTCCTACATTTATCTCATGACCAGTCCATCAATTAAGCCATTTTCTTTTTGAATTATTTTATAAGGTATACAACAATAAAAATGTGTATCACAACGTAAAAAAAAATTATAATTCGGTTTTTCCAATAAAACACATACACAAAGTCAACATTTCGACCAGAAGATCTTAATAAGGAAAATGATAACAATAAAAAAATGGTAAAAAGCATATAACAACATTTTAAGGATATACTCGATAATTATGTAATAAATAATTTGATAACTTTTGAATGTTCAACATTTTCTGGAATGTGTTTATGACATATGTGATCATTTATTCTTGTAAATAAGGTTTGTTCTAACTATATTACATTCCTACAATTTTGTAGTAGTTGTCTGTGATCTGTCAATCAATCAATCATTCAAACGTTCAATCTATCAATCAATCAATTCTTCGGGTCTCCTTAAGTACTCGTATTTACACATACTTTGATGCATAGACCATAGGAAAAGACTTTTATTTATTCTGAATTATATTCTTCTTATTTGTTCGCTTTCAGACTTTCACATTGAGGATTTTTTTTAAAGTATCAGTCAACAACAGGCTCCGAGCAGTGCCGTTAAAATGTTTTTCATGAAAGAGATAGGTCATTGTCAAGTGTCTTCCCTTTCATCATTGATTCTTGATTAGAAACTGCTTCACGGCACCAGTGGGGGGGAGGTGGGTGGGAGGCTGCCGACCCCTACCAGGAGCGTCCACATATCGCAGATAGTTGAACACCCTCCATATATGTCCATATATGGAGTGTTAGCTGCAATTAAACAGCCGCGGATCAAACCGGTGTTGCTGTCTACCAGGACGGGGAGGGATATCAGGCGGCAATGCTATCCCTACTGAAATATTTCATGTGGACAGTGACGGGCAGCTTCAAGCGTGTATGAGCCGCTATTTATCTCATGTGGCCAGTGACGGGCAGATTCAAGCGTGTATGAGCCGCTATTTATCTCATGTGGCCAGTGACGGGCAGATTCAAGCGTGTATGAGCCGCTATTTATCTCATGTGGCCAGTGACGGGCAGATTCAAGCGTGTATGAGCCGCTATTTATCTCATGTGGCCAGTGACGGACAGATTCAAGCGTGTATGAGCCGCTATTTATCTTATGTGGCCAGTGACGGGCAGATTCACGCGTGTATGAGCCGCTATTTATCTCATATGGCCAGTGACGGGCAGCTTCAAGAGTGTATGAGCCGCTATTTATCTCATGTGGCCAGTGACGGGCAGATTCAAGCGTGTATGAGCCGCTATTTATCTCATGTGGCCAGTGACGGACAGATTCAAGCGTGTATGAGCCGCTATTTATCTTATGTGGCCAGTGACGGGCAGATTCACGCGTGTATGAGCCGCTATTTATCTCATATGGCCAGTGACGGGCAGCTTCAAGTGATAATGAGCCGCTATTTATCTCATGTGCCCATTGACGGGCAGATTCAAGCGAGTATGAGCCGCTATTTATCTCATGCTACTAGTATGGGTTTATTAACTCCATGTCAAGAGCGTGCTGGAGGAGGGGAGATTCTTTTTTTCCCATCCAAAATTACTGCCTTGCAGTCAATATCGGGAGATGGAAAGGCTACGGGACCAACCCTGACAGTAAAACAGGACAAGGCCACTACACAAACCTCAGACGTGTTACGGGCAGTGCTGGGATGCTCAAAAACATGGATAGGAAGACTCTATAACTTTCCTCACCAAAGACGGAACATGTCAGCCTGAACAGGCGAGGGTACCAAGCAATTGAAATGGGACATGCACGCATTATACAGATAATGATTATGCTCAGATTCGTTACACGAAATGGGGCTGCGCTTATGGTTCATCGCCAGGCAGGAGGAGCTTCGGACCCCCAGCATCGAATAGGCTACCTTCTAAAGATAGTAAACACTAGCTGGAGAACAGGACAAGTGACCACTGCTTGGACAGAAACAATCATGGTACCCATTATAAAACAAGGAAATGACAAAATCAACTCAATTAGCTATAGACCAGTCAGTCTCCTCAGCTGTGTGTACAAATTAATGGAGAAAATGTCAACAGTAGACTCATGTGGAACTTGGAAGGAAATAGCAGCACAACAGAGCGGCTTCCGACAGCACAGATCAACAGAAGACCAAGTCGCCTACATAGACCAAGAGATTGAAGAGGCATACCAAGAAGAAAACACACGTTTACGGTGTGGGTTGAAAAAAGACATTTGACACAGTTTGGAATAACGGACTGAAGAATAAGTTCCTTAGATTAGGAATCGGTTGACATTTTATATATATAGAGGCAACAGATATGTGGTTCTACAGAAGAATTCTGAGAATACCATGGACTGCCAGAAAAATACTACTGTAGAGGTGTTGTGAGAATCAAATGCGAAACGGACCTTAATCAACAATATAAGAAAAAGGCAATCTTCTTTTTTTGGCAACTTCATGAGACAGGCAGGTTTAGAGAACATAGTCACAACAGGCAAAATTGAAGGTTACAGAGACAGAGGGCGACAACGTGAGAAAATATTAGACAGTTTGACAACCTGGCACGTCAAGGAAACAACAACGACTTTGATGCATAATACTGTGGACAGAGAGCTGTGGAGAGATGCCCACAGGAGCCCACGGGATGCATGGACTCATGTTTATACAGATGGCTCTGCCACAAATGCAATTGAGAATGGAGGAGGATGAGTGACCCTAATCCGAATAAAATACGGGGAAGATGTTACTCTAGTCATAGCTACAAGCAAACTCTCAACCAATTTTAACCATAAATGGAAGCTCTCAAGAAAGCAGCAGAAACTATCTTACAACACAAAGAGCAAGTGCTCAGAAATATTGTACTACTAACAGATGCACTCTCTGTCATAACAGCACTGAAGCTACACAGGAACACCGAACTGAATGATTTTAGGGCAGTTCTAGTTCAGTTGCACAATAATTTATAGAGAGTAGTAATCCAGTGGATACCGTCACACATTAACATCGAAGGGAATGAAGTTGTAGATAGACTTGCCAAAGAAGGATGAAATTCACCAAAAGAAGAATATCTGGTCAGTTATAAAGAAGTGAAGACTATCATTAAAGGCAACTATAACAAAAAGTGGAAAGAAGACCACCCCAAATATAATGCAGATGGTGGGTATTACCAACTATCCAGAAGAGACCAGGTTATCCTGCTGCGCCTCAGAACTGGTTACAACCAAGTGAGACATCACCTGTACACCAAATTCAAAATAGACACAACTGGGCTATGCCAGAACAGCCTGGTGAATATGACAGCAGAACATATCTTACAAGAATGTCCCCAGTATGAAGACTTGAGAAACAAGACATGGCCCACCTCAATCAGCGTCGAGGAAAAACTGTATGGCATAGACGAAACTCTAAAACAGATAACAGCCTATATCATATAATCCGGAGTCCCAACATGACCCGGAGATTATTAATTAAGGAGTACCAGACGACCTTCCTTTTCGACGGATTTATCACAACCCTGTATGTTCTGCACCATATTGGCAATTGATCTAGTCCACACGGTACAATGTCAGCAATATCTGTTATGCTCCTGCCCATGTTGTACAAGCGGATATCATCAGCGTATGTTAGAACTCTACAATTTCTTGAGGTTTTGTACATCGTCATTGTATATTGGGCAGGTCTGGACTAAGTGATTACTGGTGACAAAAGGTGCCCAAGTATGTTGTACCGATCTTGTATTTATGGTATAGTTGGTGACACAATATGATAACCTCGTCCCGTCTGGAGAGCTGATAGTAAACATAATTTTAAAATTTTGATCTGAACGTGCACGTTTCCCCTTTGATCTGAGAGTGGCTTTAATTGTTTATTTTACTAACTAATATGTGGTTTCTATGTGAACTTGTTGCAAAGCTCCACATTCTGTGGCGAGTTTGTTTGTAGCTTCATTTCTCGGGATGTTACATTGTCAGGATTGTGCACTTCTCGTTACAGTGTGCTAACTTGTCATATTAATTCACCAGTGCACATAATCCTTTAATGTTTTAGCTCAGTATGGTTTCTAATACTGAGAGGACATCTATGAGAGTGACAATTTTAAACTTTGCGTATGGATTTTCTCATCCTCATTCCATACGATTCCCATCGTTGTCAAGTCCTTCATTGTCACTGTCTCAATGTGTTCTTAGGTCTTTACTGTTTCTTTTTCCACATGAGTTCCTGGTTAATCATCTTGTAGCTATACTATTTACTGATTTTCATATTGTGTGCCAACTCCATTTTCATTGTCTGATTTATTAGAATTAGATGATGAATATTCTAAAAATAAATATAAATTAAATAGATTGATACGTTTAAGGTTAAAATAGTAAATTATATTATTGTAAATTAATAAAATGTACGGGTACAACAGGGCAATTTGTAGATAAAATACAATATAAATTGTATCAGTGAATGTCGATATCATGTCTGGCATGTTGATATTTAATTAATGTCATCACTTTTCCAGGGGCAAGTAAGTAAGCAATTGGGACTAGCTTTATTATTGCTTTGTTCTGTGCTTCTTATATGAATTTCCTTGCATAAGCTATTATTTTAAGCAACTTTGTTTTATGTTAATTATGTCTATAAATAGTAATTAATGTCTTTGTAGCACGAATACGGATGTTCTGTGTGTGGATTTTCAGATGATAATTCAATGCTTGTACGAGATTTTCGTTGTTGTTGTCATAGTTTTTGTCTCGATTGGTACGCTGTCAAGGAATTGAGTTGAATGTCTTGACGAGATCACGTCCTTTTTGTGAAGTCCTTATCCTTGACCTATGACAAATGTGGGATGAACGAATTCAGATGAAAGCTTCAATGTTTAAACTTTTGATTAGCAAATGCCCATTCATGATTTGAATTTCATTCCTGAGAAGAAATTGAATAGGTTTTTTATTTAATAGTCAGTCAGTTGGACAGTGAGTTTGGAGTGAGCACATGAGCTGGACACAATCACTCGCAGTCGGAGCCAAGATAAAAACTTAGTAAGAATCAGGTCAGTGTCCGTCTAGTGTAAATTGAATCAAGTGAGCAAGTTGGCACTAGGTGTGGACATATTACAGACCGAAATTATACAAGTAACAGGAGAGTATGGCATCAAATGGTTACACATAATATTTAACGCGGCATGGGCACAACAAAGAACACCTAAAGATTGGCAACAAGCAATAATCATACCGCTGTGGAAGAATAAAGGTAGTAAAAGAGAATGTACAAAATATCGGAGCATCGCACTACTAAGTCATGTAGCATAATGTATGCCAAAATGCTACAATCCAGGCTAATTCTTATTATAGAACTACAACTATCCGACGAACAGATGTGATTTAGAAAAAACAACAACAGAATCTGCACAGATGCAATTTTCATTCTCACGCAGATGGTGGAGAAAAACATTGAATACAATAGTAGCCTTATTGTAACATTTGTAGATCAGGAGGATGACTTCGATAGAGAAGATAGAATCGTTCTATGGCACAAACTGACTATCTATGGAGTCAACAATCACCTTATTAAAGTATGTCAAAACTTATATGTGAACTGTGTGAGTATAATTCAAACGAATAAAGGAGCATCAAACCCATTTAAAGTCACATCTCGAGTAAGGCACGGGTGCGTTTTATCACTTCTGTTTGTCACTTATATAGAGATCATTACGAAAAAATAAAGCTGCAAAATGAAAACACCAATGAGCTAGGCTTTGCTGATGTTCAGGCTATAATAGCATATGAAGAAACTGAACTTCAACGTCATCTAACATTAATGGACATCGAGTGAAGAACGATAACATGAAGATAAGCATCGACAAAACAGAAATCATATCAATAGGAAAGACGCCCCATCGAGGCCAGCGACGTGCAGTGGTGATAGGGCTTAGTTCATCCATCAGGGGATGGAAACTAAGACTGGTCGGGCAGTCCCACTCGAGCAATACCATAGTCCTGCCCAAGTAAGCAGGGTGCTAAAGACGGAGGCATCCAGCCAAAAGGCGCACATATAATCAGGTTGCCACGCACAAAACACAATGGAAACATGTTTGTATTTATAAATACTTATGGTGCCGGCAATGTGGCGGACATTCAGGCAGGGACGGTGCCTGGCTCTATACCGCGAAAGGGCCCAACCTCAGTTACTGGAAGTCCTTCTCCATTGCCCCGAGGAAACAAGGAGGCAAGGGAATAGAGCTACTGCCCAAACAAACGAACGACCAATAAAAATAATGCACTGGAATGTTGAGGCTGTCAACAGTAAAAGAGATGGATACAGCAACAAATTTGAACTTGAAAATGTCCTCAGTGAAGAACAAGTTAATATATGCTGTATCCAAGAAACAAACCTCAGCAGCGACATAGCCTTCAATATCAGAGGCTACCGGTCTGACAGAAAAGACAGGTGAAAGGGTGGAATTCTGACACTTGTTAAAAACAATATCAGCGCATGTCAGCTGGAAGTATATATGGAAGGAGCAGAATACCAGATGCTCCACCTAAAAACAGACAGTGTAGAATTCCATCTCCTGAACTACTACTGCCCAAATGATAAACCATTGGCATTAGACACAATTCCAGACAAAGAGAGACTTATGGTGTGTGGTGACTTCAACAGCCATTCTCAGAGCTGGGGCTACGATCATATCGACAAGAGAGGTGAGGAACGTGAGAGCTGGCAGGATGAATATAATCTCATCCTTATTAACCATCCAGCAGACTCACCAAACTTCTACTCGAGAGCATGGCACACCAACTCTACACCAGACCTGGTTTTCCACTCACCAGTCTTGGAATGGAACATCACACGTGTCGTTGGAAAGCAGCTTGGGGGTAGTGACCACAGACCAGTATTTCTAGAAATCCACAATGAATTTACCAAGGACAGCAGCACGCTCACTAGGTGGAACTATATAAGGGCAGACTGGAAAATGTACCAGCATTTAACCAGTGTTCTAGCTAAGGACATGAATTTGGACAAAGACATCAATAGAGCAGTGAGTGAATTTAATAGATGTATACTACATGCTGCTAGTAAAACCATACCCAGGGGGGGGCACACAAAAACTACAAACCCTACTGAAATTTTGTTCTGGAAAAGCTGCAAAATGAGATGGAAACATCTAGACAGCAGGCTGAGAACAGACCTAGCCAAGAACATCACAACAAATATCAGCAAACAAAGGCTAAATTTCAAAGAGCCAAGTTACAAGCCAGACGGAGCAGCTGGAAAGAAAAAATTGAGTCGCTGAACCTAGAAAGAGATACTAGGAAATTATGGAAACTTGTAAAACAACTAAATGATGAAGGTACAGGGAGAAATACCAGCATCACACTTTATAAAGATAGAAACATTTTAACAGGTAAACATGCAGCTGATTACTTTGCAGATTCCTTTGCAGAAGACAATTACGTCAGTCAGCACAGACAAACAGCAGGAGGTTCGAGAGAACCAGCAAAACATTGAACAAGGCGAACCTATACCTGAAGTCATGGAGGCACCAGTCGCAATGAGAGAACTGGAGCATGCAATATCCAAATTGAAAATGAAAAAGTCCACTGGAGCTGATGGAGTGTCCAATGAAATGATTAGAAACCTGGGAGATGCAGCAAGAGCAAAGCTACTGCAGGTCTTTAACACAAGCTGGTCCACAGGTAATGTACCACAGGCGAGAAGAGAAGCAATAATGATACCACTCCTCAAATCAGGAAAAGATGGCAACACAGTCTCCATCTACAGGCCCATCAGCCTCACAAGCTGTCTATGCAAAACAATGGAACGCATTATCAATCTTAGGATGCAGTGGTACATTGAAAGTGAAAACCTTCTGGTATCACAGCAAGCAGGTTTCAGACAGTGCTACTATACTGAAGATCAGGCAACCTACCTCTCCCAAGAGATTGATGATGCTTTCCAAGATCAGATAAGAAACTGGTACTAGCAGCATGGATAGACATCAGGATAGCATTTGATAAGGTCTGAAAAGAAGGGCTCCCAAAGAAATTGCGAAATTGCAGGGTTAGCTCAAGAATGTATAAATGGGTAAAATTATACTTGCATAATAGAAGAGCCATGGTACAATTAGTTGGTCGCAAGAGCAAGAAAGTTATGCTGCGTCATGGAGTCCCCCAGGGAGGAGTCTCGTCACCCACACTTTTCTTGCTTTACATCAATGACCTAGTTGCTGAACTACTACACGGGATCAAAGTGGCAATGTATGCTGACGACCTGGTGAACTGGTGCACGGAAGAACATGCGACAGTGGCCACTAAACAAATACAAAGAGCTATCAATGCCCTAAGGAAGGTGTTGCCGAAGACCAACCAGATATACAAATCACCTACCATCAGAAAACACAGATGATCCAGTCAATAAGAAAGCCACAAACACCAACACAAGATGACTATCACATTATGAACAGATCAGAAAAAGTTATAATTTTACGTCTCAGAACAGGACACAACCGACTCTGCAGTCATGTATACAAAGTTCAAGATTGGCAACACTGCCATGTGTCCATGTGGACAGGCAGCACAGAGTGCCAAACATATACTACAATAGTGTTCTGAGCATTAAAAGCTGAGGCAGACATATTGGCCAGAGGAAACAACACTGGAATCAAAGCTCTATGGGTCGTGTATGAACTACAAAAGACAGTAAGTTTTATTAAGGAGACAAAGTTACAGATATAGACATCTTTCAAGTGAACGACAGAAGAAGAAGAAGAATAGGAAAGACGGATACACACATTCTAAATATAACGGTAGCAACTAAAGTCATAAAACAAACACCTTCAAATACTTAGGAGCAACATTCTCTTCAGATGGCAAGATGGACTTCGAAATAGATATCCGTTGCAGCAAAGCGAATCAAATATTGGGACAATTATCCCCTTTATTGCAACACATAATACTACCAATGACAACCAAAAAAAATATCTTATCTAGGTATCTTCATTTCTACTCTGTACTACATATACAAACATGGTCATTAACAACAAAACATAAAAGACAGCTGTTATAACAAAATGTTGTTATAACAACAGTAATGAAATATCTGAGAATAGCCATAGGAGTGACCAGAAGACACAGAATTAGAAACGAAGGTAATAAGAGAATGAGTGGGTGTCATATTAATTCTACAATTCATACACACTCAACAAATGCAATGGTTCGGTCATCTGGAAAAATGCCCTGTTATTCATTAATTTATAAATCGTATATGAAGAGAGGACAAGCAAAAAGAAGAGCCAGGTGTATATCTAGAATAAACTGGATCGACAGCATCAAATAGTCATTATACGAACACTAAATAACATTATCTGAAGCTGCCAGAAAAACGAGAACAAGAACATTGTTTCTACAACGACACATGTAAAGTGTAAAAGCGACAGGAAAGAAGAAAAGTAAGTTGATCAGAAATAGTTAGTAGGAGTTTAGATCAGAGTACGTATAAGAAAACGAACCGAATCATATTACTGTGTTCAGAATATAGTAGAATTAGCTGACGAAACATTTGCTCCTGGGAGCAATAAAGACATCTGAGGGTGTCCTAAAACCTGCGCAGGGCCTATACGTAACAATGTGCGAATTATCAACATTACACAACACACGGTTGATGTTGCATAATAACTACACATATATCTTGATTGATGTTTATTGATAACTTGAAATGGTGTGTCGCAAATCAGGCAAGGATTTCATAAAAGTTTGATGTTGCCACTCACGTGTCAAACCTCTGAACACGTGGCACATGATAAGTTAAGTGAAGGATGGGAAGGTAAACAAAATAAAATAGTCATAGAAAGTAATAAAATATTTGATGTTGTCACCAAATCACCATTTCGTTTACAATATAAGTTTTCATAGACCAGTTTGAATAGACAAAACATACTAACATCATGGCACAGGAACTGATGACTTTTCGACTAGAACGCCTTCACCAGGATCAAATACCGTAAACAAACAACACACTATAGGAGACCCAGAGGTGAGAATAGGTCACCAAATGAGATGATTTTCGCGATTGACAATAACGTAAAAAACCATTTTTTCTCTGTTGTCAACGCTCGAATTTTGCAAGTAACAACATCATACTGCGGAAACATATCCATTTATCACTTGAATGCACAACACAACTAGCACAATCCACGAAATTCAGATCACATAAACAGTGAGACAAAATAATCGCAGCTATTATGGTCGCCATTTTTGGTCTAAATTCTTTTATAATGTTATAGTAACAATACAATTACATGCGATTTTAAAAAGTGGCTAATTTCCTAATCCAATCCAAACATTTAAATAGTAATCCTTCGGATTGAAAATATTTCCCAAAGTTGTACCTTTCTGATAAAACCCTGTGAAATAAACAACATATCCTTGTGATAACCACGCACTCCACCATCCAAAGCTGCCGCCGGAAATTATCATATGATCACAGCTGGACATGACAGCCATGTGAACACCAGGGGATGCGGCAGGCAACACAATAACGTTGTCTCTGATCAAATTTTGACGACACCAATTTAAATCATCACTTCCAACAACAAAAGTAATATTCCTGTTTGGAAATTTTGACTTCATGAAACGGAATGCCTTCATAAAATAGGATTTCTCAGGAACACCGTACCCTAATTCTTGCTTGTCCTTGCGTAGGAAATCACCTCTTCTGACGTGTACTCCAACAAATAAAGTACTCCTATATTTGGCGTGCAGGTCATGCAGAATTCCATCAGCTTCATTTGCTATATAATCTTGGAAAATGAACTCTTGCCTGACTTCTTCGGAGACAGAATAAAAATATTTATATGACTGAAGATAGCCTTGAATTTTCATATTCTGTAACGGTAATCTCATCAATTTGTTGTCCAGCACAAAATGGCTTTCATTGATTGTTGGCCATCTGAAACAAATAGAATAAAAATAACGATATTTGGCACAAAGATAACATAAAACATATCATGTTATATTCGAATAACAAATAACAACAAATATTACTCTGTTATAATTTGCACTAATAAGTAGTAAACTCTGAAATGAAGACCTTAGGAACTTTCCATAAATTTACCTACATAGGAGGGGGAGGGATTATATTGGGGAAGGTGGCGGGAAAAGGTTTGTAGATACATAAGCTTGACAAAACTTGACTTCAACAATATTGTTTTCAAACACCAATTTTTTTGTATTTGTCTATTAAAAAATTGTTCTAAACATGCGAAATAAATCATATATTTTTTCCCCAGTATTCTAAAATTATTTATCGGGGGGGGGGGGGGGTTGGGAGTATTGGTAACATATCCTATTCAGGACGTGGCTGTCAACTCGGCGTTTATTTGCTGTAGTGATTTTCTAGGCAATATAAATACGTTCAGTAGTTTTCCAGTGCTTTCTGAATTTTTTTTTTTTTTCATAATTATGCACGAGCATTCCTGGAAGTTGCTGACAAGGAGGGAACATGGAATACAAAATTGACAAAAAAGTGTTGATACAATTTATTCATATTACTTCATTTGATTGTAGGACCACATTAGCTCTTTGAAGCAGGTTATGGATCATTTACTTGAAGGTAGGACCACATTAACTCGTTGACGCAATTTATGAACAACCCTTGAGGTAAGAATTGAGGTACACAGTTATACAAGTAAATTACAAAAGATTATACAAATTATACATCTCAACGAGATGGATGAAATACAGTTTGTTAGTTTGCACAAAGAAGACAAGTCACTGGATGTTGAGGTCCATTACAGCAAACTTCCAATAGGGAGACTGCACTTATATATATATATAGGCAAAGGCTTAGCAGCAATGAAAGTTATGACTGCTGCGAATTGTGAGCAAAGATTGTTATTTCTTTTGTACCAGGGTTTGGTTGTGGCTGTGGTGGAATATGTACTGGCAATTCTGACTCGTAGCCAAACTCCGATCGAAAGACTGGATATAATCCAGAATGCAGCATTGGGTATCATACTGGGATGCACAAGAGACACATCGACAAGAACTATGGATACCTACTTGACTGCCCAACAGCTGAGCATAGATTACAGTATTGCCGTGCAAGGGCGTACCTTCAAATACATGCAGATAAGGAACACCCGTTGCATTCCGAAATACAGAAAGTTAAAAGCAGTAGACTCAAGCGAGGGAGGTCGTTGATGGAACGTGCTGAGTATGTCATACAAAGCGTGTGCAGATTACAGGATGTGGCAGCAGGTGCAGAATGGATATGTCTACCCACAGATTTCGAAACTTGTTTGAGAGTAGTAATATCACTTAGCAGGGAATGCAGAGAATGGTGTCCCACAGCTGTGGAGAAAGAAGTGCAAGCTTTATTCAGTGAGAATACCAAAGAGAGGTATGTGATTATATACACTGATGGATCTGTGATTAGGCATGTTCGCAGTGCTTGGGCCTTCACAGCTCAGTGTGCAGGTAAAACGATCAAGGAGGAGAGTGGTGCCTTTGCGTTCACTACGAGTAGTATGACCATGGAGACTATGGCGGCGACCAAGGCATTTGAGTGGCTACGCACACAGAAGGTAACGCAGGTCTGCCTTTTGAGTGACTCTATGAGTATGATTAAGAAGGAACAAGTGGGTCTCGTTCGCGAACAGTGGATTGAGGCCTGGAGAAAGGCGAGCTTGAAAGTGGTTACATTTAGTTGTGTGCCGGGACATGTGGGCGTTCGATGCAATGAAAGAGCGGACAAACTGGCATCATGCGCGATTATAGCACAGGACGATGGGGCAATAGATCGCGCTGACGTTTTGAACTCCTTAAGAAATAAAACACGCGAGAGTGAGACTAAATGTCACACAACGTACAATTTAGATATGCTAAATTTATTATAAAGAGGCACCTCATATGAAATCTTATAAATTATTTTCATAGCATCTCTTGGTATGTGATGTGCAATTCACCACAAAATTATTATAACTTGTTTTAATTGGTGAACCATATTGACTAACAGTGAAGGTGATCATAATGTAACCCCAATAGAGCACGTGTATGTCCCTCTTGTTTCATACGGCAGGTGGAGGAATCAACTCCAGATTGATGTATCTACTATTCTTTAAAATGGAGAAGATTTTCACAGCACTTGAATGTTTTTAATGGCTAGTTAATTCACTGTAGTCAAGTCCTTTTCCATGATAGTATTGCAAGATAATCCCAAATCGGCGTAATTTATCTTGGTTGATCCGACTGTTTTCATGTTTTTCGTTTACTGGCGAAACAAAGTATAAGCAAAGTGAGAAATTATTCAAACGAGAACAGTTATATGACATAAAAATGAGGTCTTTGTTATCTCTAACATTATATAGTAGTACGACCTGATATAACCAAGATGGGTATAGTTGTTTTTCTGCTTAAAAATTGTGCCTTCTAGAAAAGAAGCAACGATAACTACATACCTATCTATCTACCAGATATTCCATCCGTTTAATTTTTTTTGGTTGTAATGTTGCTGAATTGTGTTCTCATCAAACACTTTATAAGCTAGAGATACCGTCTTCTACTGGTGATATATTGTGTTATCATCAAACACTTTATGAGCTAGAGATACCGTCTTCTACTGATGATATATTGTATTCTCATCAAACACTTTATGAGCTAGAGATACCGTCTTCTACTGATGATATATTGTGTTATCATCAAACACTTTATGAGCTAGAGATACCGTCTTCTACTGGTGATATATTGTGTTATCATCAAACACTTTATGAGCTAGAGATACCGTCTTCTACTGATGATATATTGTACTCTCATCAAACACTTTATGAGCTAGAGATACCATCTTCTACTGATGATATATTGTGCTCTTATCAAACACTTTATGAGCTAGAGATACCGTCTTCTACTGGTGATGTATTATGTTGAAGCACACTCATCAATACAACAACAAGGATGCAGCTCTCTCTGTCTGCCCTTTACGATTGGTCTAAGAAATGACAACTTAAAATGCTTGAACAAAAAAATAAATAAAACTTCTTCATTTATTCTCAAACTCCTACTGATTATCAGGATGTAATCCGGCATATCGAAATCGTTGTACCATGGGTTGTAGTTTACCTGCTATATATGTGCCTTTCATTCTGATGCATCTGGTCTGATACAGCATGGCTTCTGGGTCAATTTAACTCTATGGGATGTGACAGCCAACTCAACCACCAGAGCTTATTAGTGACCTCTGACTGAGTGGTAGGTAAAAAGGTTGCTATTCCTTACTAACCGTTCAGGCCACTGGAACACACGGTCACGTTCAAATACATATCATGTGCCTACCATGCTTACAGTTTTAAGTAATTTATAATCTGCGTCGCTCGTAACATTTTAGTAGTTTGCGATGTAACTCTTCCGGCTCATCTGGCATGAAGATTTGGTATACCACTCATGGCATGAAGATCTTATACCTATCATAGAAACCAGGACCGTAAATATGTATCATGTAAGGGGGAGGAGTCCTAGAAGTCAATTCTTTGTTTACTTGAGGGCTATTTGTTACCTTTTATGTCAACCATAGGGTGGAGCGGGAGTTAATCGTCTGTTGAACTTACTTCCTAGCACTAAATGTTCTGTTGTGGCTTCTAAAGGGATGAGTGCTTGAAACGTACTAGCATCCATTATCTAGATGTCCACGAAACAGCAAATTTGGAACTTGATAATGTGGAAACACTTTATTGTGCATGCGTTTTTAACAAATGTCCCCATTTAATAATACTTTTTAAAATCCCAATTATGTTTATGCTATTATTCCATTTACATCGACAAATATATCTAAACAATTACACATAAATAGAAAAATATTACATGTTAACAGGTAGGCCTATACAGTGTAAAATACTGAACAATTTTATTTCCATCTATGCATATGTCTTAGAGACATACATTCTATTTCTCATGTCAAAAAAGTTCATATAATCTCTGCTAGACACTCAAACTCCTATGCCCCAAAAAATGCCCGCAAATATCTATTTATAAAACGTCAGTATATTGCTACAAAAATACTTTCAAACAATATACCTTTTTTGTTCATTTGACATTTCTTTTTAATTTGTTTCCTCCCAAAATTGTAATTTTGTATAAATGTATAAATATCACATCATATTCTGTCATCAATAACAATAACAGTCCTTTATTAAGACATAGTTTACAATTAAAAGAGAAATGGTATTCGAGGGCAAGTATTTCAGAACGAACGTCCCACGTTCGTCATGGATCAGGTTCAAGTCATGGTAAAGACTGAGTTTAGAGATACAATTTAAATCTCTCTTTACATGTCATCATTATCATCAAGTGCCATCTCCGCAACGAAGGTTGGCTGCAACAGATCTCAAACATCATCTGTCTCTTGTTGTGGTGGTGCACTCTGCTAGTCTTTACCTGTACATCTTGTGATGTTACTCTCCAACTTGTATCTCTGTCTACCTCTTGCTCGCTTGCCTTTGACTTTACCCTCAAGTAAGGTCTTCAATAAGGTGTCATGTCTTTTAATATGTCCAAAATATGTTATTTGCCTGATCTTTATTTCTCTTAGTAATTCTTTCTTCAGATTAATTGTTTTAACACCTCTTTATTTGTTTTCTTCTCTTTCCATGATGTTCTCCCTATTCTCCTATATACCCACATTTCAAAGGCATCAATTATGTCTTCTAATTCTTTATTTAGTGTCCATATTTCTGATCCATACATTAATATAGAATAGATGTAGCATTTTATAATTCTCATTTTTAACTTGTTTGTAATTTGTTTAGATGTTACTATTCTCTTCATGTCATTGAAGGTACTTTTGGCAATTCCTATTCCCCTTTTAATTTTTGTTTCACATCTCCATTACTTCTGACCTATGTGTCCAAGATATTGATAATGTTTAAGTGTTGTAGTTTCTCTCCATGTATGTTTATTTCTAGCTCTTGTTCTTCTGTGTCCTTACTGATTATCATGGTTTTTGTTATTTGGATATTTATATCCAGTACATATTCATTTCATAATTTATTGACTTTATCAATTCGTCTTTGCAGTTCATGTTCATTTTCTGCTAAAGGATCAGTGTCATCTGCATATCTCAAGTTGTTTATTATTTTCCCATTTATCTTTAGTCCTGGCATTTCTTCTATATTTTTAAAGACAGTTTCTGTGTAGTTGTTAAATAGGCTTGGCGATAAAGTACAGCCGTGTCTTACACTTCATCTTATTTCTATGTGTGGTGAGTAGCTGTTTTCACTCCTTATTGATGCTGTTTGTTCCCAGTATATATTTCTAATCAGTCTGATGTATTTTCCATCTTTGCCTATTTCTTGAAGACAATTTATTAGTTTTTCATGTTGGACTCTGTCAAAGACCTTGCTGTAGTCTATGAAGCAAATATAGATACTTTTTTGGATTTCGATATATCAGATATGGACAGAAAAATGGGACGACAGTGTAAATGAAACATGCACTTGCTTTGCTAAAGGGACCCACTAGGACTACCCAAATCAGAGAAGTGCGGCAAATACCTGCTAAAAGGAAACTACTACAACTGAGACTGGGAACCTCATTATATAATATACTCGAACCAATATGTAAAGACTGTGAACAAGAAAATATAATATACCATTTCCTACTCCATTTTCATAAATACAACCATCATAGGAAAGATTTAAAAGATTACTACCTAAATAATAAAATCCCTTATAAACTAGAAACGGTTCTTGACCATGATGGACTAAAACTAATTACACAATTTATAACCACGACTAAAGCCCTAATTAAAAACGTTATACAATCTAACCAGTTCAATAGCATATAAAGTAAGTGATTGTCGTCATGATGGTGAAAACCAATTTCAAAGTTCCCTTAGGGATAAAACAAACCCTTTCACGACGTCCCACCAATTTTTTCTACAAGTCTCTCTCCACCGTTTTTTCAACTAGAACAGAGGAACGCTCACCACATGATACTACTGGCACTATGGACTAATTTTGGCAATAATTGCACGCACGGTTTTCAATCTCCCCAGACAATATACCACGATATGATCTTGGCTATCAGACAACTTGAGCGTTGTCATGAATTAGGTAGCAACGAAGCATATGGTTGAAAGACCAGTCCTATGATCACAAACGGCCGGGCAGTTGGACAACTGTGGAATGAGAAATTAGGAAATAATATCGAACGGATTGCCAAGTTCGGAATGCGATTATAAAGGCTTGGACAGGCCGACGAAGATAGATAGAAGTAAGTTAAAGTCAACGATTAACTAGCGTATATCGTAAGTCACAATCTGCAAATATATCCATGAACTATAGCTCTTGTGAATTGACAGTTATTGATGTAAAATTAAATAAACATAAATATATGTGAAACTTTTGACTTCACATTCGCCTTCAGATAGTCAGTTAGCTACATAGATAGACTGATAGAGTTAACAATTGAGTTTCTGTCACAATTGATGTTAGATAATCCGAGAACAGCGAACATAAATATCATGGACATGAACTTTGAACAGCTAACCACATCTGGACACTCTCAAGTCACCTCAACAACATGTTGGTATATCACATTTTTAGTATTCTTTCCTCCCATTTCTGCTCCCGACATCGCACTTTAAATAAAAAGTAGAAACTGAAAGACAATTTGGATTAATTTCATGCATACACTATATTAATTCCGAGTTTTCCTATATATGACAATTTTAATTAATTCCATACATAGGCCTATCCATGAGATTCAGCCTAAATTCTACTTATAAGACAATTTGGATCCATTTTATACATACCGATTAGATTCATCACGAGATTCAGATATGAAAAAGATTTAGATACTGAAATACAATGTGGAATAATTGCATGCATGTCCATTATATTCTTCCTGTTTCCCCATATAAGAGATTTTGGATTAATGTCATTCATACACAGCGGCAAAGAAGTTCAACGCCTTCGAGTTGAAATGATACAGAAAGATACTTAGAATATCATGGAAGGATAAAATCAGAAACTCAGATATTATAAACACATTGAAGATTCCAGAGTGTTGGTTACTAAACATAAGAACAAAAAGAAAACTACGCCTGTTTGGTCATATAAAGAGACACAACTGTTTAGAAAGATAAATAATGGAGGGAAGAGTACCTGTGTAGAGGAGAAAGGGCAGACCAAGAAGACGATGGACTGACAACAATAAAGATAACATGAATATATCGCTAGAAAATGCAAGCCACATCGCCCAAGACAGAGAGAGGTTCAGAAAGTTCACTGAGAAGACGACGTTCTGGAAGGAATATGTCACATGACACATTAGAATCATTTTGAGTTTCGCCATATACGAAAATGTGAATATATTTCATACATACCCATTATATTCATCCCGAATTTTGGAAGTGAAACTGAAATACAAAATGGATTAATTTCATACAAGTCCATTAGATTCATTGTCAGTTTTACAAGTGGAAGCTGAAAGGAAATTTGGAGTAGTTTCATACATACCTATTAGAATCACGCCGAGTTTCCACATGTTTTAGCTTGAACGTATTTTGTAATTTAGAGCCAGGTGCTACAAACATGTGTCTTCCTTGTTGTCGTGCAAGTCCAAGTAACGATGCGTATATAAACATTTGATTTCCCAATCTCCCAATTGTCACAGCTGTCAAACAAAATATTTGAATAGTGGTATTAATGATTTGTGTCGATTCGGTAGTTGTAATTCCTAAATTTGTAGTACTTGGGATTCCAAATTTTGAAGTACTTCGATTCTCGAAATGTGACGTACTTTGAATCTCTAAATTTGCAGTACTTGGAGGGTTTAAATTTTTATTATTATAGTTGACAAATGTCATCCCTGTTACTGACGTAAACATTGTGGAAGCAGTCCTGAAAGACAGAAAAAGAACATATAATAATAGTAACTTGTAGAATAAACTTTTGTGATTTTGTATTATTGATAGTTCATCTTATTGTATTATTCATCTTAAACTCCTGAAGATGAATAGGTTGTAGTTCGGAGAACGAGTTATGTCATGGTTTACAATTTGGCTACAACATATGAGTCTTTCACAGCAATAAAAAAAGCGGCAACAAAGACAAGAAGAGATCAAGTGAGGAGATTACCAGAACTGTTGAGACAGTATATTTAAATAGTACTTTGCACTAAAGCAGCTTGTAAAAACATAGTTCTAGTTTGTGTGTACTAAGAGTTAATTTATTTTATTATTTTCGGTATCAACGTCTGTGGTCAAATATATTGACAAACGGGCTAAATGGTGTGGTCACTTAATGAGAATGAACCCATATAGACCAACAGCAAGAGCATACAATACGATAGAGAAAACTACAGGAGGCATAGGAATGCCAAAAAAGAAGATGGATTGAAGGGGTTACCAACATTTTGAAAGGTCCCAATATTATTACATATCAATTGATCAAATGTAACATAGCCCGCAAAACAAACGGACCGCCATTTATTTTTGCGACTTCTTTCAGCAAAAGTCGAGAGAAGACACAGGACAGAAAGGTAAATAACTCCACTTTGGAGCCCCTAAACACGTTTACGTATTTCATTACTAGGAGTATTATTATAAAAGTATTACTAGACGTCGCAACATGAAAAGTAAATTAGTGACAGTTTCGGCTAAAGACAGATTTGACTGACACAGTGCTATTTCAACTGATTAACACATTTCCTGAAAACTTCTGGTGAATAGAAAAATAAAAAAGATCAATCAATCTAGTGTCATGTCTTGTGTTGTAGGCGACCATGTTTCTCCACAACCCTCTCTCTTGTAATATTAATAAATTCAGTTGATGAAATCTACTTGTATCACAGTCACAGCCGATGTTGTTTCTCTATTTGCTTTCCTCCGCCTTTTCTCCCATTGATCCTTCCATTAGTGGTTTAAGTTTTGCTTTTCTCATCACGTGCCATAAACATTTTTACTGCCTGTCTATTTGTTTTGCCAAAAACCTCTAGTCTTTTTATTCCATCTCTGAACATCCTTATAAATTTCATCATTCTTCTCAAAAACCAACATTTCAGTTTCCTCTTGCTTATCTTTAGTTCTTGTGCTTACCATCCATGCTTCGTAACTATAACGAAGGATTGGCTCAATATAACACACTAGAACTCGAGTGTGCATTGGTACTACTCCAATTTCTATTTTTATTATTTATCTTATTCGTGTCATGTTTTATACGAAGTAGGATCTTGGTTATATGGCTCACAAGGATGATTCATCGGTGGTTCTCACATTCTGCACCATGTTTCTTCGATTACGATATGACGATTGATTGCAATAAATCAGATGAAATGTCCACCGCACCCCTTGTTATAGATGTAATTTGGCATTTTGGTGATGATTTATATGCATACTCCCCAAGCGCTGCTAATTATTGTTTTGTAATATTTTCTGATCCAGTTGATTTATTGTATTTCAAGTGTTGTGTAGGCTCTTACATTTCTGCAGTTAATATACAGGGGAATGGGTGTCTTCTTTGTTGCACTGTATGTCTTTAATTTATGCTATTCTTATTAAGTTCCGTAATATATTCTTCCTATCTGTGCATTATTTCTTTTTCTATTAACGTACGCCCTTGCTTTGACTTTAGGCAACAACAATTTTTGTGAACATGACTTCTACCTGTTAATTTATTTATGTGCAACCCTTGTATTTCCATGATGATAATTTTCTATTTAATAGCAGTTTACATTTAACCATTCATCTTTAGCTGTATTGTATTTATGTTTATTTTCTTTGTGTATCCTATTGTATTCTTTAATGTGTGTAGTTAGTTTTTTTCTTTGCTATATTAACTATATCATATGTAATTCAAACTTTCTTTGCTAGATGTTTCTTAGTTTTTATAATCTCTGCATATGTTTGCTGCATATATTACTTTATGATCATCCACTGTTCGTCAATGGTATCTATTTTCTCTTGTGTTTTGTACCTAATATGCATTTCTGTATTTTACTGTTTCTGTAAATTTTAGTTTTTTGTTTATCTGCGGTATTATTTTTCCTGGGGTAGCCCTTATTCTTTTTAATCGTTTACTTCCCACACAAGAATCATGGTTTTATTTCAATCTGTATTTGGGAGTGTTTTATCGAATGTAGATAAATAGTCACAGTAAAAAAATGTCAAAGAAAAAAGGCACACAAGAAATTACTCATAAGTAAAAAGTCTCAGTACAAAAAAAAACAAACACGGAAAAAGTCAAACAAAATAATTAAATGATATTAGTCCTTACTGTGTGTTATTATTTAGTTCTTGAGGTTAAATGGAATAATATATTAGACACAATGTAACCTTCCATGCATGTGGTAAGAAAGGGAATCAAATAATAGACACACTGTAACCTTCTATGTGTGTAAAAGATTCTTGAGACTAACGGGAATTGAACCAATCCGTTCAACGGCACCATATCGCCTAGCAACTATTGCACAATAGTTTTGTGCAATAGTTGCTAGGCGATTTGGTGCCGTTGAACGAACTGGTTCAATTCCCGTTAGTCTCATGAATTTTTTTAATGTCCTCTGGATTCCTACTTAAATTTATCTGTATGTAAAAGAGGAAACTAAGGAGATTTGTGAGAATGTAATTGGTTGTCCCGTCTCACAAAAAGGATTAAAATGTCTCATAAGAATTGTTGCAGTCAGATGTTTCAGTTCCAAAAGCGCAAATATCGTTGCCAATATTTTACCCACGCATTTTGTTATTTGGTCTGAAACCTGCTAATATGAAGGTGTTTACTGGAGAAGTTTGAAAAGTAGTTCATGTCTCATAGGCATATATATATAATGCGAATAACTAAATAGATATGTTCTGTCGATTCTGTGTTTGAGTGGTTAGCTTGTCCAACCACATGAACTTAACTGATGTTCCTCCTTAGCATGCGAAGGTATGCATGCCTTTAAGACAATTAATTAGGATTGGTATTTGTGAGTCCTCAGATGTCACTTTGATCGACGATGAATAAATAATTAACTCCACCCATTAACATCCTTGCAGCCTCCCATAACATGCATCGCAGGTAACGGTGGTGCTATTCTTTTCTCCCGTTGTGGACCCCGTCTACACACGTGTGTGCAAAGGGGTACAGTATTGTGCATGTACCACACGATCCACCTGCAGCCGAGGAGTTGCTTACGTATTTCGATTGCAATTATGTTAGTATCTCGTTTCGAATGATTCAGTAGTCCTTTGCAACATCCATGATGCCTCTGAGAATTCTTACTCCAGTTTGCTTTCTTGAAGCTTCGTCTATTTGTGGTTGTAGGGCCAGCAGCTGTGTAGTTAATGTCAATGGTGAGTTTAATGTGGCAATGCTCACTTCCACAAAGCTGCTCCAGCACTTTCCTGTAGGTTATTTTAGCTAAAGCGTCTGTTGCAAAGGCTGTCGGTGGTTGAGATGGTGTGCCATCTTCTAGAGTAGAATGTTGGGTGGTCTTCAAGTTCATTAAGCAGGTGAAGTTCCATTTCACACTGCCAGTCTTCCACAATAGCAAAGAAACAAAGAATTATCACTATATCCATCGATAATAAACACCTTAAACAAGTAAATGAGTTCACTTACTTAGGAAGCATTATATCGAGTGAAGGGAAAACCAGTAAAGAGATACAAAATAGATGCAACAAAACATACCAGATCCTAGGACAGATGACACGCATTTTCAAGAACAAAAATGTAAACATAGACACTAAAGTTGCATTATACAAGACTATTATTATTCCATCACTATGCTACCAGTGCCAAACCTGGACAATGACAGCACAAGACAAAAGAAAAATAGTGACAACAGAAATGACATGTCTACGAAGAATACTCGGAGTGTCATTAAGAGATAGAATTAGAAACGATAACATCAGACAGATAACCAAAACAATACCAGTATTGGAACACATCAAAAGACAACAGATCAAGTGGTTTTCACACGCTTCCAGACTACCGACATATAGCATGCCACAAATGGCCATGACACATAGACATAACGGTTATAAAGCCAGAGGCAGACCATGTAAAAGATGGATCACAGAAATCAAAGAAGCCACATGAACAAGCTTACAAACAGCGCACAAGAAGGCCATCTCCAGAGAACTCTTCCACCCCTGACGCTGCAAGGCAAACAAGGGACACAGCGTATAGATAGATAGAGACAGATAGTCTTCCACTTCTTCTCCTATAGTATCTTGTTATGTATATACCCAACTCTGTTAGTGGCTATTAAATTCACCAATCACAAGACAGTTTAATTTGTGTAATTTATGTGCAGTGATAGGTTCTTGTCTTGTGGACAGTAATACAGTAATATATACTGTAACCTCTTTAGTTGGAAGGGCTAAGCAGGTTCCAATTATTTCAGCCTGTTCTTCAGTGGTTGCTCGAATTTCTGTGGCAACGATATTGTTTTTGACCAGTATAAGTATTCCTCATTTGCACCTCTTTTCTCTATCATTCCAAAATGTTTGGTATCCACGGATGTTGAATCTATTGTTGTTTGTGAGGTGTGTTTCCTGTACCCATGCCATATCAATTTCTTCTTTGTGTAATCGGTTTGCAAGTGCAGTCTTTTTATTGTAGACGCCTTCTGCATTACACTGAAATATTTTCAAGTGCTTATTATTGTCTTTGGAGTCTGTATCATTATCACTATGTGTATTTTTTACTTTACTTACTTTATTGTCCGCTGATCTCTTTTCCTGGCTCCACAAATTGAGATATAAGTACCACCATTCGCTGGGGGGAGGGGGCTTCTTCTGAGCTTAGAGCCGAGTACTTTATCAACCTGACGGGATTTCATAGATGAAGTACCAAAACCTGAAATCTTTTTATTTGACATATGAAGTCATTGCGTGGCACTGTGGTTTTCAGTCTTGGCAGTCATCCCTGGCTGGACTATATTGTACCTTTAGTCCATTGTCTCCATATTTTTTTTGGGTGGTCAGGATGTGTTTCCCTAACCCTTACCCATCCAGGGACTGTCCACAGAGCAGTAGATATATCATTTTGGAGTTTTCCTTCTCTTAGACAGTTTGCCTACCATGGTTAGCGAGCACCATATGACCGGGGTTAAAATCAGAGTTCCCCTCTTCTAGGATAATTTTTCATTATTGAGTTTCATTATCCTTCCTCTTTGGTTAATTTCTTGCGATCTACGGCACCTCCAACTAAAGAATCATGATTTACGAGTATATGTTGTTTCAATATACATAATTCCCCCTTGCCCTACCGAACTCTCTAGCGCTACATATCTCTACCGCACTCTCAGGCACGCCCTGGGGTGGTGTTAATGACCCCCACTCCAGAATCCTGAGCTTATAACTGATCATACTCTCTTTGGTAATGTCAATCACTGGACAAATGGGGTATTTCAGTGGGAATATCATTGCCGTCTGATATCACCACCCGTCCTCGTAGTCAGCAACACCGGTGTGGTCAGCGGCTGCTTATATGCTCAGAGTCTTATTCGCAGCTTTTACACTATCCGCCACCTGTGGACGTTCCTGGTAGAGGTCAGTATCCCCCTACTCAAAAGGTATTCCTGAGTATATTATTTGAAATCTGTCGATACTAAACTTCCTGCTCCTAAACATTTCATCTTACATAATCCATCTCACATGTTGATCTTCATTCTTCTCATTTCTTGTTATATGTTTTTTATTTTACGTAAATCTGTTAGAGTTCTCATATTCCATATTGCTACCTTGATGTGATTCTTGCGTACAGTGACCTGAATGTGATATGTGGCATCATGAAACATGATACTCTAGTGGTGATAAAGCGGTGGTTTCCCAATTGCTTTCAACAATTTTAAATGTTAAATGGCTAGCATGTTCCTGTCACTCATGTGAGACTCCGGTATGAAATTCAAAGCAAACAATAGAACTCATTAGGTGCATTCGAACTCATTGACGCCATTCACCAACCATCATTATTATGGTCATATTCATTGTTGTAATCGTCATAGTCGGCATCGTAATTATAGAATATTAAATTGAATTACATTATCGTTTTTTTGGTGAAGAAACGATTGCCCCAGTCATCTTGGTTATAGATTTAAATATATTTTTTATGGATGTGTTTTCTTAACACTTATTTGTTTCTTGATAAAGGCCCCAATAGGGCCGACACGTTAATAAGTGTCTTGTTATATCTTTTATTGTTATTTATTATTATTTTTTATCGATACTTTGGTATGCAGAGTAACCTGTTGACTTTATTTAGTATTTACTTCTTACATTATCATCGTCAGCACAGGTAACGTTATCACCGTTATTATGATCACAATCACCACCATCAATGTTGAGCACAAATTAGACATGCCTGAGACAATTGAAAATATACTTGAGACAATTGAAAATATACTTGAGACAATTGAAAAAATACTTGAGACAATTGAAAATATACTTGAGACAATTGAAAATATACTTGAGACAATTGAACATATACTTGAGACAATTGAACATATACTTGAGACAATTGAACATATACTTGAGACAATTGAACATATACTTGAGACAATTGAACATATACTTGAGACAATTGAACATATACTTGAGACAATTGAACATATACTTGAGACAATAGAACATATACTTTAGACAATTGAACATATACTTGAGACAATAGAACATATACTTTAGACAATTGAACATATACTTGAGACAATAGAACATATACTTTAGACAATTGAACATATACTTGAGATAATTGAACATATACTTGAGACAAATGAACATAAACTCGAGTCATATCTACATTTACTCGAGCCAAGTGAACATATGCTTTTAGTCAAATTGACATATTTTCAATTATGAAATCATTTGTACAAATGAGACAAATTTATTAAAACAAAGTATACTAAATGATGTTTACATGTGTAGATAATATCCAAGTCCATTCCAGTAACCAAAAAATGTAAAAATGATCAGTCCGCCGAATGCTGCAACACGACCCTTGGATACTTGCATTTTCAAAAGGAATTAACTGAACTAAAGATAGGCCACAAACTGTTTATCACAACCAAAATGACATTGATATGTGATTATATGTTTATAAATATCACGCTTGCCACACCTGAATTCTTTGTGATGCTAATGATTTTTATTAAACCTGAAAGCGACTTCGAGAAAGTTACACCCGATCACACATCGGGTTCTTGTAATTACCATTCACACGTGACTTTCTAAATCATCATCATCAAGTACCGTTTCAGCAACGAAGGTATGGCTGCATTAGACCTCCAACATCTCCTGTCTCTTGTTTTGGTGGTGCACTCTGCTAAACTGTAACCTGTCCATCTTGTTATGTTACCCTCCCACTTGTATTTCTGTCTACATCTGGCTCGCTTCCCTTTGACTTTACCCTCAATGTCTTAAAAAAAGTGATTTGTGATTTAATGTGTCCAAAATATTTTATTTGCCTTAATTTCTCTAAATAATTCTTTCTTTATAGTAAGTGTTTTAGAATCTATTTGTTTGTTTTATTCCATGCCCATGGTGTTCTCCTTATTATATATATATATATATATATATATATAATATATATATATATATATATATATATATATATATATATATATATATATATATATATATATATATATATATATATATATATATATGCACATATCAAAGACATCAATTGTGTCCTGTAATTGTAGCATTTTATAATTCTCATTTTAAACTTGTTTGTAATTTGTTTAGATGTTAATTTTTTCCACATGTCATTGAAGCTACTTTTTACTACCATAGGCAGCCAAGAAAACTAATGCATAGGTTCTCATTGATGCTGGCGTAAAATGATCAATCATATCAAACATTACGGGAAGGCAGTCAGGATTTCTAGGGCATGTGCTGAGAAGAACACATCTTGAAAACTTAATAACCACTGGAAAGATCAAGGGGAGAAGAGATAGGGGACGACAAAGAGAAAAGTTAATAGATGTGACACGGTAGTAGCTCACCAAATGAGCTTTTTGACAACGAAGAGACAGAGAGTCATGGAGAGACATGATCGCCTACACCATTCGGCATGGCACTTGATTGATTGATTCTCCTTTAAACTTCTGTTTCACATCTGCCGTCATTTGTGATTATGTGTCCAAGACATTGACGATGTTCGACTTGTTGTAGCTTCTCTCCATGCATGTTTATGTTTAGCGCTTGTTCGCCTGTGACTTTGTTGATTATCATTGATTTTTATTTTTTATTTTTATATCCAGTCCATATTCTTAACTTGATTTTTTCTTTGATCTTGTAGTCTTTGTAGTTCATGTTCACTTTCTGCTAAAAGAACAATGAAATCTGCATATCTCAGCCTGTTTATTTTTTCCCATTGATCGTTAGTCCTGGCATATCTTCTATATGTTTAAATATATTTTCTGTGTATATATTAAATATGCTGGGTGATTACATACATCCTTGTCTTACCTCTCTTCTGATTTCTATGTATCTAGCTCTGAAGAACTCGAATCTTTCTAGTAGAATCAGTGTTATGTAGCTCCGAAGAACTTGAATCCATATGTTTGAACAGAATCAGCGTTATGTAGCTCTGAAGAACTCGAATCTTTATAGTAGATTCGAATCAGTGCTATGTTAGTATGAAGAACTTGAATCCATATGTTTGAACAGAATCGGTTTTATGTAGCTCTGAAGAACTCACATCCATATGTTAGAAAAGAATCGGTGTTAGAACGCTCTTCATGGCCTCTATTGTAGGGACTTATAATTAATAATCGGAATCAAGGCCGCAGATATATTTTCAGTAAGAGGTTGGATTTGACATTAAATTAAAATTTCATTCATTCCGTTTTCATGAGCAACTAACTCTTTTTTATGAAAATTGTAGTGCCTTTTTGTATTTGTTAAAATTCTTTTGATGAAATCCTTTTGGCTACATTCCTAGTATTAAACACTATTCTCTGATTTGCTATGGGAATAGGGATGAACAACTCCAAACCCCCCTCCCCTAACTACGGGTTCGGTAGGAATTAATACAGAAACGCTTGTGCCATAATATAAACTCAAGTGAGCTGTAGAAAGGTACTCAATCGTCTAATTCACTATTTTAACCACACACGTATCAATCTATTTAATTTCTATTCATTTTTAGAATATTCATCGTCTAATTCTAATAAATCCTGCTCCGAATCATAACTCAATAGCTTGTTTCACCGTTGTTTCACTTGTTGGCATTTTAGAGCAGAAATATCTAAATTTTTGTCACAATTTTTCATGATATTAAAAAAATATCCATATTATATTGACATTCTATGAATGTCATCATGTAAATGTACATTTCAACAGCGCATTGGTACTTTGTGATGCCAGAAATTTATTTATATTATTATTCACAATATTTATATAAATTACATTCTATGAAACAGATAAAACGAAATTTCTGGACGCCAGGCTCGAATCAAAGAACTTGCAAGGAATATGATAAAACATACACTGGACTATGGAGAGACAGTGAAAATGTAGTGCGCGCACACTAAGAAAATCAGAAAATAGTATAGTTACACGATCAATAACCTGAAACCCTTATTGAAAAAGAAACAGTAAAGACCTAAGAACACACGGAGAAAATGACCATGAAGGACTTGACACACACACACACACACACACACACACACACACACACACACACACACATGCACACCCGCGCACGCGCGCGCACACATGCTCACTGGGCCCCTCAAACTGGTTTCAGAAAAAAAAACAGAAGAATAATCGACCAACTTATCAAATCTGAACATGAAGTGAAAAAGTTATGTGAAAACAACGTCAAAACCGTAGAAATCTTCCTTGATGTGGCACGTGCGTACGACGAATGGTGGAGAGAGTGCGCCCTGCATAATATAATATCAATAGACTTATAAGGCAGAACCTGCAAATATATAGAAAATTCCTTAGAGATAGAACTTTTCAAGTCCTAATTAACAACGAACTGTCTGAACCAGGTGTACAAGAAAAATGAGTATCTCAAGTATCAGTAATATTCCCTAAAATATTCATCACAAATGGTGAAAGATCTGGGTGGGAAAATTTGTGTATATGAAAAACAAATCTATCCCAATTTGCAGACGATATAGAGCACAGGAAGCAATCTACTCTAGTTGGAAATGTCAGTCCAAGCGAGAAATGTCTTCAAGCGGGTTTTTTGTTGTTGCGTATCAATGTGAATGAGGTTCTCTGCTGCTGCACCACTCTTCATTCTGCGACGCCAGTCGGATCTGACTTGTGCAAGATTCTACAATGAATTTGAGTCTATTTGGAAGTGAGTCAGTATTCTGTCTTAATTATGACTTTAAAGCACTTTTTCTGTCTTTCGGTCTTGCGAGATCCAGGCGGAAGTTCTCCATATAACAACTACTTTGGTAGACGATAATCTTTCATGCGGACTATGTTTCCTACCCAGCATTTCTGCGCCTTCATCAACACTGTATGTATGCTTAAAAACTCTTGAGTCTAACGGGAATTGAACCAGTTCGTTCAACGGCATCTCCAACAAAAGATGCGAATGATATGTATAAAGACAAAGTTAATTCCATAAAGACAAAGTTAATTCCCGTTAATCTCAAGAATTTTTAATTTATTCTCTGGCTTCCTTCTTGAATTTACTTGTATGTATGCTTAAATAGATTTCATCAGTACTTCACTGTCTATTGTTTTATCCAACCAATGGGTGTTGAGTATTTTACGAAAGCAGATTAGGTCGAAGTGGTTGAGTCTTTTACCGTATCTGGCAGATACTGTCCATGTTTCACAGGCATGCAGGAATGGTGATATTATTGCTGCCTAGTAAAGTATGAGTTTGATGGTAGTTGGTATCTTCATCTTTCCTATACATTTTTATCGCAGTCTTCCAAGTGTGACGCTAGCTTTCGCTATTCGTCAGTTTACTTCAGTGTCGATGTTTACATTACGTGAGAAAGTGTTTCCCAAGTAGTTGAAATTATTGACTGTTTAAAACTCGCCTCATTTGATCCTTATATGGGTATTTAAGTGTGTTGTGCTTGGTGTGGGTTGAAACATGATCTCTGTTTTATTTGTATTGATGGTGAAGCCAAAGTTATCGCATAGTTAGTTAGTTAGTTTGTTCCTTTCGTGCCACAAGCGACACATAAGACAGAGGTTTTGGTTCTCCATATGATGCGGTTCGCTGCCTGCAGCTTTAGTTCCTGGATGGTCTTACAGTCTATTAATTCCCCTTCTTTAAGAATGGTGTTTTTAAGGATTATTTTAGATATTCCTCTTTTTCTTTTTAGCTAGCACATTTGCTAAATTAACTAATATCTGGAAATCAAAAGATCTAGGGACAAACACCAAACTAAAGTTATCGCATGCTTCAGCAAATTGATTTAGGGAGACTTTCATACTGTCTGTAGAATCAGCGTATTCATGTGCGCAGACACACACACACACACACACACACACACACACTACACACTTCCTGAGTCAGAAAGCCTTAAGATTGTGAAGTTTCTGTCCACAAAAATAAAAAAAAACACTCATGACTCAATGACTCAAAACGCTACACATTCATCATACCGATGGATTTGAAGCCAAAATAGCTATGGTGTACCTCCGTGTGAAGTATGTTGTATATAACCTAAGGTCTATGTATGAAAACATATATATTATACAATAGTATAATGTACTGGTATTATGAATATATTTTAAGGAATTATTACGCATCGGTACAGTGCAGGATGTGCAGAAACATGTGTGAATAGTATATAGCCTAATCGTGAAAACAAAATGGACATTTTTACTATCCGTATTATACACACATTAGAGCTCAAACAGGCAGAAATATGGACCTATGTAACTAAACTGAATATA